>BJKM01000313.1:342500-676835 GCA_015082035.1 Chaenogobius annularis
TTCACCAAATTTCTGCTGAACGCTGGACGATGCCAGGGCAACCGTGTCACAAAGGATGAAGCCAGAATAAAGGGCCTTGAACTACTAAACCTTACATTTACCTGAAACATGTGGCCACACAGCCATTTGGGTTTAAAAATATACATATTTAGCTTTATGAAATAAATACAGTACATAATTGTCTTGGGGATATGTGAAACAAATCTTCTAATTAGAATGTTTTAGTTATTATAGTGTATGTCGGTGTAATTCCTCATTCGTCCAGGAGGGTTCCATTGTCGAAGAAGATTCAGTTGTTTCATCTGGACTCTGTTTTAGATCAAACGAAACGTTTCAACTCTCATCCAAGAGTCATTCTCAATCAGTGAAACAAGTCTGAGAACTCAGGTTTAAATCCTGCTCTGTGAGAGCCCCGCCCACAGGGCGGGACCTCCTGCTAATGGCCCATTGAAACTGGGATGGTCCTATTGTTCTATTGTTCCCTGCCTCACCTTGAGTGCCTATTTAGCATCCGAATGCCCCGGGCGTCTCCAGGGTTTCAGCAGGCCGTTATAAACAACTGGAAGGTAGCAGGAGGTCCCGCCCTGCGGGCGGGGCTCTCACAGAGTAGGATAAAAACAGGAGTTCTCAGACTTGTTTCACTGATTGAGAATGACTCTTGGATGAGAGTCGAAACGTTTCGTTTTATCTAAAACAGAGTCCAGATGACTACAATTTATTATAGTGTAATTAACTGTGAATAATCCAATTGTTTTTCTATTGGCAGCACTTTATAGCCCTATATTGCTTTATTGGATCAACTTGTGGCATGAAATGAATGCTTTCCACATTTTTGGAAGAACATATTCAATGTATTGCAAGTCATTAGTAGAAATGTATTCAAAGTCAAATCTACTCAAATCAAGACCAGATATTCTTCATTCTTCTGTTCAAGTCATTTGAAAGGGTTTTATAAAGTCAAATGTGTTTGGCTCAGATAAATTGTGTTTGTTTGCATCTTAGATCCAACTCTCTGTGGAGCAGGACGCGCACCGTTAGCATGCTCACGTTTGTGAACTTCACCATCACTCTGAGTTCAGAGAGTTGTGAAGAGCTCTCAGGAACTCATCACGGTGAATAATTAACAGTAACTTGATGCATTTTAATCCTTTGTTTCATGGCACAAAAACAAACTTTTAATAGACACGTTAAAATCATTGAAATGTAAAAAATGTAATTCTCCACTTAAACAGTCAAATGAGTCGGTTCCTACATTCTACAGCAGGGCTATTCAACTCGATTTTCCCAAGCGCCAGATTTTTGGGAGGGCCGTGGTCTCTGGGCCTGAATTGCACAACATGCCACGACTGGAACAACATTTTGGTGTCGCACAATTCTAATAAATTGAGTAAATACAAAGAAATAAAAATAACTACTGCTAGATTCGATTTTTGTGATTTTTGATACAAAATACTTTTACCAACCAGAATTCAGAATCAAACAGGAACTAAACCCAAGACCAAACCAGGTCTTATCGAGTGCTAACCCAGAATTAAAACCGTAAAGAAGATTTTTATTTATTTTTTCAGAATTTGGAAGAAGAGTCGTGGGCTGGATTAAATTGCTTGGCGGACCTGATTTGGCCCCTGGGCCTTATGTTGAATAGCCCTATTCTACAGGAATGATCTGTGACGAAAAGTTGAGAATATTTGAGAAGAATGATTTCATGTTTGTATTTGCAAGGAGAATGATTCTTTTCATGTCTTTTTTGGACTGTTTGTTTGCATTTGAACTCATCGGTTGTTTTCATACCTTCATTTGTTTCACAGGAAACATTTCTATTGGAGAACTACATCAGCGAAACAATCCTTCAAGTAGCAACAAATCTAACTATATTTGTATCCTAAGGAGCACATTTGTTAGCTTAAGCAGTCATGGTGATGGCCCATGCAGAGGCTGAAGTGGCGGCTGGATCTGGTGTAATTGCAGTAATGAGCTGAAGTGGTTTGCGTATGCACAGCTGCACGCAAGATCATCAATCTTACTGTAGAACCTGAGGGCATCAAACTCTCAATCAGTCAAGGTTTGGATACTGCTTTGGTTGAACATAAGTCCAAGGCACTGGGCAGGACTAGGCACAGAGTGAAGCAATTGAATGTGCAGTCATTGTCCTCACTACAAGCAGAGTTTAAATCACTCCCACATCCAGGATTTGACATGGACAATGTGTAAGTTAGGGTTTAGAGATGTGCCAGCGTGACACACCTGTGTGGACAATCCCCCCACGCTCTTGTGGGGGATACAGAGGCATCCATAGGCCAGCTGAGAAACGTGCCAGTGGGACATGCCCAGGACATGGTGGGTCCATGTGTCATCCGGAACAGATGCCAAGCCACCTCAGCTGGCTCCTCTCGGCGTGGAGGAAACTCATTTCGACCACTTGTATCCGCAATCTTGTCCTTTCGGTCACTACCCAAAGCTCATGACCATAGGTGAGGGAAGGAACGTAGATAAATCGAAGAGCTTTGTCTTTGGACTCAGCTCCTTCTTTACCACACAACAGTCCGATGCAGCGACCGCATCACTGCAGACGCTGCACCGATCCGCCTGTCAATCTCACGCTCCATCCTTCCCTCACTCGTGAACAAGACCCCGAGATACTTGAACTCCTCCACTTGGGGCAAGGACTCCCCACCCACCCGGAGAGGACAAACCACCTTTTTTCCGGTTGAGAACCATGGCCTCGGCTTTGGAGGTGCTGATCTTCATCCCAGGTTCTTCACACTTGGCTCAAACCGTCCCAGAACATGTTGCAGGTACTGGCTTGATGGAGCCATCGGCCATGCAAAAAGCAGAGATGAGAGCCTGTGGTTCCCAAACCGGGCACCCTCCGACCCCTGACTGCGCCTAGATATTCCGTCCATAAAAACAACTGTCCTTAAAGCTCCAGACAGAAGTATATAGGAAACCCACACACACTGACCAGTACCTGCTCTTTGGCTCTAACCACCCACTACAGCACAAGCTGGGAGTGATCAGAACACTACAACACACAGACCACAAGAGGTGCCCACCAGCTCAGAGGGCAAGAGGAAGGAGGAAACACACGTCCGGAATGCTCTCTCTCAGCCTGTGGAGACCTGACTTGGGCTCTGAACAAAGTGAAGAGAACCAAAAAGCAAGACAAAAGGGACAAAAGGGAAACAGAACCAAGAAGAAGGGGTGTCTCTATCTCTTATGTCTCAGGACTGTCAGAAAAACTGCAAAGGATTTTCAGACAAACACAAAGTCCCCGTTTATTTCAAACCAGGAACACGTTAAGACAGAAACTGGTTCACCCTAAGGAACAAGATGTCTACACAAAAACAGAGCAATGTAGTGTATTCTATCCAATGCAGTGAAGAAAGTTGTAAAGAGCGCCACATAGGGGAGACTAAAAGCCACTACACAAGAGGCTTTATCAGCACAGAAGACACTCTATTTCAGGACCACAGAGCACCGTGCATCTTCATCTCAAAGCCACAAACCACTCTATTGAAGACAGTGAGGTGGAGATTCTGAGCAGGAGAAAAGATGGTTTGAAAGAGGAGTTAAGGAGGCCATCTTTGTTATAAAAGAGACTCCTTCCTTAAATCGTAATGGAGTTTAAGATTCAACCTTCCAGTTGTTTATAATGGTTTGCTGAAACCATGGAGACGCCCGAGGCATTCGGATGCTAATCGGGTACACAAGGAGAGGGAGTCCAAAGTCAGGTCACAATAGGATGTAGATGGCCCATCTCAGGGCTGTTAGTAAAACAAAGAGAGTAGTTTCAAGTGAAACCAAAACTCTCTTCATCAGGAGGTCCCGCCCTGTGGGCAGGGCTTACACAGAGGAGCATATAAAACCCAGACTCGATTCACAGATTGGATGAGAGTGGAAACGTTTTGTTTTTCTCAAACAGAGGCCAGTGTGCATTGATGACAGAGACGAGGGAGTCCTTTTAGAACTCACATTAATTCCGTTTTATTTATTTATTTCAACTTTTCTTCACAAACTGCCACCTGAATGATGGAAAACTATGATAAATATTTACTACAGGTTTTATTCCACTAAACAAAATAATAATTAGTTAAACATGAAGACCTGTCTTTGTGCATTTTAATAGCAGCATGTGGCAGAACTAGACTTCACCACAGGCCAAATAACAATGTTTTTAACCCTGCAGTTTGCATGTGATTAGTGCTAGTCCTCTGGCATCCAGCAAAGTCACACACGCACACGCGCACGCGCACACACGCACACACGCGCACACACGCACGCAGAGAACAGCAGTAATGAGAGCAGTGTTTATCCAGCCCAGCTCCAGTCAAACTCAAAGCCTGACTTTCCCTCTCTCCCTCAAGGACGCGGCCACGCTGAGAATCTAACCACTGCCTTTACAAAGTCCAGACCGAAATATATATTCCAAATAACTCCAGTGACAGGAGCATGGAACACAACTTATTAGACTTATTATTATGAACTTTTTAATCACACATCAAGTGGAATATGTTATTAGGAGTGTAAAGCCAAGGGCACTCTCTCTCCCTCTGTCTGTCTCTTTCTCTTCCTCAACAAAAGTTTGTGTGGCTAAAAGAGGAAGAATCTTTTATATTTGTTGTCTTTGAAGTGTTTAGCCAAAGAGATTTCTGTGTGAAAAACTTTGAAAAGTGCACATTATGTAGAGCAGTATGAAAACAAATGTTACTTTTAGTAATAGTGGTAGTTATTAGTGAATTACTCTTGTTAGTTTGAGTTATCACAGCACTGATGAGGCGTGAGACAGGAATGACTGGATCATGCGTGGCGAGGGTTAGAACTCGTCGATAATTCACACAGCTTCAAATAGAAAGGCGCACAGGCCAGAATATAACGGACATAAACTTTGTAGCTCATGTCGTCTTTTTAATATATATTTTCAACCCAAATAAACTGGGGAAAAAAAACGTTGTTGAGAGGCAGAAACCAAAAAGAAAAATCCAGAAGAATAAACCCGTGAGGCATCACATCCTGTATCGCAGCCTGGAGAGTTCCAAGAAGTGATATATTGTCTTTCTGAGACCTGGGTCCTTCATCATGACTCTATGATAGTCTGTTAGGGAGGTGTTGTGCTGGTGGTGGACACGACGCCTACGGCAGGTGTCGGGGGTCTGTTCATTGTTTGGTAACGCAGCTCATTAGAGCAATACCTGTGGCACTCTCAAGCAGAGTCAATGTGACTATTTGGGACGGCCTCTGGCTGCTGGTGCAGAGTCAGACTAAACATGGATCCGGCCTCTACTGCTGGTGGGCCAGAGTCAGGACTAAACAGGACCGGCCTCCTGCCTGGTGCAGAGTCAGGACTAATCCTGGAGGCTCTGCTGGTGCCAGAAGTCAGGACTAATCGGACCGGCCCTCCTGCTGCGTGCCAGAGTCAGGACTAAACATGGTCCGGCCTCCCTGCTGGTGCAGAGTCAGGCTAACATGGACCGGCCTCCCTGCTGGTGCCAGAGTCAGGACTAATCTGGACAGGGGCCTCCTGCTGGTTGCCAGAGTCAGGACTGACCGGCCTCCTGCTGGTGCCACATGGACCGGCGCTCCTGGCTGGTGCCTTCAGAGTCAGGACTAAACATGGACCGGCTCCTGTGGTCCAGAGTCAGGACTAAACATGGACGGCTCCTGCTGGGTGCAGAGTCAGAACTAAACATGGAGCGGCTCCTGTGTCGCATAAAAGAAAAAGAGTCAGGATAAAATGGACCGGGCCTCCGGGATAGGTAGTGCAGGCTAACATGGACGCGGCCTCCTGCTGGTGCCAGAGTTCAGGGACTAAACATGGCCTGGCCTCCTGCTGGTAGCCAGAGTCAGGGAACTAAACATGGCCGGGCACTCCTGCTGGTGCAGAGTCGAGGACTAAGACATGGACGGCCTCGCTGATAGAGTGCCAAAGTCAGGACTACGAATGGACGCTTTGAGCTCTCTGCTTGGTGCCAGAGTCAGGACTAACATGGACCGCGCCTCCTGCTGGTGCCAGAGTCAGACTAAAACATGGACCGGCCTCCTGCTGGTGCCAGAGTCAGGACTAAACATGGACCGGCTCCTGCTGGTTGCTAGAGTCAGGCACTAAACTGGACTGCCTCCTGCTGTGCCAGAGTCTAGACTAAACATGACGCGGCCTCCTGCTGCGTCAGGATCAGTACTAAACATGGACCGCTCCTGCTGGTGCCAGAGTCAGGACTACACATGGACCGGCTCTCTGCTGGTGCCAGAGTCAGGACTAAACATGGACCGGCCTCCTGCTGGTGCCAAAGTCAGACTAAACATGGACCGGCCTCCTGCTGGTGCCAGAGTCAGGAATAAAATGGACCGGCCTCCTGCTGGTGCCAGAGTCAGGGACTAAACATGGACAGGGCCTCCTGCTGGTCGCCAGAGTCAGGACTAAAACATGGACCGGCCTCCTGCTGGTGCCAGAGTCAGGACTAAACATGGACCGCCTCCTGCTGGTGCCAGAGTCAGGACTAAAACATGGACCGGCCTCCTGCTGGTTGCCAGAGTCAGGACTAAACATGGACCGGCCTCCTGCTGGTGCCAGAGTCAGGACTAAACATGGACCGGCCTCCTGCTGGTGCCAGAGTCAGGACTAAACATGGACCGGCCTCCTGCTGGTTAAATTGGCCAGAGTCAGGACTAAACATGGACCGGCTCCTGCTGGTGCCAGAGTCAGGACTAAACATGGACCGGCCTCCCTGCTGGTGCAGAGGCTTAAACATGGACCGGCTGCTCCTGCTGTGCCAGAGTCAGGACTAAACATGGACCGGCCTCCTGCCAGTGTTTAAATTTGGCCTTTAAACGGTTCTGTTCAGCTGTGCTTTTGAGTGAAGGCATTTTATCTACAATTCATTCCTTTTAGTCACATTTCAACATCATTATTTATGCTTTTATTTGTATTGTGATTTTAGTAGATTTTTAAAGTATTTGGATTTGAATATGTTTTTACTGTTGTAAAGCAATTTGACTTGCTTTTGCATAAACGTTGATCTTCTAGAACATTCTGTGCCTGCACGGCTTTAAAATGCTTTGTGAAGGTTTGGAAATGACTTTGTGGTAAATCATTCTGATCAACGAGCTCATTCAATGGTCTGAAGGAAATATCCTGACTTAAGGGACAAAGCTGTGTTCATCCTTTATCCCTCATGTGTTCATCCTTTATCCCTCATCGTGTTCATCCTTTCATCCCTCATGTTGTCATCTTTATCCTCATGTTTCATCCTTATCCTCATGTGTTCATCCTTTATCCTCATGGTTCATCCTTTATCCTCATGTGTTTCATCCTTTATCCCTCATGTTTCATCCTTTATCCCTCATGTTCATCCTTTATCCCTCATGTGTTCATCCTTTATCTCATCTTTATCATGTCCACTCATGTGTTCATCCTCATGCCTCTATTCCTCATGTGTTCAAAGTGAGCCTCTATTGAAAGTGAGATTTTGATTAAACCAAAGTGATTGGTTTTTTGATTGATCCAACAGAATTAGTATTGGTATGAGTATTTTTGACACTCTTTTAAAATACATTAAGGCTATGTTCACACTGCAAGTCAAATCAGGTTTTTGGCCCATATGTGACCTATATCTGCTTTATACCTGTGAACAGCACACATCCCACCCAGGCCATAAATCCGATATGTATCTGTACTTTTAGAATGCGCCTTCAGTCTGAACGCTCAGGTCCCGTTCATCCGAACGACTGAACGTCATCAAAAGGCAACATTTCAGGGATAAACTTCACAATTCAGTCAAAGTGGAGAGAAATGGCAGACGATGGAGCCGAGAACCGTCAGTGGAAGAAGGAAAAACTCATCAATACACGTGGTGACAAATCAATTCAGGCAAAAAGACCGTTCGTACCGTAATCGGGCGGGATTTGTGGAGACTGCCAAAAAAGTTGTCCGAGCGAGGGATGAAGCGTGCCTGGCTGCAATGCCAGCGGAAATAAAAAGCCTTCGTGCGAATTTTAAACAAACAAAAGCCATCAATACAAAAGGGGCGGGCATTTTTAAACGGGGGAACCGGCAAAAGCCATCAACAAAAGGGGCGGGCACGGCCGGGGGACCGGCAACCGGCGTTGTGTTCTTTTGTGCGCATGCGAGCCACATCGAGCTGCATTCCGTTCAGACACAAACGGCAGTCGCATTATTTTGTAATGTGAACGAGCACAGAAAAAAATTTCTTCTCTATTTTGATCCAGTTTTTCTCTTCGTACGGAGGAAATAACCAAGCGCTTCTCTTTTTTCCCATTTGAAATGCGAAATGATTGAGTTTAACTCTTTAACCCAAGATTGTTTTTGTAATGGACATCATTTTTAGCATGTATTTGACCAGAGGTGATTTCCTCTTCTTCACTCCGTTCACTCGACGCCACAGGGATATTTGCAGATGTGACAACCTTTCAACCTGGTTTCAGTCTTACTTTTGAGACTTTTAAGATTCATATTGTGACTTGAATAGAGATTTGGTGTAATCGGAAATCCTAAATGTAGTTTCTTTTCAGCTGTTTTTTCCAGTGTTTTCTTGCAGTATTTATCTAATGGCAACAGTTCACATTTGTCCAGATGAGCTTTCCACCCTGATGGAGGCCCATATTGAGTAATGACGTCGTTGAGGTGATGAAGGGAGGAATCCACATGGTACAAGTGTAGAATGAATTTGTCACGGAATAGTGATCATTTATTCTGCTGATATCCAGTCTGGCTTCCATGAATGTTTTTGTCAGTTCTTATTTTAGCAGCCAAGGGCTCGATTACCAAATTAGATAATAGTCCTGATGCAGAACATCCCTGTTCGGTTCCTCTGTTTAATATAAATGGTTTGGAGATCTGATTCTTCTTTCCCTGAGGGCCACATTTGTGGTGTAGTTTGGACACCCCTGCTATAAGTTTTGTATAAAGCCTTTTAATCAGTCGTATAAAGTTATTGCCAAAAACCTTAGTTTCTGTAGGGTACAAAACATAAAGGGCCAAAGCAATGTACACACAGCTGCTGAGCGGGAGGTTTTGGATTGATGTATTCCATGAAATCCTTTCCTTGTTTTTCTGATGAATGTGGCCCTTGTAAAACAGATTGATCAGTATGACTCATTTTTCCAACACATTTAGACAGACGAGGAGCGGTGATTTTCTTGTCTATGTTCGATAGTGATGTGGGTGTAATCCCTCATTGGTCCAGGAGAGTTCCGTTGTAGAAAACGATTCAGTTGTTTCATCTGGACTCTGTTTTAGAAAAAAGATAGTGATGTGGAGCGATAGTTGCTACAAATGCTTACGTGACATGAGAGTGGGTGAACATTGAAGAGAATTATCCAATGAAGCTTGGAACATTTCTAAAAGTAAAGTGGATAATTCATCCCTAAATATGGCATTGTAGCCACCTGGACCAGGAGGGAAAAAAGTCAAAGGAATGAATGACTTTTTGAAACTCGTCTAGTTTTATTGGTTGTTCTAGTTCATTTTTATTGTTATTTGATAATGAAGGAAGTTCAATATCTTTCAAAAGTTCCTGCATTACTTCTATGTCAAAATCATTGTCTGATTGATACAGTGCTTCATCTTTTTTGTTAGTTAGTGGGAGGAGCTCACCATGCTCATAAACATTTAGTTTTGCTCTATTGAGTTTTAGTTCATCGTCTGCTTGCACACTTCAGCCCAAAAGTTCTGATCATATTTATTAGACAAAGAATCCTGTCACTGTTTAATGTTTTGGAGTAGCCTATTTCCTTTTTTTAATTTAAATTTTATTTTTTATCAGATGTTCAACATGTAAACACATATAACACAAACAGTGAACACTACACAGAGAGACTCGGACAAACACGGGGAGGAGTCACTCGGGTTGATTGAGCTGGAGAGCAGGTGAGCCCTGGTGTAGCAGTGGACGTAGAGTGGGTGGAGTTAGGTCCTCCAGGCTGAATTTACGCAGGCTTCATAACAAAGCAGAAAAAGTGATATTGCCCCCTGGTGGAGCATACACATTCAGCAGAGTAAAAACCTGTCCGTTAATAGTTCCTTTAATCAGTAAATATCTGCCCTATTTGTCTTTACATTAAACACTTTGTTCAAAAATCAACACTGCAACCACCCTCTTATGTTTGCCTCGGGATGATGAACCGCACGACTTTCCATAACAACATTTGGATAGTTTTTGATGTTCAATGTCGTTCAATTGGGTCTCCAGTAAACATATGATGTCTACTCCTTCTTTCATTTTGGTTGAAATCTTTGATCGTTTGATTGGGTTCAATATGCCATTGATGTTAAAGGATGCCCCTTGTAACTCTTCCGATTCCATTGGGTTTATTGCCATTAACAATTTTTGAAAGTCCCCAAACTCTCAGGTCGAACACAAAAAACAAACAAAGGAACTACAAAAACAGGAAACAGATGAAAGGAAAACATATTCCGGAGGAGCACCTCAGCTTCTCCTGGTGTTCTGAGCATGTGCTTTTTACCTTCAAAAGTCACCAGAAGAGTCACCGGGAAAGAGAAACCATGTCTCAGTTTTCTCCTCTTGAGCTCCTCACAAATGGGGTGGAAGTTTTCTCGCTGCTGACGAAACTCATATCGGATATCTGGAACAAAGAAGACACGCTTGCCTTTGTACTGGAGGTCACCTTTAACCCTTGCAGCCTTCATGACGCGCTCTTCACACGATCATTAAGAAACCTCCTAATCAGGCCTCGTGGTTTATCAGCAACTGGTCTTGGTTGGCCCAGGCGATGTGCTCTTTCTATTGTGATGTGAGGGACTTCAACTCCTGAGCCTTCAAGGAGTTCAGGGATTATCTTCTCCAAATATCTTCTCCCTCCCCTCCCTCCTGGACACCCACAAGCCTGAGTTTAAGTCTACATGATCTGGACTCCAAATCCAGGATCTTACTTTTCATGTTCTTGTTCATGTACATGTTTTCATTAGTAATTATTGAAATATAAAAAGCAACATTACAGTCGACTTCTTAACACCGGTTAAGAAGTTTAACTATAATTGAATCAATCGCTCACTGCACTGTTCATTTTCTGCACTACAACTGTAAATTTAACTGTACATTTTGTGTGCATAGTAAGTCTTTAATGCATGCCTTATTTGATATATCTTACCTTTATTATTGTTGCACCTTAATGCCAAAGCAAGTTCCTAGTCTGTGAATTTTGTTCACTGACAATGAGCAAAAGAGGGCAATAAACCTTTTCTGATTCTGATTTCTTAATTGAGTCATCCAAATTTGATGACAGTCGTCCAGCATCTTTCTACATGCACCGTACTCCAAACTCGACTAGAACTTCAAACCTTCTTACTGCCGTCGTAAGTGTGATAAGAGGGCATTCGTTTGTCTCAGGACTGACTTAAGAGATCAATAAAAACAGCTTATTGCACTCTTGAGGAATATTTAAGGCCAGTGCAGGATCATGTGGTCTCTGGAGTGGAGTTTTGACACACACACACACACACACACACACACTGTGCGTTGCTCTTAGGGGGTTTGTAAGGCATTTGTATGGTGCTCATAGTATTGTATATAGGAGAGGGGCGCCGTAGGCAGGACCATCGACCTGGAAATGAACTTAAGAACGGGCTACAAACACGGTTTGTGTAAGGCAGCCTCAAGAACTGAAGCTTCCCTTCTTTCTGGTGTGTTGCAGAGCGGCCTGATGGTGGAGTCGCGTTTGAAGGAGCTTACCCCGTCCATGCCCGTGATCTTTATCCGAGCTGTGCCACTGGATAAGCAGGAGCAGCGAAGCCTATATCCGTGCCCATTGTACAAGACGCGCCAGAGAGGACCCACCTATGTCTGGACGTTCAACCTGCGCACCAAGGAGAAGCCCGCAAAGTGGACTCTGGCTGGGGTCGCACTCCTCCTGCAAATATGAGCCGGCCCCTGGAGATGAGGCTGTGTCCAAATCTGAACTGGACTCATGTTTGAACAGTTTCACCGAGGATGTCAAGATTTAAGAGCATATCACAAGATTTCATGACAACTGCGTGGGATTGTACCTATAGTAAATATGTCACATTCAATTGCGTGGTAGTTTGTGACAAAAAGTCAATAATCAGTTCACTCAATGCCATCCTAAACGCAGGGGCAATGCACAAAGAAGAGTTTAAACTAGGATTAAAGAAAATATAAGTGTTGGTGATAAAATAGAACCTCAGTGTCATTTCTGTTGCCCATGTCCAACTAGGAAGTACAATTATTAAACAAATTGTTCAAAACTGTATCTGTCACATTATTTTACTTTATAATTCTGAAAGTTCAATTTCACAGAGCTGATGAGGAATCTGTTTAACTGTGTAAAGGGAATGACTGGAATACAGACATCACAATGTACATGCCGTTTTTAATGATGTTTACAGATAATGCATATTATGTCGTTACACCCTCTGGACAAGCACCACTTTCCCAGTTAGATACACACACAATACACAGAATACAGACAATGACACCCATGATGTAGGAACTGTCCAGATTCAAAACTTTTTAAGCAGCAATAGCAAAAGGAAAAAGCTTTTAATGAAGTGTGCCCACGTCCACCTCCAGTCCAAGTCATCGTGGAGAGGGTGGTCTGAGTCTGTGTCCGAGCCTTGCGTGTGACGGCTTTGTTGTTGAGGAGGGAGTTCCCTAAGAGGTAAACTGATGATTTTGGATACTGTGGGTGACCTTAGAGAAACGGTATTTACTTACTATAAAGACATACTGACATTTGGCTGGTAAGTGCTCGCAGCGGCATCTATCGCTGGCCACCTCGCTGGCCCCTCCGGACCCTTTAGTTCAGGCCGCGGAGTCTTCCTATCACATTTTGCTCGTTTGATTGCACACTTGATGCTTAGCCAACGCAACTCTATTCATCTTATTTAGTGAGAAAACTCCAGTCCTGAAAGGAATCCTGTCCACATTTTGTTTTTTAAAACTCACTCTGAAAGCTTGAGTGCAGCAGTCTGAAAGCACTGAAGGAAGCAAGGGAGTTTTGAACTAAAATAAAGTAGTCCCAGTGCGGAAACGCCGCTGTGAAAGTTGTATTTGTACTATAACATGCTGTGTGAGAAAAGTCCTTCATACTTGGACTGGATCTCCAGCCCTGGATGACCGGATGGGGCTTGGACAGGAACCACATTTGATTGTACTACATTAGAAACAAACACGACACCACAGCTCTATTTTAGTAAGATGTTTGTTTTTGTTCGTTTTGGGCAAATCTGAGGAGCTTGTCCCGCACTTAAATCACATGCAGATGACCTGGCTTTCACTGGTGCTCCGGTGTGTTCGGTGTGCGTGTGTGCGTGTGTGTGCGTGGATTGATCTGCTGTGCGTTTGAACTGTGCAGATGCCATGTGATTGTGTAGCTCCCTTTTACTATAACCTTATGAGTTCGGTGCCACCCCTGTAGGTGCTACCCCTGTCCGGCCCACCTTGGAAAAGATGCCTGGCTATGCAACTGCTTATATTGGCAAACACATTTAAACGACAGGGAACTGATTTTGTCTGGTTTCTATCCAGAGATCTGTCCGATTAATATATTATTTCCCTTGCGGTTTCTTGACCTTTGCTGTTGAATTCCTCTCCAAGCACGATCAGACCATAACAATTTTAGTCTTACTGTAGCATGAGGGGTTTCTTGGTCATTCATACTAGCATTACCTGGTCCAACACGGATATACACAACTCCAACAACGCCACCCAGAGAGATGGTAATTAAATTAAGGAACACAGGTTTGCTGCGATCAGGAGTAGGCAGTATAAGTTACTAAATTCATTTATTAATTATTCTTGTTTTAGTTTAAATTGTTCTGCTTTAAATCACAGCTTTACATTTGTCCCATAATCGCACATGATCCTGTTGTGAAATACTGTTAAATAAAACCTTAAATGCACCGTTATGATAGAACCTACTTCAGGTTAGACACTTGTGAACAGGTGATTTGGACCATGGACACATTTGGACACCAGCTCCGAGGGCTCCCGGCGCCATAGCACAGAAGAACAAGACGGCATCCTGAAGCCATCTTTGGAGCCGCGGTGTGAACTAAAATAACACGAGCATTAGTGGCTGGACGCAAAAAAAACAAGAGTGAATCTTCCTGGCGCAGCCGGGCACTATTTTGTTTATATATATATATATAAATCCCTTCTCACCCTCCGCGGGTGGTCTCAGCCCATATTCTAAGCTCGGGTCCTCTGCCAGAGGCCTGGGAGCTTGAGGGTCCCTTTGCTTTGCTGTTCCTAGTACTGCACTTTTCTGGACTGAGATGATGGTCTGATGTTTTTTCCAGGGATCTTGCTGTAGCCCCTCCTCCAGTGTTATAGCCCCTCCTCCAGCGTTGTAGCCCCTCCTCCAGTATGGGGGGTCACTGCCCCAAGTGCTCCGATGACCACGGGCACCACTTTGGCCTTCACCTTCCACCTGGTATTTCTCTCCAGTTTCTCGTGTTCCTTTTTCCTGATGTTGCCATCACTTAATATCGCCACGCCAACCACAACAGCTCTCTCTCTGCTGTTTCTCCACCACCACAATGTGTGGTTGGTTTGCCACTACCATTCTGTCAGTCTGTATCTGGAAGTCCCACAGGATCCTGGCTCGGTCATTCTCTACCACCTTTGGGGGTGTTTCCCACTTTGACCTTGGGGTCTCCAGTCCGTACTCCGCACAGATGTTCCTGTACACTATGCCAACCACTTGGTTATGGCGCTCCATGTATGCTTTCCCTGCCAGCATCTTACACCTGCAGTTATGTGCTGGATTGTCTCAGGGGCCCCTTTGCACAACCTACACCTTGGGTCTTGTGTCTGGTGTGGTAGATCTGGGCCTCTATTGCTCTGGTGCTCAGGGCCTTTTCCTGTGCAGGCCATGTTGAGGGCCTCTGTACCGTCCTTCAGACCGGCCCACTCTAGCCATTGGTAGGTGTAGCGGGGATCTTCAAAAATAGCTGAAGTCGAATTCCAAGTGTTCAGGTGGGATTTATTGTGCCAATCTCCAAATGCAAAACTGGTGCAAAAATATTTACAGTGATAAAGAGCCGAGTCCAAAAATACATATATTTACAGCGTTAACAGTGTCCAATGTAAAGTTCACTTTAACTTTACATATCCAATCTCTTCTCGTCTTTCTCTCTCTCTTTTCTCTCTCTCTTCTCTCTCTCTCTCTCTCTCTCTCTCTCTCTCTCTCTCTCTCTCTCTCTCTCATCTCTCTCTCTCTCTCTCTCTCTCTCTCTCTCTCTCTCTCTCTCTCTCTCTCTCTCTCTCAACTCAGCACCCTGTTACCTGCACTGTAACCAGTGACCGACTGACTCAGGCCAAAAGTGGCTCCCTTTATTACTCACTTGCCCCTCCCACTGAGCAAAATACACCGATAATGAAAACCAAAATACATGTGTTATACATTGTACACCTACCAGGAAGTACTGGCTCGGTTTTGGTCCAATGCGCCTCATCGGAGGAGCGAGGCTGCAAATCAATATGGGTAAGGGCTGGCGTGTATGATTATAAGAATTATTTCTACTTAACGCACCCTTGGCGAATTAGTGTTGGAGGAGTGCGGGGAACTATGTGAATGATGCGTGTGGTGCAAATGAATGAAACAGCGGAGAGAATGAACAAGTGTGTGTTATGTTTGTGCGCGCGGGCATGAGCGAGCCCTGCACTTGTTCAAACGGAGACTAACAACCCGAGACGGACTGCGATCCAATAGGATTTCTTGATATCAGCCACTTCAGCTATGTTCAGGTGGTACATCCCATGTGGGGGCTTGTCCTCCCATGATGGTCCCTCCTCCAGCACCTCATCCTCTGTTCCCCATTGCCTGAGACATTCACTGAGCACGTCATCTGGGCCTTGTCCTTGACTTGGGACCTTGAATGTTTCATCCTGGACAGCGATAGTCAGAGCCTCCTCCAGGTCCGCGCCTGCTCCAGACACATTGCCTTTAATGCTGGATCCAACCGGCAAGGAAGTGCCAAAACTTCTCCTCCCTATGCTTCCACGACCCCGTCATCTGAAAAAGCTCTCTCCTGCTGTGCGGGGACGAGCTGACAAACTGGCTCTTTAACTGCAGCATAATCACGTCTGTTGGGAAGGCTATCTGTCGAAGGAAGGGTGTTTACTGGGGGTGAAGCTTGCTTTTTTGGATCGCTTGCTAAAATCCCGGTAGCCGGTTTCTGTGGTACGGGGCTTGGTGTTCTACTACTGTCCGGACAAGGCAGATAGTGCAGAGCGCGTATACTAATTGGTCAGCCAGCTTCCTGTCAGTACAAGGTAAGCCTATCCCAACCGAGAACGCAATCTTCTATGCAGCCCTAGTTAAAAGGAGCTCAGTCCTTGTCGGACGAAGACTGACAACTGCTTAATGCGCATAACCGTCGTTGGATATCCTGTCGAAGCAAAAGACTTGCTCAAATGTGTTCATCATCTTTGTCTATGCCGTTGCCGCAGTAGCTTTAGACCGCAGCTCCAACTGTCTCACCCAGCCAAGAAAACGTTGGCTCTCATCTCCGATAAAGAGTCAGCAGCACCTCCACTCTCAAATTTCTGGTGGAAAAATGCTCCTCAAAAGCCAGAGCACTGGGCTTGAACGGACTTTACTCATCCTTCATCCACATGTTGTTCGGGTTAGTGCAACCGCCTAACGTTAGCTAAACGTCTGCAGCTAAACTACAACGGCATGGGAGCCATTGCCACCAATGTAACCAAAGTGGTTTGACCCTCTGTTTTTCTCTGCTGATAGTTTTATTTTTTATTCATTTGCATGTATTGTTAATGAACATGGCCGTATTGTTGCCATGGGCTCAGTTCCATCCTTGTCCCACATTCACTCCCACAAACACACTCTCATTCATACACCAGGATACTATTGGGGTAAACCGGAACACCGCATCTATTTAGTTTAGGTCTCCCCGAATATGGAGCAGCAAGAAGTCAAGGATAAACTTAAGACAGGGGAACTGAAGAGGCAAACACGCACCGCGGTGGGTGCAGTGGGCTGCAGTATTTCTCCGCGTAATGAAGCGAGTGAATCAAGATCTCTCTTTCACTCTCTTTATCTGGCCTCTTATTCTGTGTTCCAGCGTTATTTCGTTGTGCAAATGCATTTATCATGATCATAAAAATATGTAGATTATTTTAACCTTAAGAAATCTTGCGTTTTTTTCTGCCAAAAATACTCTGGGATAAATTGAAATTTCGGGTTTGCTTCGGGCTCGGGCATGCAAATCAAGTTAATTGGTCGGCTCGGGCCGGGTCGGGCTTTAATGCCCGCGGGCCTGGGTCGGGCTGGATTTTTTAGGCCCGATTTTACCTCTACCTCAGAGTCCGAGATGGTTCATATGGCACTAACATGTCCGAGATGTACTTTGATGCTAGGCCATGGAGAGACTTGTATACAAGCAGAGCTACTTTGAAGTCTATTCTCTGAGCCATAGGGGGCAGTGCAGAGACCTGAGCACAGGACTAATGTGATCGTACTTCCTGGTTCTAGTCAGGACCCGAGCAGCAGCGTTCTGGATGTACTGCAGCTGTTTTACAGCTCGTTTGGAGAGGCCAGTGAGCAGGCCGTTACAGTAGTCTAATCTACTAGAGACAAATTAGATTAGATTAGATTCAACTTTATTTGTCATTACACATGTACAAGTACAAAGCAACGAAATGCAGTTTAGCATCCAACCAGAAGTGCAATAATAGTAAGTACAATATACAGATAATAATAAATAGGTGATGTCTAAAATAAGGAGCTGTAGTATATAAGTACAAATATACAGATAGATTGATTGAGCTCTGGGACGAGCAGGTCGGATCACAGCTGACCCTTCTCACCCTGGACATGGTCTATTTGAACCACTCCCCTCAGGCAGGAGGCCACTCCCCTCAGGCAGGAGGCTAACGGTCCATCCGGACCAGAACCTCCCGCCACAAGAATAGTTTCTTTCCCTCTGCCGTTGGACTCATGAACACTTCTAAACACCTGCCACTTTAACTGCAACTCTTCATCACTCACTGCACTGTCACTTTCTGCACTCAAACTGTAAATCTAACTGTAACTCTTGTGTACATAGAAATGCCTATTTTTATTTTTATTGTATAGTAATTTTAAATTGTTTCTTAATGCATGCCCTTTAGATTGAATATATGTTGTTTTATTATTGCTCAGTGTTTTATGTTGCACCTTAAGGCCGAGACAAGTCCATTTTTTGTGAATTTTGTTCATTGACAATGGCAATGAACTCTTTTTGATTCTGATTCTGATTCTGATTGAGGATGCATGGATAAGTCTCTCCAGGTCTGGTTTAGACACTATACTTTTTGATTTTGGCAATGTTTTTTAGATGGTAAAAAGCTGCTGATGTGATTGATCTGACGTGGCTGTTAAAATTCAAATCTGAGTCCATTATTACCCCCAGATTTCTAACTTGATTTGTAGGTTTTAGAGCGAGACTCTGGAGGAGACTGTGAACACTTTCTCTTTGTTTCTGTGGGCCAAAGACCATGATTTCAGTCTTGTCTGAGTTCAGCTGGAGAAAGTTGTTTTGCATCCACACACTGATCTGTTGGATGCAGTGACAGAGTGAATCCACTGGTCCATATTCACCTGCCGTCAGTGAAACATAGATCTGAGTGTCGTCTGCGTAATTGTGATAGGACACATTCTCGCTGCGTATCAACTGACCTAACGGCAGCATGTAGAGGTTGAACAGAAGGGTCCCAGGATTGACCCTTTTGCAGCACTCCACAGGTCAGGGGCATCTGGTCTGAGACACAGTTACCAATTTCAACAAAGTACTTCCTGTCTTCCAGATAGGACTTTCCATCAGCAAAGACATCGGAGAGACAGGGAAACAGAGCAGCATTGGGAAGGTCAGATTTCATAGTGACGAGCAGCTGCTGTGAAAAATGT
This sequence comes from Chaenogobius annularis, assembly GCA_015082035.1. Taxonomy (NCBI): domain Eukaryota; kingdom Metazoa; phylum Chordata; class Actinopteri; order Gobiiformes; family Gobiidae; genus Chaenogobius; species Chaenogobius annularis. Next base: position 361,404 of record BJKM01000313.1, read on the forward strand.
GCGCATGCGTTTGTGTGGGTGTGCGTGCGTGTGTGCGTGCGTGCGTGTTTGTGTGTGTGCATGCGTGCGCGCGTTTGTTTGGGTGCGTGTGTGCGTGTGTGTGTGTGTATGCGCGTGTGGGGAGACGTGTTAATGAATGAGTCCAATGCACTTGGTGTACATGCAGACTTCCGATCCGCAAAAACTTTCGAATTAAATTTTAATGTCTTGATGTCTAATCACAATAGAAGCTCCACATTTACATGCATTTCAGAGTTCACGTGGGACTAGGCCAGAATTTGTGTATGTAAATATAGTGTGCAATAGTGTGCGGGGACTTTTACGGATGGGCAAGCAAACTTTGGATGTTCATCAATATTTAGTGGATAACATTTGCACCCAAAAGTGAATTTTTTTTTTTTTTTACACAAGGTCAGTCTTAAACCCCGCGCCACATGAAGGGCATAAGCCAATCTTACTGAACTAACATGCCCACTGTACTTGCTGAATGGACAAAATAGTTAAGTCACTTCAGTTCAGTTCCAAAAATTAGCTCAGTTATTAAATGACTGCCTGTATTTATTTTCTTCAAAAATAAATAAATATATATATATGTGTATATATATATATATATATACATACACACAATGATACAAAACTATACAAGACCAGAGGGACAAAAATCTAAATCAGTAGACATCCTATGAGACGATTAAGGCACATACAAACTAAAACAAACATCCCATTTAGTCCATAGTCTGCTTCATTTGTCCATTTTCAATTCAAGTCAGAATGTATTTTTTTCCATTCTGCAAATATCCAGTATAATGTCAATCCAGTCCTTGATTGTCAGTGCAATTTGAGTCATCCATTTTTTTTGGTGAGGGCCTTTTTTGTTGTTGCCAGGAGTATGCCAAAGAGTTTATTCATTGTTTATTCATTGTTTATTGTGTCCTTGGCTGGTGTTATGCGGCCTGAATACATAGTTCTGAAATCCAGTGGGATGGTGATGTCAAAAACTGTCTGTAGCACTTTTTGATCCCAGTTCAATAGCTCAGAGCAACAGGAAAGGCCCAAAGCACGTGATAGTGGTTTGTCAGTGTTATTTTATTTCCAGAAAATAATTCAATGTTATGGTTACGCTCTCACAAACTTTCAGATTAACTATTAATTATGTATAATGTTATTTTATAAATATATCTTAATAACGCAACACATGCACTCACAAAGGGCTGTGTTCTGCTTAAATGTTTAATCCTTACTCAATATCTCCTTTTTCAATTTCATTCGTTTTAATATTTTGGAGCGGATGATAACACTACACAATGTAAAAAAAAGTTGTATAATAATAATAATAATAATAATAATAATAATGATAATAATAATAATAATAATAATAATAATAATAATAATAATAATAATAATAATAATAATATTATTATTATGTTTTTTACTCCTTTGCGGAAAATACAAAGTGATTCATTGTTGGTCTGACCTTGACAAAGTTGCTCTGAAGTGAAAAACGCGGAGCTGAGAGCTGTAAAGTGATGCTTCACAGTTCACATTTGTGGAGTAGCTGAAATAAGCAGTTGTGTGAACGGTGTGGAAAAGCCCAATCTAGTGCTGAGGAGGTTGGGCAGAGTGGACAAAGATCCTGTAACACACTCTTACAGTGCACTTGTTCTTCTAAAATACTTTCACAATCACACAGTGGAGCACACAGACTATCTGTGGAGTGTGGTAAGGGCAATCAAAGCAAGCCGTGATTGACCATTAAAATAAAAAATTACTGTGTGTCATCACTAATTGTTCTGAAGTATATCCAAATAAACTTGTTTTCCCCTCACATTCTGCTGCTGAAGCTTGTCTTTACGACTTACGACCTGGGAGCAGAGATCTGGTAGCCAAAGATGGGCTCTGGGGTCCAATGTCAGCTGAGAACTGAGCTCCAGGTCCGAGGTCAGGCTGGCAGTCTGTGTGAAGTTGGCAGGAGTCCCGGCTTGAAGGTCTATAAATCGCACGCTTCATCAGATTAAAGGCAAAATCCCAATGAATCAAAAAGGTTGCTGTATGGGACATTGTCACGCTGTCCTTTCTTGAGGTTGCATGTGTCGCAGTTTTAAAGCAAAATCACGTCTGAAGAATTGGCACGGAAGTAGGAGAGCTGAATGTTGTCTAACCATGCAGAGATTTATGTTCGGCAGAGGGGACGGGACAGGACATGTGCTCCTCATACTTGGTCCAGGAAGAACTGGCCTGTTCACTAGTTTTAAATGAGCCAACACCTTACATTTGGTGCAAAGGTTAGACCCATCAGGATGCTGAGTCTGCGGTACACGGTCTGAAGAAGTTCTCTGGAATTCCCCCCAAAAAGCAGGCACTGGTTTAACATTTACAAAAGGTTACAAATCTGTGTAATCCCTCATTAGTCCAGTAGTGTTCCTTTCATAGAAAAAGATTCAGTTGTATAATCTGGACACAGTTTATTTTTATTTGTTATTTTTCCAAAACAAGATGTTTCGACTTTCATCTAAAAGTCATTGTCAATCTGAGGACCTCGAATTTTTAATCTACTCAGGGTTGTGTAAACCCTGATAATTTTTTTCAAATGTTTTTGCTTGCTAGTTTTTTTTCGTTATTGGCTGCGTCAATCACACATCCAGTAACGGCTGTTTTTGTCATTCCAATCTCTGGTCAGTTCTATAAACCAACCAGTTTAAGATTTCAACATCTCTGTTTAGTTTGTATGTTTTGATCAGCTCTTGCCATGTTGTAAACACAGATTTTACCCAGGGATTCTTAACTTCCTCCAAATTACTCAACCGTCTGTCATCTGCCAGTAAGGCCTGCACAGGAACCCCCGGCACAACAGTACTCTCAGTGCTTTCCCATTGAGCTTCATGTTCTGGATCACACCAGTACAGCTACGCTCTGACTTGAACTGAAATTAAGTAATTTCTCAGACAAGGCCAAACCCCAACCTCCTTTTTCTTTTGATAAGTGTAAGGTAATCATTTGAGATTTATTGCCTTGCCATACAAATCTTGAGACTGTTTTATTCCACTTCTCAAACAGCCGGTTGGGGATGGAAAAGAGGAGAGTCTGGAACAGATAGAGAAATCTGGGCAAAACAGTCATCTTTATAGTTTCAAACCTTTGATTTAGATTTCAGTCTAGAATAAGAGTCCATTTTCAAGGTCTTTCTATATAGTGGAGAAAAGAGGAGTATAGTTTTTCTCTGAGATTGTTGATAGTTCTCTATGGAGGACCACCCCAAAAATTCTGTTTACCATTTAAATGGGTAAGTCTTTTTAAAGGACAGAGGGGGGCGCCAGTAAGAGAAAAAATCAGTTTTTTGTACATCCAGGTTGTATCCAGACATTGTCCAATATCACATAATAACATAACGCATGATAATGATGTGTCTCCCTTGTTTTGATGTGTATGTTTTGGGTCGGGACAGTGCATGATTATGAAGATACATGAAACACATGATGTAAATGGATTTGCCGTGGGATTATTTCTATCTGTTGTCCCACATTCACTCTCATTCGTACACATGTTAATGGTACAGAGACACGGGAAGAACATGCAAACTCCACACAGAAAGGCACCACCTGGAAATCGACCTGGGAATCCCAGGACCTTCTTGTTGTGGAGCGGCCATGTTGTTGTTATATTTGTTTACAGAGTTTACGTTTCACCTGAAATGAATCTGCTTTGTTACCCTAACAGCCCTGTAGTGGCCTTATAAATCCTATTGTTAGCTGTCTGCAACTGCCTCATCACTGATGAGTACCTGATTAGCATCTGACTGTCCATCTGAGCCGATCCCATCCTCTGGCTTAAAAATGCTGTTGTAAATCACCAGTAAATCGAACCTTAAACCTTCATTTCTGTTTCATTCTCTTTCTTAACAAAAATGGCCTCCTTAACTCCTCTTTCAGACCATCTCTTCTCCCTGCGTAGAATCTTTACCTCCCTGTCTCTAAAAGAGTAGTTTAAGATGAAGATGCATGGTGCCTTGTAACCCTGAATTTGCATGCCTTCTGTGGTAGGACTCTATTCAGTAGGATTTCTATGGCCCATTACAGGACTGTTTGGGGAACAAGTAAGATTTGTTTCAGATGAAATGTAGACAGTGTAAACAAATAAATAAACAGGACGGGCTATTATCAGGAGATTCCGCCCGGTGGGCAAGGCAGCGAAGGATAAAGATCCTAGTTCTCACACTAGGTCCAAAGAGAATTACTATTGGATGAAAGTTTTTTCTCTAAAAAAAACCCAGTGTTCAGTGTTCAACTGAACCTTTTTCTACATGGTAACACAGATTAAAGTGTTCAAGAGACATTTTACAAATCAATGCGAAAAATATTATTCACAACATTATTCACATTTTACACTGTAAATTCTTTCCATGGAGTTTTTAATTGGATGAAACAAACAGGTCAAACAGTCTTTTAACTGGAAAAAAGTTCATGACTCTTCAGAGCTCTTAAATCTTAGTTGGAATATGGTGAATATGGGAAGTCTGTTTAACATCTTCAGGAACCATTACCATGACAATGGTTCAGGTTCTTGCAGTTGTAGAGGTCATCAGCAGGTCGCCTACAATTCTACTATCCATTCTCTCCGTGCACATGTTGGCGGGAGATATTATTGCCGGTCTCTTCCTCTTTGACCATCACTGACCACTTCACTCGCACATCACAATCATACACGGGCAACGTGGGTCAAGTGTCTTTGAACTTCTTGCACCTTTTCCTAATGTGTTTTTTTATTCTGCAAATGGCAAATAAACTGAAACAATACATACAGATACAGAAACAAGGATATTTCTGTACCACTTTAAAATAAGTACACTTTTATTAGCCTTAATAAAGCATGAACAAAGCCAAAATGCCTATGACAAGTTTTATTTCTAAAAAGCATTAAATGACAGGGGAATTTATTAATTCAGTACAGTCTGGGGCTTTTTCGAAAATTTAAAAACCTAGACACCTACCCATGTGTTCCTTGAACACATAATATAATTGAAACAGTGTTAAACGTGAGCTTCTGTATATTGATACACTGTAAATCAGGGGTGTCGAACTCATTTTGGGCCGTGGGCTGAATTTTGACGCTCAGGCGGGGTTGCGGGCCGAACATAATGTAAAAAATAAAACAATAAAAAATAAATAAATAATAAATAAATAGCTTCATACAGCCTAGTAATAGTTCTTTGTGCACAAATCTGCAGCAGGTGAAAGACTGAGTCCGTATTCATGCAGCAGCAGGAACAGGAACATGGATGATATGATTTCTGATATGAAATGCAGATATCACAGACATGTTGATGTTGCTGCTCAAACTCAATATGAGGTCACTATTTTTATAGTTAAAGCTTCTCTTAGTGACAAATTATTCATGACTCAAATGAGTGCATTGTGTTCGTCACATTAGTGTGGACACAGTGAGAGCTCACAGCAGCTTCACTCTGTCATGGTCAGACTTTATTACACTCTGACCTGTGTTTGTACCTGTGGCTCCTGATCTGTCCAGGTTTTGCACTGGTTTGGATGTTTTCCTCACAGAGCATCATCCACCAGGGGTTTGTTCTCTTGTTGTTAGCTTCACATTAACACCGCTTTTAGCACAGCTCTAATGGCCACAAAGGATTGTGGGACATGTAGTTCCAGCGATAAAAACTCTATATATTTATCGGAAATAATTAAATATAAATTAGAAATGTTCGGCGGGCCAGATTAAAACATCTGGCGGACCACATCTGGCCCCCAGGCCTTGAGTTTGACACGTGTGCTGTAAGTGATCACTACAACTGTAAATATAGAAACTTGAATATGGCAACTAAATATACAAGGAAAAGAATAAGAGCTGACATCCGGGTACGACGTCACTGTAGATGCCCGTTCGCTTCACCGCTGCCGAAGTTATTCTTGAAAAATATTGTTTCACCAACAAAATCCCAAGAAAGGACTCAAGCCTGGTGGCGCTACGGGAACCAAACAAAGGTGATGGTCCACTGCTCCGGTGAAAAACAGCCCGCCTCACAAGCTAACGAGGCAAACATGGCTAGCAGGCCCGATGCAGCCCATAGCAGCCCGCTCTCAGGCCGGTAAACAACGCTCCGTTCTCAAATTTGGGTCTCCAGGCTTGCACTTGTCCGAAGGTGGAGGGGAGATCACCTTACACCGATCGGCCACTATAATACATGAAATTCAAAGTGAATTGTAGCATGACCCTAACCCTAACTCTGCAGACGGATAACAATAATATGAAAAATAATATCCTGGATTTGGAGTCCAGATCACATAGACTTAACCTTAGATAGAATTTACTGAAATGTATTTAGAGAAGATTATCCCTGAGCTCCTTGTTGGCTCAGGAGTTGAAGTCCCTCCCATCACAATCGGAAGAGCACACATCGCCAAGACCAGCAACTGATAACCCACGAGGTCTGATTATGAGGTTTCTTAACGACTGTGTGAAGGAGCATGTCATGAAGGCTGAAAAAGTTAAAGGAGACCTCCAGTACAAAGGCAAGCCCGTCTTCTTTGACCCGGATATCCCATATGAGGTTTGTCAATAACGAGAAAGTTCCACCACATTAGCATGGAACTAATGCTGTTGCATTTGTGAGGAATGTGATACAGCGAGCATATGGTTAGGTAAAGCAAGATCAGATGAATTATCAGGAGCAGACATGAATGCATGAATGTAGTACAAGGATGAGTGAGGAGAACCAAAGCAGGAGCTGAAACTTGAGCTTGGAAATGCCAAAGGCGAATTAAAAAAAAAACACCTCGAAGAAAGTTAATAAACAGGCTGATTGCTGTAAAATAACACATCTGAAAATGAAGCAAAATTCAATTCAATTCAATTCAATTTATTTTTTGTAACGCCCAAAATCACAACAGTAGTTGCCTCGAGGGGCGACAGTGGAAAACAAAATAAACAATGTTCATAGGGACTTGGAAATGTCCCAGCGTCCTGTGTCCTTAGACAGATGTCCCAAGCTCCCCTGTCCTTAGACCCTCCTTCTCGGCCAGGAAAAACTACCAAACCTCTTTGGGAAAAAGTAGAAACCTGGAGGAGTTCCACAGTGAAGGAGAGATCCGACTCCCTCGGACGGACAGGAGGACGTGCCTCAATTTGCAGATACACGGTGGAGCTAGACCCACTCAGGAGGAGAACCAATTCTTCGAGCCCGATGAAGAACCGTTCATATGGAGTAGAGACCGTTTCTCCAGGCAGTTTAGGAGCATCTGGATCCACAGGTCCTCGATGTGCCTGCTCCACTCCCGTCAGGGAAAATGAAAAATGTTGCAACCAATAAGAAAATGCTGAAGGCTAAAATCCATGTAGTACATGCATGATCATTCAACTAAATGCCATACAAACATTCATAGAACCAAGGTTACTTGGTAATGTAATGTAATGAGGAGGATTTGCAAGAACACATTGATTTTTATTATTTTTTACCTGATTGGAATTGATGCAGAATGATACAAGATCAGCCATTTATACAGAGCAGGAAGTAGACATGATCCATAAAAAAGGGAGAATATAGAAAAGAATCAAGAGAAGACATATCAAAATTGTTTTACTTTGTTGTGACATGCCTGGTGACATGGGTTTGAAATCAGCATGGCTGTGTGCTCCTGGCTGCAGCGGTCTACAGTGCCATAGCAAGCGTTTGTGGGTGGACGACCTCTCCGGTGAGACCAGAAGGAGATCCGTGGCAGTGGGCCCCAGAGCAGCTTGAGGAATAGTTTTCCAGGATGAAACTATGCTTTAGGACTGATTTCCCCCCAAAACGCCTGACTACATTTTCTCCCGATTCAAACTGAAGCTGTTTCTGAACCTTTGAAGACCAAACTATTGTCTGGACTCTTTGTGAAGCTGACACTAAGCGATTTTTGATGTCTGATTTACTTTAGTTATAAGTGGGAACAAGCTACAATCAGATTTCAAATCCCACTTAGATTTTCTGTGGTAAATACAAGTCAGAGTAAAGCTGCTGTTGGAGCTTTGGGCTGGCAGACAGCACATTCAGACTTTGTTGGGTTTTGACAATTCAAAGTTGAAGTTAATTTCACTAACAATGACTTTAATAAGGTAAAACAGTTTAGGTTAAATGCCTAAAAGGCCTATTATTATTATTATTATTATTATTATTATTATTATTATTATTATTATTATTATTATTATTATTATTATTATTATTATTATTATTCATCTCTTTTTAGGGTTTGGAAACAAACTGACTCTGATTCTTCCCAGAATGTTTAATTTGACTGAAAAAATGAGCGGGTTATAGGTTTCCTTTTTATAGTTTACATTCCCAGGAGCTTAATAGTGACAAAATGGAATAAATGCAGAAAATGTATAATGGACTGTACAGACCTGCCAGAATTTAAGGGGTTGAAGTAAAAAAAAAAAAAAAGTGACCAAAGCTGCTATTGAAATGATATTGAACAGTTTCCCTTCCCATACAGAGAGATTTTCTCTTTGAAAAACCCACCCAAAAGTATCTGTGTCTTTGAAATAAACAGTTAATAAAAATAAAAAGTTGAAATTGAATTACATTTCAGAGTCTAATATCTCCTGTAATCATGAATTGAATAAAGATGATTACCTTTTTACGTCACATTAAACTTCAGGAGCATATAATAACTATAACCGGTTACCTCAAATACATACCTGGAACAATGTCCTGTCCCATGGGGAAAAAATGCCGTTTTAACTCTCTAATCAGCTGAAAGTGTTCCACCATGTTTTTACGGAAGATTTGTTATGTTCGTTTTTCAGATGGAAAAGTGAACCCACCTTCACACAGCCCACATCAGACCCCCAGGGGGTATGTCCGTGCGTCCGTGCGTGCGTGCGTGCGTGTGTGTGTGTGTGTGTGTGTGTGTGCGTGTGTGAGTGGTTAGGTGTTAAAAAAGCTCTATATGAATACAAACATTTACCATTTTACAACCTGCTCTCCGCTGTCATCCCAACGCGTCACACGGCGTCTTGCATGGCTCTTTTGTACAAGTATGCATCAGATAAGATATCTTAGATGAAGATTGTGTAGCAGTCTAATATTTGTAAGGAGTTTTTGTGACAGAATATGTGTCTGCTTTTACAATGCACTGTGAAGAAAAACAAAATGTACCCAAGACAAAAGGGGGGTATTGAAGCTTTGATAATAACAAATAGAACAATTTACTTTCTGTTGCGTCATTTCAGCATTGCAAGACGCACATTTTCCTCGATGTATTTCATTTTTCTTAACCTATGTGTATGACAAGAAGTCTGAATAATCACATTTAATTAAATATCACTGGGCAGCAATAATGGGCAGGTGAAAAAAGAACAATCGAACCTCAAATGCAGTAAAATGGAGGCTTACTCAAACATCATTGATGAAATGAAATTGAACTTTGAGTTAACAAGAGAAAATGGTCAATATGTTAAAAGGTAATATCATTAGATTTTGCTACTGAAAGAATAGCTGTATGTGGCGAATGGAACGGCAACATGACATGGTGGATTCCTTTCCGTCCCAACCCTCGACACACAGGAGGCATGTGCGTGTTCACAGGGAGAATTCCAAACTACGCCAGCCGTGTGAGAGATGTGGTCCGGTTGCTAGGTTACTGCCGATGGAGGATTCTATAGAAATGGCGAGGTGAGTGAGCAGAATTCCAATGCTGTTCTCGGCTCTGCGACGTGATGCAGGCTGCTGCTACATGACAGTGGTTGGAGGAATTCCCAGTGCGGCGCTGGTCCCTGAATGCTCCGTGTCATTCTTCACATGTCACTACATTATGTGGGATGGATCATTCACTCACACCTCCGTTGGCTTAATGTGGTGCTGGATGCGAGCCTTGCTACACACTTTTATACATTGTGTTCCTCATATTCTAGAACAGTGGTTCCCAAAGTGGGAGCTGGGGGTCGTGAGATGACTTAGAAGATGTTGATGATATAATTGGTATTCCAACCCACAACGCTGCGGGTTGCTCACATGACGCACACATGTGCTATCCAACACAGAGCGGCACAAAACCTTATTTTTCCCTATTTTCTTTCTTTCTTTTCATTGTATCTTCATTAACGACACAGGTGACGACACAAGTTCCAAAGCTACTTATTAGTTTCAATTCTTACACTTAAGTAATCTACAGAAAATGTTAGAAAGTCAGTATAGCAACATTATCTTTCTTTCTTTTTGTCTTGTTCACCTTCAGATAAACGTTGGTTCCGTGTGTTTGGCCTTGGTCTATGTGTTCTTCTCTGATTCGGCTTAACGACCCAAACCAGCTCAGGTCTCTGTGTTGCTGTTACTGTCTGGCTTTGCTTTCTTGCTGTGATAGGCTAAAATAAAAAGTGGTCAAATATGATGAGATAATGTTTGCTGCTTGCTTTCTCATAAACACATTTGGTTGAGAGTGGGGATCTAATGTCTCTGACAGTGCCGTAGAAATGGTGTAAGTACAAAAGATGAAGCACACGAAGCAGCGATTCACAGGCACTCGAACTCTGCGCTAGGAATTGGATTTTCTAATGTCTCTGACAGTCCGTAGAAATGGTGTAAGTACAAAAGATGAAGCCACGAAGCAGCGATTCACAGGCACTCGAACTCTGCGCTAGGAATTGGATTTTCCTCTTCACTCCACCCAAGACAGCCACTTGCCTGCTGCTTTAAAGGTTCTGGAGATAGATCTGAGACTAGATGCATTTGACAGTCTGCTACCAGTTAATCGCAATGATAAATCAAAGTGCTTTTTATTTCGTTTTATTTGTTTACACAATTATCACATAAACGGATCATTCACCTCCAGTCTAGTTTAGACCTTTTTTATTTTAGTAATTGAGTAATCTATTGATTCTTTGGGTGGCGCACGGAGCTAGGTGCGGTAGTTAGAGTTGCAGCTCACGACACCGTGCTCTTTCACACAACAAAACTTCCCGGTCGCACTCGTGAGTTTGGAACTCTCTTACATGTTGCGCTTTTGTCCGAGTGGAAGTTGTTCCGTGCGCTTCGCGCGTGTTTTTAATTAAATATGTAAATCAAACAACTCATCTGGTTAAAAATAGAGTTTAACCAGACTACACTCAACTGGTTAAACCCTATTTTTAACCAGTTGAGTGTAGTCATGTTTTGCGAGTTGTTCGTGCTCTACTTCTTATCGTTTTTATCTTTTGCTCAGTATTTTGTGGATTAAATCCTCCCGTTCTCTAGCCTTAGTCCAAGATAGCCTAGCTTAGCCGCTAGCTTCAAGGCTGAATCTTCCCCAGCCATTACCTGCTCAAGTTGCCTTATGTCGAATCCAAACCATGGCTACTTCTCTGACAACAGGTGCGTGAATTGTAGTGTAGTGGTAGCTTTGAAGGCCAGGGTTACAGAGTAGGAAGTGCAGATCCGCTCATTGGAGGAGCTGAAGTCTAGCTATAGCCAGGTTGTAGCGTTAGGTTCCGCGCCAGTGTTAGCGTTAGCAGTGCTAGCAAGACTAAGACTGGCCCCCCAGTCCCTCCCATGAAGCTGGGACGAGACGAGGAACAATATAGGGACCAATTTGTGACAGTTCGGGGACATCAACGTGCTAATCGCCAGACTGCAGTGCACAGTGAGCTTCCCGACTATAATTCTGAATGGAACCGCTGAATGGACTCTTGGCACTGGTAATTGGAAGTTCTATAGTAAGAGACGTCAGTTAAGTGTTATCCAGGGGCCAGAAGGGGTAACATCATAGAGGTTCCACGGAATTGTGATTCACACAGGCGGTAACGATGCCAAGACCCCGCCGCCCGTGATCCCCAACAGCTGTTTCCACGCCGTTGCCATGGATATTATTATCACCGACAGCTCAGTTGAGATATTGTGGAGAGAGGAGTGTAGTAAGCTGCATAAAGCTTCGTGTTTTATTCCAATCAGTCACATATTCCCAGAGAAACGAGCCAAACGAGCAACTGAATTTAGACGCACGAGATGTACGAGACGCATTTTATAACCCGTCCAAACCTGCCCCGCAATGAAATGAGAATGTCTTGTCCCGACCCAACCCAACCTGTGTGCCCAGACCCAACCAGCACATCACTAGTGTCCGCAGCGCTGCGCTGTGTGCGTGTCCTGTATCAGGCGAGACAGAGGGTTGTTTCCCCTCATCTGCACCACTCTCTCCTCGAATATAAAACCCACTCAGGTTAATATTGGTCATTTGTGCTTGAGGAAAATATCTGAAACTGATAAACATTGAAAGCTTATTAGTTACGATTCTGGTCTTTCCCAGAATGCACCACGCCCTCAAGTTGCTTTACTCCACCTCATATTTTGGCTTAATCACGCCCCTTGTTTAGAATTCCACACCCTGCGCTGTCATCAATTGCGCCGACTGCGAAGGTGTGGCGCAATGAGCTCTGCTGCGCCCACGGTAACGCTACCTCTAGGGGCAAAATAAGGCCCTTAATGTCATTTAAAATGTTTTCCTTAAATAATAGGGTAATTAAGCAGGCTGGCAATGCACCTCCATAGTCTGTTTTTTCATCTTTCCTCTAGATCTACAGGAATGTAGAAAGGGGCATGATCGCATGTTGATCACAAGCCCATTGCGCCTATATCTGCCTCAGTGATTTGATCTGTCTTCATTGAAAATTAAGAAGTAATAATGGGTGTACGGGCATGCACAGGTTCATCTCCCTCGAGGTCAATCAGTCCTATATTCTTCATTGATTTATGAAATTCTGTTCTAAAGTAACCTACGGTGTGCCACAGGGTTAAGTACCAATTCTGTGTACTCTTTATATGCTGCCATTAAGTAACATTATTAGAAAGCATGGCATTAACTTCCATTGCTCTGCAAATGACACACTGCTGTATTTATCAATGAAACCCGATCAGACCGATCAAGCAGACGGACTTATTGCTTGCAAGTTAATTATTGGTTGGTGGTATTAAAATAATATAAAAGTATCACACATTTGCTCCCACAATAAAATCAGACTTAAACAGTTTTGCTCATCAATCAGGCGGCTGCAACAATATACCCACAGCAGCTTTAATGAAAAACCCAAAAGTGTCCTGTCTGGGTCGTACTCTGAAGGAGGAGCCACCAGGAGGAGTCAAAAGGGAAATCAAAAGGGAGGTCAAAGGGAATCGAAAAGGTAATCAAGAAGAAAAGGGAGGATCACTGAGTATAATAGTGTGGTCGGATGCTAATCAGGTACTCGTCAGTGATGAGTGAGTGAAAGTCAGTTTACAATACAGTTTACAATCTAAAACAGAGTCCAGATGACTACAACTGAATCTTTTTCTACTACCTGGAGTTATGCTTTGTTTATATGGTCACATTTGTCTCCAGAGCCACTTTCTACAGAAGCACCATAGAGAGCGTGATGACCAGCTTCATCTCTGTGTGGTGTGTCTTTGATATTTACTTTGAATGACAAAGAATCTATCTATCTACAGCAGGGGTGTCCAAACTTTTTTCACTGACGGCTGCATTTTGAAGCATATAGGAACGCCTGAATAATTGGACATTTTGCATTTGATGTAGTTTTGATGTGCCTCCACACCTTTAAAAAGGCTTGAAACATTCATATAAGTCTGTATCTCATCAAAAAGTGTGTTATTTCGGTTATCATAGCAGCATTGTGCCCTAAACGATACTACTTTTGGTTGTTTGGGCCAATGTAGTAGGAAGCCTGAGGGCCAACAAAATTGGTCTGAGGGCCGCATTTGGCCCCCGGGACACAGTTTGGACACCCCTGATCTACAGAATCTATCTACATGACATCATCGGGTGGTCCTCCGGGGTGTTCCTCTGTCCGTACTCCTTCTTTGTCATTTCAGTGCTTGAATTGCTGGCAAAACAGAACTATTTTAATGCCAGGAGAAATTGAATTTGAGCTGGTTTTTTGCTGCTCCATTCCACTAGAATGATGCAGAATAGGACTTTCAATGGTCTCTGTGTAACTTTTTGGGTGGAGGATCTGCCATTCGCTTGTCTCCATAGAGATGCTATTGCTTTACCTAAAATGTTACGCAGTATGACATTATGCTCAAAAATACCTGGGAAATCCTGTATTCTTACTGAGCACATCTTAAATGAAAAATGTCTCATTCTATTTGAAATGTGTTGTTTCCAGTTGACAGCTTTTACACTGAGGAAGTAAACTGACTACACATTTCACTAAAAAGTAGTATGATTATATATGAAATTGTACTAAACATTTTGTCTTTTTCTCCCCCAATTTCAAATTTTTTAGGGTTAGGGTTATTTTAGGGACATCTATAATTGTACTTTCTGCTTGGACATGAGCAGGAGATGTGACATGGGTAGAGGTAATTCACAATATTGTGAATATTGTTTTGTGATGACACAGAAGGTGCAAGACTGACACAGGAGGGAATATTCACCCCTGCCCTGTCCCACTCCCGTAAAAAAAAAATCCTGTCCCGTCCTGTTCCTGTGTGGTCCTTTTGAGAAAAAATGTGCAAAAAAGCCCAACGAATCCTAATGTTATCAAATCTAAAATATGTTACCATTATTTTACCAGCAATGCACTATCAAATTAAAATAATTCAAGCAGTGTACTTTGATCTTTCACTTCACAGCACCTTTCATCACACAGACCCAGCGCCTGATTCTGAATGAAACCCTGGGCCTTATTTTTTTTAACACTAAAACCCACTGTTATTGACGCCATGTTGCCTTTTCTCTCCACTCCTGTCCCCCTCTCCCCGCTGCCGACTTGTGCACCCGAGACACCCATACACACACACACACACACACACACACTTTCTCTACGTGTGCTCATGACGCAGCGCTTCAACTGCTTTAGTGACTGCATTATCTGACGCGTCACTGCATGAATGTGTCTGCACTCCAGCTCCCAGTGAAAACTTTACACGTCCGTCTCGATCCCGGGATTGGTAGCCAACTCACTTGCGGGAATCCCACGGGAATCCTGGAAAGTTGTCCAGGATTCCCGTGGGAATCCTGGTGCTACTTGCTGTAATTTTCAACTTTTATTTTTCAAATTTTCTTCACAAACAGACTGATATAAAACTATGATACA
This sequence comes from Chaenogobius annularis, assembly GCA_015082035.1. Taxonomy (NCBI): domain Eukaryota; kingdom Metazoa; phylum Chordata; class Actinopteri; order Gobiiformes; family Gobiidae; genus Chaenogobius; species Chaenogobius annularis. Next base: position 376,458 of record BJKM01000313.1, read on the forward strand.
CATTTAGAGCACAGACTAACCCACTAAAGAACCAATTAGAAAAACATGAGAACCTGTAGTTCCTGTGATCTAACCTACACACATTCTGCCGTCTTCGTCTTGTCTTCACCTGGTTTTGTACTCGGATATCTCAGGTGGAGACAAAATGAGCTGTCTCTTGGACTGCGCTCCCTGTTTGTCTCCCGCTTCCTTCTGTGCTGTGTCCAGCTTCCGTAATGGGAAAGGTCCCGTCCAGGTGAGGGGTCTGATTTCCTCCTCCTTGCCTGCAGTATAAGAAGCCTGGTTTTTCATCCGCTCTTTCCTCAGTTTGTTGTCGTAACTACTCCAGTTCCTCTGCCTGTTTTTTTCTGGAAGCTGTCTGCCTGCCACTGAACCTGCATGCCTGCTCTGGACCCCAGATCTAACCTGTCTATTTATGGTTATTTCTGGAAAGTATAATGTTAAATTACTTATCTGTTATGGTACTAAGGCTGCATTCCAGTCGTCCTCGGAGGTCGGAACTCGGACCTCGGAGAGGGGATTTCTCAGAGTTTCTGTGTTCCAACTTCAAGTCAGGAAAAACTATGAGCGATACAAAACAGTGTGTGGACTCTAACGAGTCAAATCAAACAATAGAACTCAAGAAGGAGCTCAAATCAACCAAAATATGGATCCAATTAAGTTCGTTTATCAAACAGTGTTAAATATAAATCAATATTTGAATATGAATTTCTGCTTTTGTTGTCATTAGCTCCATGTAGATGTTAGCAACATTTGCACAACAATTCATTTGTAACTGCAGAGGCTCAAGGGCAGCACAGGAGCAGGTTCAGAGACAGCAGGGGGCAGTAGAGAGTAACTAGAGAGAAAATAACACCAGAACTATCAATGTTTTAACTCTCAAATGTAAACTATTCAATACCACAGCCATGTTGGATTGTTGAACTTGGATAAACTCTGGGTTCTGAAATGTTGCCCCAGTCTTCCAGAGTGAATTTACATGTTGGAATTTTGAAAATCCGACTTCCGAGAACGACTGGAACGCTGCATAAGTAAAACGGTGAAAAGTAAATCTTTATCCATCGGAGGCACAGAATGAGAAGATGGCTGGTAATGGAATCTATTATTGGATTATTTAAGTGTGAGCAACTCCTGATTATTTTATGGAAGACCAACGTTACCCTCACCAACCATTCTTGCACCCATCTCACGCCCCAGTTCTCCAGCAAGCCATTATTTCTGATGTGCTCTCATATTTTCATTTAAATGTTGATAGGACGCGGGACCAGTGTAAATTGGAAATGCAAACTGATTCCGGGCGATCTTTTGTGAGAGTGCTTGTGCATGAGGGGATTGCGGCTGCTGCTGTTTGTCCATAATGGTCCTGTCATAAATTTAGAAAAGGTTCTGGGATTGCACGGGCCACGGTAAAAGTCAAGCATTTTCATTTGGAAGTCAAACCAAGGAGGTGTGCAGTATGGTGGGCCGTACATCACAGAGTGTTGATTAAAGAGCTGCATGGAACGGTCCACGTTCCAATCGGCTCCTGCAGGCACAGAGAGGCAGCTCCAGTAATGTTCAAGACCAGTCCCACCTTAAAGTGAAGAGAACTCACTAAAACAAAGTTAACATCAATATTTTAATTGTTAATTATTTTACTTGACCAACTTCCTTGTTGTCAATGGGCAGCAGATGTGACATATGTAGAGGTAAACCCCTTACTAAATTCATACAGAATGAGGAGGGACCGCAGGTGGGTTTTGGGCTTTAAAAAGGACTTTTGGACGGATGTCGAAACGTTTTGATTTTCAAAACATTGTCCAGTTGATCTTTGAAACTTTTCCTGAATTAGATAGAAAACCTTATTCATATCATCATTGCCTGATTATTTAAGTTTGGACAAAATTACAACTCTGAATTAGTTTATTAAATTGAGATCTGGAAAAAATGACAGACTAACCAGAGCCTGTGCTGAGGTGAGCCTTCAGTCAGTCAAAAGTACAGAGCTGCAGTCATTCCTCACAGGAGGGTTTTGGGACAGTTATCCATTTGCTTGTTTGCTTGTTGCTGGTTAATCTGCCTCGGTATTAGTGACCCTGATTTTGTATCTTTCATTCATTCATTCATTCATTTTCTACCGCTTGTTCCCGTTAGGGGTCGCGGGTGGCTGGAGCCTATCCCAGTGCCTTTGGGCCTGATTTTGTAACTTTCTGTTGGTAAAATCCACAATATTGAAAAGCCCGACAAGGCAAAATAGGAACAGTGTCCCAGCTGTTAACGAAGGCAGTCTGATGATTTGCTCGTATGAAGCTCACAGCTCATCCAACCCAGGAGCTCGTAGACGTTTGTGAAGTGGAGCCTTCTTAAAGCATTTTTATGTCTACCTTTCAATTCTCAAGAACAACCCAAGAACAAAAAACAAAGCTGCAAGATGTTTGTGGAGTTCTTAGATTATTTTCAAGTGGGCCAAGGGGCTTTCCTAATGCATCTTTACGACAGTCTTACTTACTTATGATAAGAGGGCATTCGTTTGTCTCAGGACCAATTTAAGAGAGTCTTGAGGAATATTTATGGCCAGTGCAGGATCATGTGGTCTCTGGAGTGGAGTTTTGACACACACACACACACACACACACACACACACACTGTGCGTTGCTCTAAGGGGGTTTGTAAGGCATTTGTATGGTGCTCATATACAAAGTGTTTAAGGCGGCCACAAAACCGCAAACCAAACTGCACACACAAACATTGCACACAGATGTCCTCAGATGGACATACTGCAAACGATCGGGTCCGAATTAGGTTCTGCTAGCTTGCAACAGGGGTTTTTAGAGGGAGGTGACCCAAAATGAATGGAGACGGGGACAAACAAAGGAGCAAATAAAATAAAATAGTTAATCTGCCTTTACAGGTGTTTATTATCAACCAGGGTAAATGCAGACTGGTTAACCAGAACATCAACTACAAAACTAAACATGGGCAACAGGTAGCAAAGACCATCACCCAAAAAAAGAGACCCACTCAAAACAGGTTGGATACATTTTAATTGTCTAAAAAAATACATATTTTCAGTAAAAACGCATACTTACAACTAAAACACGTGCAAAGGCTTACCCACAAACATTTTAATTGTCTAAAAAAATATATATTTTCAATAAAAACGTAGGCTTGCCCACAAACCTTGCCAAATGCACACGCGCGTGGGTCTGGAAAACAATGAGGCACTTCACAGGCACAGCCCACTTCCCTTTTAACCCCCGTCTGACAGGGTGGCAGCGACACCCTGAGGTACCCCCCGTTGCATTAACATTTAGTTTTAAGGCGGAGCAGATCAAATGGGCCTAAAATGCAGGTTTCCTTTCACCTACCACAGAGAAACGTCTGCTGCACATCCTTGACGGGCAGTGAACGTGGCTAGTTCAGCCGGCTACACACACATTCGGACCTCAAGCCGCACAACAGCTACAGAGTAAATTAGTGTCTGTAGAAATAATTAAAGCAGAAAACGCAGAAACTACCTGAGGACAGGAGGACAACAACAGCCCAGTCGGAGGTGGAAGAAGGAGTCGCAGAGAAAGAAGTGGAAGAGGGGTGTTTTTATCCTGAGTGGAGCGACACCTGCTGGCCAATTTGTTTAAAAACCCACCACCTGCAGGAGGATCCGTAAGGGGCTGGTGCAGAGAGATCTGGGTGGCAGTCGACGGCAGGGTCTCCGGACACAGAGACTAACTCTAGGGACATGGAACGTCACCTCGCTGGGGGGGAAAGAGCCTGAGCTTGTGCGGGAGGTTGAACGGTTCCGACTAGATATAGTCGGCCTCACCTCCACGCACAGTTCGGGCACTGGAACCCATCTTCTCGAAAGGGGCTGGACGCTCCACTTCTCTGGTTGCCTACGGGGAGAGGCGGCGGGCTGGCGTGGGCTTGCTTATTGCCCCACAGCTCAGCCGCCATGTGTTGGAGTTTACCCCCAGTGAACGAGAGGGTCGCGTCCCTTACGCCTTCAGGTTGGAGACAGATCTCTCACTGTTGTTTCGGGTGGATGAGATACGCCCGGAGTACCTAAAGTCTCTGTATGTTGTAGGACTGTCTTGGTTGACACGTCTCTGCAACATCGCGTGGCGGTCAGCCTCCCCGCTAAGGTCTATTCCAGGGTACTGGAGAGGAGAATCCGACCGATAGTCGAACCTCGGATCCAGGAGGAGCAGAGTGGTTTTCGTCCTGGTCGTGGAACACTGGACCAGCTCTATACTCTCCATCGGGTGCTCGAGGGTTCATGGGAGTTTGCCCAACCAGTCCACATGTGTTTTGTGGATCTGGAGAAGGCTTTCGACCGTGTCCCACGGGTGCCCTTTGGGGGTGCTGCGGGAGTACGGGGTCCGGGGCCCTTTGCTCAGGGCTGTCCGGTCCCTGTATGACCGGAGCAGGAGCTGTGTTCGCATTGCCGGCAGTAAGTCAGACCTGTTCCCAGTGCGTGTTGGACTCCGCCAGGGCTGCCCTTTGTCACCGGTTCTGTTCATTGTTTTTATGGACAGAACTTCTAGGCGCAGTCAGGGGTCGGAGAGGTGTTCGGTTTGGGGACCACAGGATCTCATCTCTGCTGTTTGCAGATGATGTTGTCCTGATGGCTCCATCAAACCTGGACCTGCAACATGCACTGGGACGGTTTGCAGTCGAGTGTGAAGCAGCCGGGATGAGAATCAGCACCTCCAAATCGGAAAAAGGTGGCTTGCCCTCTCCAGGTGGGTGGGGAGTCATTGCCCCAAGTGGAGGAGTTCAAGTATCTCGGGGTCTTGTTCACGAGTGAGGGAAGGATGGAGCGTGAGATTGACAGGCGGATCGGTGCAGCGTCTGCATTGATGCGGTCGCTGCATCGGACTGTTGTGGTAAAGAAGGAGCTGAGTCCAAAGACAAAGCTCTTCGATTTACCGGTCAAATCTACAGTTCCTACCATGGTCATGAGCTTTGGGTAGTGACCGAAAGGACAAGATCGCGGATACAAGCGGTCGAAATGAGTTTCCTCCGCAGGGTGGCTGGGCGCTCCCTTAGAGATAGGGTGAGGAGTTCAGTCACGCGGGAGGAGCTCGGAGTAGAGCCGCTGCTCCTCCATGTCGAGAGGAGCCAGCTGAGGTGGCTCGGGCATCTGTTCCGGATGCCTCCTGGGCCCCTCCCTAGGGAGGTGTTTCGGGAGGAACCCCTGGGGAAGACCCAGGACACGCTGGAGGGACTTTGTCTCTCGGCTGGCCTGGGAATGCCTCGGGATCCTCCCGGAGGAAGTTTCTGGATGTTGTTTTTGGTCAAAGATAAAGAATTTATCACATTTGGACCTGTTTTCTGTCCTCATAAGGAAGGCAGGTACCCACAATGTGATAAAACATATTCACAGATAATGTCGGTGTAATCCCTCATTCGTCCAGGAGTGTCCCATTGTAGAAAAAGATTCAGTTGTTTCATCTGGACTCTGTTTTAGAAAAAACAAAACGTTTCGACTCTCATCCGAGAGAGAGTCGAAACGTTTTGTTTTTTCTAAAACAGAGTCCAGATGACTACAACTGAATCTTTTTCTACAATTCACAGATAATCTCTTCCCACCTTTCTGACCCCTTACGTGCCTGGATGACCCCTCTGCAATTGATACGCATCAGTCCCGGATTCTCTGCAGCTTGTCCGTCTGTCCATCTGTCTGAAAGGAGGAGCTACACTGAAACTAACACAAAGCAGTTGTTAACAGTCAGGAGTATCTGTGTTTTGTTCATACCTTGGAATAGGTCAATAGACTTAACTTTCACTTGAGTGATATTTTTCACTATCGTTCTTGCGCCTAATGGTTCATCTAACTCCTATTAACATACTCTGAGTAGATTGTTTCTTTTGTTTAAAGTTTCAATTTGACTTTATTTGTATCAGCACAAACATCCCACAACCAGTCAAAAGGCAACTCCAGACAATAAGTCATAATTCAAAAGGGCAAAGTGCTTGCATGGCGTGCAGGGCTCGATCAGTCCGGGCAAAATAATATGTACAAGTATTAGAATTATTACCCGAGAAGTAAAACAAATAGCTTGTGGACAAAAAGATGAGGTGCAATCTAACTTTTGTTCATTAAAGTTACAGCAAAACAAAACTTTTTTATACAACTGGGTTCTACATCGTGGGACCAAAAGGTCAGAGTCAAGAGCCTGAACTGGGCTGGTCTGGGGTACAAAGCAGATGAATGGACCATTTCACAATTTGATTTTGTCTGTTTCAGAGTTGCCTGGCCAAATCATGACACAAAGAAAAAGTAGAAACTGTTTCAATAAAAGCACAATATCATATCCATAATATCGTTAAAGAATGTGTGCCAGTTTCCTCAGACAGAGTGTAGCTGTTGACCATTTTTACACACCACCTCACTGTTCTCTTCAAAGTTCAATTTACTGTCAGTGATGCTCTCGCCCAGTGGTCTGATCTTTAATTAAAGTGACTTTGTGCTTATGAGGTTTCTTCAGTCCACAATCATGACTTTAGTTTTCAGCTGCAAGATTCCTCACAACAATGTACACAGTCGTCAACAACAGACCCCTGGCTCTTCTCGTCATCATTAAGGAGGCTGACAATAATGGAGTCATCTGCATATTTGAGGATTTTCCTGTTTTCATATTTGCCCAGACACATGTTTGTGTAGAGAATATACAAAATTGGAGACAAAGCACAACCTTGTGGAAAGCCGACCAAAAGACACTCTGAGTCCTCCTAATTAAAAATCTAAGATCCACCCCAATTTACTGGACTAGGCTTGTGTTAAAAGTTGTCGACCAGTTGATAAAAGCATGGCATGTGTCCCATTGCAGTACAAGTGTTTAAAGAGCATGTTTAGCAGGGTGGCATCCTCTATTTCCCTGTTCGGCCTACAATACAAACTGCACAGAGTCTAGAGCATTGTGGGTCTGCTTTAGGAGCTGACATCTTTATTGAGGTAAGTGCCACTGGATCAAAGTCATTTAAGGTTTTGGGGCAGCTTGATATAGGAATATCAGGATAACAGCAGCATCCTTCCAATTGCTAGGTACCGGCTACAATTGTAAGGATTTGTTGAAAATATGGTGCAAGACAGGACTCGGCCACATATGTTGTCAAAGCCTTTTTTTGTTAGCTTTAATTGCCCCAAGTGCCATTTCCCGTCCTGAAGCTCAATTGATTCATTTATTTATATATATATATAACATTTCAGTAAATATGCAATATTGAATATTTGACAATATAAAACCCTAAAAAGAGAATTAATGTCTCTGTATTTTGGAAAGCAGCAATCATTTTCATGCTGGTCCAGGCTGAGCCCAGTTCATTAGCTGCCATCTTGCTTTCCAACTGTGATTTGTACACCTGCCTTGCTTTTAGCATTTCACTTCTGAACTCTTTTTTGGCAACATGAACGCAAGGGACTGACCCCTGTTTAAAAGCCATTGATTTTGTTCTCCAAGCGTGACTTAATTGATGTGGTCACCCAGGGCCTATTATTAGGAGGCCATACATGAGCAGGTTTCGTTCACCAGAGCTCAGATCATTGTCATATGACTGAGTGAAGACGTCTCAGTGTGTGCAGTCAAAACATTCCTGGAGGCAAAGCACAGAGTTATTCATCCAGACTTCCCAGAAGTCCCTGTCTTCACCCTCTTAAGCACAGTCATGTGGGCGCTAAGCTGGCACTAATTGTACACAATTGTGATCCCAAGAGCCCAAAGGAGAGCGTGGAAAAGCTTTATAAGCCCCCTCAACAGATTAGAGGTAAAATCGGGCCTGAAAAATCCAGCTCGACCCGACCCAGGCCCGCGGGCATTAAAGCCCAACCCGGCCCGAGCCCGACCAATTAACTTGATTTGCATGCCCGAGCCCGAAATTTCAATTTATCCCATAGTATTTTTGGCAGAAAAAACACAAGATTTCTTAAAATTAAAATAATCTACATATTTTTATGATCATGATAAATGCATTTGCACAACGAGATAACGCTGGAACACAGAATAAGAGCCAGATAAAGAGAGTGAAAGAGAGATCTTGATTCACTCGTTTCATTACGCGGAGAAATACTGCAGCCCCCTGCACCCACCGCGGTGCGTGTTTGCCTCTTCAGTTCCCCTGTCTTAAGTTTATCCTTGACTTCTTGCTGCTCCAGATCGAGGAGACCTAAACTAAATAGACTTGCGGACTTGCGGAGGGAAGATTACATTCACGTCACGTGCGCAAAGCACCAGGCTCTGCGCTTGCTGTTTAGTAGTAGTTTTATAGCAATGACCTTACAGCCCCTTCTCTGTTTTAACCAAATTATTCACTAAATTATTAACTAAGTATTCCTTAGTTTAGTATCCACACATCGTTTTAGTATACATTTTTATAAACATATATTTATTAAAAAAGTCAGCGTGAGAGAAGCCCGGCCCGACCCGAACGTAATGATTGTCATTTTAGACCGGACCCGACCCGAATTTCGGGCCGGGTTTGGGCTCGGGCTCGGGCTTAAGATCTTACCTCTACAACAGATCCATAGCAAAGACCTAACATCTTCCTCTGCCTGGTAGGGCAGGAGACTCATTGGTGAAAGTTTTTGAGCATTTTTTTCAAAGTCACATGATTCAAATCTCAGCGTCCGCCCTTGAATGGATGCACACCACTGTGATGAAGAGCTGGGGGAACTCACGGAGGAGGTAAAAGGGGCGCAGCAATAATGAAAGGAGTTCCACGTCTAACCTATATAAATGTTCTCAAATGGTGACAGATTTACAGTAATGCTGATTAATATAAAGACATAGCCCTCCACTGTGACGTTTCCCTGTTGTCTCAGCTCCTGGTCTAAATGAAACGGGACAAATCCGGGCCTCAGTCATTGTTGGTGAGCCAGGTTTTAGAGCAGCTGTTCGTAAAATCCTTCTGGAGTTGGACGCAGACCTGAAGTTCGGGCAATTTATCAGAATCAGAATCAGAATCAGAATCAGAAAGAGTTTATTGCCATTGTCAATGAACAAAATTCAAAGACGTAGGAACTTGTCTCGGCCTTAAGGTGCAACATAAAACACTGATCAATAATAAAACAACATATATTCAATCAAAAAAGGGCATGCATTAGGAAACAATTTAAAATTACTATACAATAAAAATAAAAGAAGGGTCAGCTGTGATCCGACCTGCTCGTCCCAGAGCCCTGGAGACGTACAGGTCCTGCAGAGATGGAAGTCTGCAGCCGATCACCTTCTCAGCAGAACGCACAATGCGCTGTAGTCTGGCTGTAGTCTCTGTTCTGTCCCTGGCTGTGGCTCCAGCGTACCACATGGTGATGTGAGGAGGTGAGGATGGACTCAATGATGGCCGTGTAGAACTGCACCATCATCTGCACTGGCAGCTTGGCTTTCCTCAGCTGCCGCAGAAAGTACATCCTCTGCTGGGCCTTCTGAATGAGGGAGCTGATGGAGGGCTCCCACTTGAGGTCCTGGGTGATGTGGTGCCCAAGGAAGCGGAAGGAGTCCACGGTGGTGATGGGGGAGTCTTTCATGTGAGGCGGGGGCTGGGGGGCTGTGGACTTTCCTGAAGTTCCACGATCATCTCCACTGTCTCTGGCGTTGAACTCCAGGTTGTACCGCTGCACCAGGACACCAGCCGGTCCACCTCCCCTCTTTAGACAGACTCATCCCCGCTTCCGAGATGAGCCCCATGAGGTGTCGTCCGCAAAACTTGATGAGTTTTACGGAGTCGTGGCTGGAGGTGCAGCAGTTTGTGTACAGGGAGAAGAGCAGAGGGGAAAGTACACAGCCCTGAGGAGCTCCGGTGCTGATAGTCCGAGTGTCTGAGACATTCTTCCCCAGCCGCACCGCACTGCCTCCGATCCGTCAGGAAGTCAGTGATCCACCTGCAGGTGGAGTCAGGCACGTTGAGCTGGGAGAGCTTGTCCTGGAGCAGAGCAGGGAGGATGGTGTTGAAAGCAGAGCTGAAGTCCACAAACAGGATCCCGGCGTAGGTTCCCGGGGATCCAGATGCTGCAAGGATGAAGTGGAGTGCCAGGTTGATGGTGTCGTCTACAGACCTGTTGGCTCTGTAGGCGAACTGCAGGGGTCCAGCAGGGAGGAGGTGAAGACTTGAGGTGGGGCAGGACCGGGCGCTCAAATGACTTCATGACTACAGACGTCAGCCGCCACAGGCCTGTAGTCATTAAGTCCAGTGATCCGGGGCTTCTTAGGGACAGGGACAATGATGGCAGACTTGAAGCAGGCTGGGACATGGCATGACCCCAGGGAGGTGTTAAAAATGTCTGTGAAGACGGGGGTTAACCGTTCCTCAGGGATTGGATGTTTCCCATGATGATAGAAGGTAAAGGAGTGTGGTTTCCTACCTCTGGTCCCGTAATGTATTCAATGTCCTTTAGAATGTCTGGTCAATTCAGCATCTTTAGTTGTAGCAACATTTCTCTTTTGTATTGCAGTCTCGTTGTAGTAGTGACTGCCACTCCTTTGACTTCATTCGCCAGAGGCCGAGGGAGAATACACACCAGCGTGTTAAGGCCAATTACGTCCATCCTGGTGGAGCTTGTGTAGCTTGAATTCTTCCATTTATAAAAGCACCAATCCAGCACAATAACCAAAGAAAAGATGCATTTTACCTTAGACCCATTTCCGTTGAGAGATGCATTGTCTTTCCTGACAAATATAGCCTCTTTGACTCCAAATTTGTTTCAGTTTTGAAAAAATATACAAAACAACACCACTAGAACACAGAAACGAGACACAGAGAGCAACGCACAAATGACATAGGCAGTCCTAAATTTGTAGTCCATGGAATTTGTCCTATTTGGTCTAAAATCAAATTTGTCAGTTTTCAAATTTAGTCCGAATGTAATCTTCTCCATTTTTCGAATGTCCATTACAGTTTAATGTCGGTCCAGTTCTTCAGAAGAATTTCCCAGAGATATCCATGTAGTGTGTCTATCACAGGAGTCCTGAGGCCCAGGAATTTACTTCTGAAATTGAATGGGAGGATGATGTCCAAAACTAAATATTATACATTATTAATCTCAGTCCAATATTTCTGAGCAACAGGACAGTGCCAAAACACGTGACAGTGGTTTGCCTCCTGGTGCCACAGTTTCTCCAACAGTTAGCATTTCCCTGTGAATAATGAGCACTTTGACAAACAGAATTCTTTTCAAGCATGTGATTTTGTGACTGTCCACTCTATTTTCCCATTCTTTGTTTGTCAAACAACAAAATTACCCTCTCTTTCCAATTTATTTTTACTATCATTAGTAGTGGCTGTCCAGATTATGAATTAATTTATATAATTTAGATATTATTCCCCTCGAAAGTTCTGATCTTTAAGCTTGATAAATATTTCAGTCAGAGGCTTATAATGGGCATTAATGGGCTTAATTTCTTTGTTATAATAAGTCCTTATTTGTTAATACCAATAAAAGTCCTGTTTCTCCAAATCAAATGATTCTTTCAACATATCAAAGCTTTTGATAGGATTATCTTTTTTAACCTGGTGGAAAATGATTATGGCTTTTGTAATCCAGACCTTGAACCTCAAATCTCCTAATTTTAACACGTTTGTTTAGGTTAAATCTTTTGATTAGTTCTTTCCAGGTTGTAAACAAAGATATCACCCAGGGATTTTCCACTTGACTCAACTTATCATCTGCCTGGCCTATCCCTGTTCAGCAGCTGAGCTCTGGCTTTTGAAGTTGGTATGGCCACTGTTGGTGCATTCTTTTATGGAGAGGCTGTATGGGTCCACCTATGGAGGGCTCATTGTAGTCTACATTACACTGAATAGAGTAGACCCGATTACCTTGTTTGTGGCTTGGCGTTCTGTCCTTTGGATGTACCAGTTTTTTGGTTTCTTCTTACTTTTCAGATACAGATACAAAAAGAAAGCAGTGAACTCCAGAAGCTACTCAGATGAATGGAATCAATTCAGTTCATTTCTTTTTTTGGTATTGCCCTAAATCACAACAACAGTGACAAACAGATTAAACAATAGAAAATTAGCAAATGTCTCAATGTCCTCTGTCCTTAGGCCCTCCTTCACTTCACTCTTTTATCCAGTTGACTGAAATCAATTTTCTAATGTTTGAGTTTCGAACCTTGTTGGATAATTTGACAATTCTGAAAAGCCCTGTGAGACAACTTGTTGTGGTTTTGGGCTATTGAATTGAATTGTTGGGGGTTTTATTCCAACTTCAAATAGTGTCTTCAAGCAAGACACTTATGAATCCCTGAAGGCAATCTAGTGTGTGTCATTAATATAATAGTTTCCATACTTTTAAAGTTAAACCTAAGGGTACTCAGTATGCAGAAACTATTTACATGAAAATATTTAACACGTTTTTTGGAAGATTTTTTATTTTATTTTTATGTTGGATTGTTGTGTAAAGTCATAATGTAATTTTTGTGTGTTTATGACCAGGGTTACGATTAGTATCAGACAATAGGTGAGAGATGATGTAATTACCTTGGCTAATTTGGATTGTACACCAACTCAAAAACATTTTAAAACTTTTTAAATATTCAAAATAATGCCTTGAAATATTGAATCTTCAGAATTCAGGCTGTTGAACTAGTGTTGCATCGTTTTATCAACTTTGTCAGATCTTTTCAAATAACATATTTCAATGAATAATATCGATATCTAAATGAATCAGAACCCTATTTGCTCCCATAGCTGTGCACAACCACACACATTATGGTCACTTTTTGATATCTACGACAAATTTAGTGGAAATCCCTGCGGTTACACCTGGAAAATGTCGTCTCCATCAATCGCGTATGATATAGGTCTATAAACACAGCTGGCGTGAGTCCAAGCCTTTAGCGAGGCCATAAACGCATCCAACAGAAGGAACAAAAAGGAACACGCTGCACTTTGGCATTTTTCTGATTTCATGTCTGACAGAATTGGCGGGTTGTAGACCTGTAGTATGTGCTAATAAAATGTTATTATGTGAACATAGATTCCATTCCATTATAGCATAAATAACATTTTATAACATAACAATTTATAATGTCAAGTTGAATGTGTGATGGGAGTTGACATTTTCGACTGACAGAGTACCATGCAATAGATACACAGTGAGGAAAGTAAATATTTGAACACCCTGCAATTTGGCAAGTTCTCCCACTTAGAAATTATGGAGGGTCTGACATTTTCATCGTAGGTGCATTTCCACTGTGAGAGACGGAATCTAAAAGAAAATTAATCCGGAAATCACATTGTATGATTTATAAATATTATGTTATTTCTGCAAATAAGTATTTGAACACCAGTCAATCAGCAAGAATTCTGTCTCTCAAAGACCTTTTGCAATAACATGCAAATCCATTATTTAAATGGAATGGAAATGCACGTACAATAAAAATTTCAGACCCCTCCATAATTTCTAAGCGGGAGAGATCACAGGGTTCTCAAATACTTGCTTTCCTCACTGTACAGATTTATAGCTATCACTAGTAGGAGTGTGACTTGTAAATGGTTCCTCGTTATAACTAAATCAATTTAAATCTCAATTATCAATATTTTAAACGAGTTGACTTTCCGCACACTTTAAATTAGCTTCATATGACCTCACATTAACCTGAAGGTCAATGTTTTACTGCTTCTCCCAGTTGCTTTTTGTTTAAAACAGATAACTATTACTACAATAATTTAAAAAAGAAAAAAATGTTGTGACTTAAAACCATGGGAAAAAACACACAACGCTGAAGAACAGTTTTACAAAAATATGGATGGTTTATTTGACCCTACTTGGACAAGCGTCATGATCAGACTCCATGTCTCCGTGGAGCATGGCCTTCTGTGTCCTTCAGCTCACACACGGTATATGATCTGTCTGCTGGGTTAGGTGGGTTCTACTCTCAGCTCACAACACTGATGAGTTATAGTTGTTTTGAAATTATTCTATTGAAAACAGACAGCCTAATACAAGGTCCAACTGGTACAGACTGGCCCATAATACGGCTTCTAAAATAGCGTATTTACAATCTTCTACTGGAAGCAACAGAAAGGAACCTGCCATCGCTTAAAGAACAAAACAAGCTAGCCATCACTATTGGAACACAAAGGAACTCAAGGATCTTTTCTTTTATTGATTGTGCTTTGTAACCCACAGAACCACTTGAGAATGGAGCATCTGTCGGGACATCAGGTCAGTCGGTCTCATGGAGATTCTAGAGCTATGGTGGAAGGGTACAAATGCTCATATTTTAATATTTATTAAGTGATGACAGGCTCTCCCTGGACCGGCCCCTGTGGTGTTGCACTGTGCACAGCCCTTAGATTAGCCAGAAAAGGTTACAGACACATTTGTAAGACAGGAGCGGTGCACAGACACAGTAGTGCTCACTACACAGACAGCAGAAGGCCCTAGCCGTGAATGGAGTGAACACAGAGGGATGAAAGCATCAGCAGACCTTCTCTGGCCCATCGCCAGGGCCGTGTTCCTCAACAGAAGAGCTCGTTCCGATCTCTCATTGGCTCGTGATAGTCCAACATCTCTGACGTCACAGGAAACCTCAGTCAAAGACAGTAAGCAGTGTAACAGAAGGGCAGAGTAGCCCAGAGTGCACCTGGGCAGATGCGGCCGGCTCACACAGTCACCTCGGTCTTGCTGCCTGTACGGTAGTGCTGGGACTGAGGCTGCTGCTGGTGGTGCTGCTGCTGGGGCACATAGTGGAGCTGCTCCACAGTGTGAGTCCGTCTGGAGGCAAAAGCCTGTCTCTTGGAGGCTGTCTGGTTCATGGCTAAAGTATTGGAGTGGACCCCGCCGACCCCGCCTGCCCCGCCTGCCCCGCCGGCCCCGGATGTGCCCCCCCCACTCCCGTTGTTGGAGGCACTGGGGTGGGAGTGCATTTTGGTCATCTTGTAGCGATCCATGATGGGCGTGGTGGGGATAAAGACATCAGTGTGAGAGATGGCACGGGAGATGGACTTGTCACTGCCCCTGAAACCTCCGCCCGAGATGCTGCTGACCATGCCGCGCTTCAGGGACATCATGAGTTTGTCTGGGGACAGGAGTGGGTCCTGGGACAGAAGCCGGTCATGTGAGTAGAGGCGCTCCTGGGAGTAGAGGCGCTCCTGCGAGTACAGCCGCTCCTGAGAGTAGTGCCTATCTTTGGGGTACAGGTGTTCCTGTGAAAGGCGCTCCTTGGAGTACATCATGCGGTCCTTGGTGTAGAGGCGGTCCTGGGACGTGTGACGGTCCTGGGGTAGCAGACGCTCCTGAGAACGAAGGCGCTCCGCTGACAGAAGCTGCTCGTCAGACAGGATTCGCCCGCCGTATGGAGACATACCGTTGGGCGACATGTTGTAGTCCTGCTGGGGGCCGCTCTGGGGGGTCAGCACCCGGTCTTGTGACATGGCCCTCTGCACACGCCTAGGCCTCTGCCTCTGCTGGGACGACTGCTGGGACGACTGTGAGGGGGGTGGGGCCTGAGGCATGGACTGCTGAGGGGGCTGAATCTGGTGCTGCAGTGGCTCGCGGTGCTGTAAACAGGAGCAGAGGAGTTAAACACTATTCAAACCAACAAGTAGAAACCTAGATACCAAAAGACACTTTAACAGACTGTAATGGATATTTGGGGGTAAAATCCCTTTGTAGTGAGCTGTAAGAATTTGTATTAAGTATTATTTTAAATGCCATAAATTCCATGGTCAAACATTAGAATAATGGGTGCAGTCGAACATGTTTTGTGGCGTACAACAGTTAGCAGTTTAGTTTGGGGATTTTTTTTGTTTTATGAGCAAAAACTAATTCCCTCTTTTCATTGTGCCATTTGATGTAAGAAAAAGGTTCAGTTCTATCATCTGGGCTCTGTTTTGAAAAAACGTTTCGACTCTCATCCAAGAGTCATTCTCAATCTGTGAACTCTGTGTAAGCCCTGCCTACTGGGCGGGATCTCCTGATAAAGGGAGAGTTTTGGTTGGTTTATCAGTGCTGATGTTTTGTAGTTATGATATGCCAAAGCAGCTCAGAGTCACACTAACCACAGACATGAGGAGAACAGCGGCTTGAACACCCGCTTTCGAGGCTCTAGACTCGGCTCATGCCTCTCCCAGTCGAGGAGAAGCAAATCGGGGCCGAAATTGGGTAAATTATCCTGTAGTGTGTAGCAAGCTTTATTCATTCATTCATTCATTTTCTACTGCTTGCTCCCATTAGGGGTCGCGGGTGACTGCAGCCTATCTTTGGGTCTTAGGCGGGGTACACCCTGTGTCTCAGGCTTAACACAGAAATAGACACACAGACAGAGTCGCCAATTTACCAAACCTCTAACACATGCATGTCTTTGAATGGTGAGAGGAAGCCAGCGAACCCGGAGAGAACCAATGGTAACACAGGGAGGACATTCAAACTCCACCCAGACAGATCGAACCGGGAATAGAACCCTATTATTGGGGAGTCCATGGCCGCTCTGCCAGAGTAGCAGGCTTTATACTTACACAAACTGTACTAATCTACAAAGGGACATTATTCAGGCACAGGTTAGCTCACAGGTTACAATATGAGAATAGTTCTTAGAAGCAAACAGCAAAAAGAATGGTAAAACAACTCTGGTTTCACTTGATTTGTTTGTTTGGGAATGTCTATCTGCTCAGCTGGAGGCCCCAAAACCCTGCTCTGCTTTGGTGAATCCAGCCTCACTGCAGTGAGCAAGGGTGGCCTGTTTTAGGGTCCCCAGACTGTTGGTCTTCATGTGATTGTTGCTGTGCCACTGTTGGTCTTTTATCCTGCTCCCCAACACATACACTCTAGTGGGATTCTCAAAGATATTCATGGTCTTACTTTTGCAAAAGCATCTATGTTATGGTGACTCACAAAAATAACATAAGCTAAGATAAGATCACCTTTATTTGTCCCACAGTGGGGAAATTCCAGTGTTGAAACAAAGGGTACAGAAACAGATTATACACCGTATAATAATAAAAACAGATAACTTAGAAAAAAGAAAAAAAGACAACTCTTATAATCTAAATAATAATAACACTCTTATTTACAGCTGTCATCTGGACAGCAATTATTGTAGAGGGATGATTGACATCACGTCACAGTATTGCACAGGAGTGTAACAGTATTGCACAGGATTATAAAAGCTGAATGACACGTTCAGGACTAACAGTGTTTGTTGTAGTCTGACAGCAGCAGAAGGAAAGACCTCCAAAACATCGTATCAATGTTGAGTCTGTGGGTACACACCAGTTCTTGGCTCATCTTTAGCACATGCAGGGGCAGTGTGCTACGGGCAGCCAAGTCGGGCAGGTGGCGTTTCCGGGTGTAGTACTCCTCTACGTCCTTGTCACCTGGAGACAAAGGAGACCAGAGTAAGTGAGAGCAGACACCTCAGGGTTAGAGGTTAGCACGGGTGAAGCAGCACGATGCAGTGAGGCCCGTGGATCCACCTGCACATCCTCTATAGCTCATGGAACTGAACACAGCACTGCAGTCGAGGAGTTCATGCCAAGCACAGCACATCCACCTTAGAGTCTGAACTGTGGAGAGAGCTGGAGCGGGTCGAGAGTATACACAGTGAAGCACGCAGGCACCACCGCACATGCTCCACATCACAGCCTCACGTCCCCACAGCGTACGCCTGTCGTTCATGTCACGACCATGCATTGAACAGCCCTCTGTGGTCACCGAGAACATGTCCTCAGTGCTGGAGTCGGACAACTCCATGCCACACAACATGCATAGAGACAAACGGTGGCACATTTACAAGATATTCAGGAGACACAATGCAACATCAATATCACAGCTAATGGCAACATTCAGAACAGATCCATTATGCGCATAAATCAGAGTGAGCTAATGTGATATAAATGAGTATTATTTGAAAGTCAAACTTGTGTTTTTCATAGAGGATTCTTGGCATTAGTCTGGACCACCTGTCCACACACACTCAGCTCCATCCCCAGGCATGAGCTGGAAATCCCTCGTTACAATCAAAACTCCATGTTTTGTCGACACCTAATAGTCTCCAGCGCCCTGCAGACACATCAGCTTTATTGTGATGCTATCGTGACAGAATGATTCGGTTGTGTAGTGTTCTTTTCTGGAGACTCATACCAATTTGCATTAATGAGCACTAACATTCCACTCTCCTGTTATGAGCACAATGAAATATGCTACTCCATCCTTCCCTCTGCACCAACCTGACACTAGTTGAGCAAAAGAAAAGTTTCACAGTCATAGTCCTCAACAAATTCTTTGCTGCGGAAGGAATGAGCGTCAGAGAGGGCCGCGCCAGAGGATGTTTTTCTTCAGGACTAAAGGAGGATGGCAACATTATGTAAATGGTGCGCGGCCGCTCCAACGCACAGGGTGTAATGCCTGTGCTAGTACAATGGCGGCAGCACACTTGTTTTGCACTTTGCTGTGAAATGGTGTCTGGCAGCGTCTGCGCACTCTGACGGGGAGAGTGGTGGAGGCCATCCTTCACTGGGACCGTGGGCCTGATGGAATTACTGCAGCCTTAAGGAATATTTGCGTTCCACTTAAAGAATATCATGAGGAGCTCATTACGCAGCAGAATCCAGCAGAGCCACTAAATCAATAGGAGCGGGCCAGGCAGTTACTGCTCCCAGAGAAATGGGCCTGTTTTAAGGCGAGACAAGGGGAGCATGGAATACCAATGAGTCACGCGGCTACACTGCCTCAGACAGAGCGGAGCAGCCAATCTGCCACGCCTGCTGCTTCCACTATAAACTTTAGCTTTACTTGCATTTGGATCAAGTGTTTGATTATTCAGTTTGCAGCAATCATTAACCATTTTTAAAAAATCTATGTTATAGTCATACATGTAAAATTAATGAATGACACATTTCAGTAGTGTCTGTATTTGACTCAAAATTACTGTGAATGTTTGCAAAGACTTATGATAATACCTTCTGCTGCTTTGAATAGACAATAATTGATCAAATAAGTACAAAGTTATTAGAAGTAGATGCAACACTATATCGATCTATATCTTTGGTGTTTAAGGGAAACACAAGCATGGTCTGAAAATGCGAACGTTTTGGCATAAAAAAAAAGTTTTATCAAAAATAAATTGGGGATAAGTTCATTGACAAAAGTAGCCTGTCCCTTGTGAGAAGAGTGTGATTGGACCTCCACAGTGGTGCTGGGCATTCTCACAGACCAGGCACCTTCAGAAAGCTGAAGCATCATGCACACATCCTCAGGCGCTCAGCCTGGGGCAGGAGCACCTACTGAGTTTCTTGAGGGAGGAGAAGCGGCTGAGGTCGGCAGCCACAGCTGCCTCGTAGGACGGCGGTAGGTGGGACAAGCTCTGGAAGGAGCGAGAGAAGGACAGGTCGAAGGGCTCCGTCTGCGAGGTCAGGATACCACTTATCCGATTGTTCTCTGAGGACACATACATACAGAGGGAGACAACATGGGACGTGTGGACACGTCTGGGCATGCCTGAACCAGGACGGACCGCACTAAGACCAGGACCAGGACTGAGTGTCAAAGAGCGCTGTTGGACTGGAAAGGGTAGTCGGCCTCTGGGCAGTCGGGAGTCTGAACATGCAGGGATTTTCTGAAGGCACATTTGATGAAGTGAGAGGGTGCCACTCCTTTCTCAAAGATGTTCTGATTTTTCAGTTTTCCATTTTTGATTCATCATTTATATCAGTTATTTCTTATTTTGGTAAGAATGCATATGTAAAAGTTTCCTCCGAAGTAATTTCCTCTGGATCTGAAACCCCTCCCCCTTTTAACTCATGGTCCAATGAGATAAGTCAGCGTTGACACCGAGGGTGTGGCTACACTGCCATGTTTGAATTCCACCGAGCCCATTTTAATTCATGGCACTAGTTACTTTCACATCAATTATTGAAGTGTTTTTCAGACCTTTGACTGAGGTGTAAATGGAGGTGTAAATAATTGATTGTTATTGCCAAGACCAGCTTCCACTCAGACCCGGTATTGACGTGGGCAGGGAATTTGGAAACTGTAAGAGCGCACTGGCCAAAGGAAGTCGGACAACTCTATATTTATATACAAATATATATATATATATATATATATATATATATATATATATATATATATATATACACACACAAATATATATATAGTTGAGTTGGAGGAAGGGAGGGAAAATGTCATGCTTACATAGTAGTAGTGGTATATTTTTCACAATATCATATTTATTACAATATTGCAGAGGCAAACAAAAGGCCTTTTCCGTCTTTGTTATAAATAATTACTGTCATAATCCAAAGATTGAAAATGTAAAAGTGTCATTTTTCTGTGCTGAAACAGGATCATGGTCTAAGGACTACATCCCTCTGTTATTAGCTGTTGCTACAACAAAACGTGTTTAAGCAAAGGAGCTTGTCATTTCATATATAATGTTACAGCCCACAATATTATTGTGAGACTTTAGACGATATCATGATATTTCGTTTACAGCTCTTGTTTGAATAGCAGTGTATAAAACTTCTGTTCATGATGGATTCATGATGGCGAGTACAAATCATATTTGAGTTGTGTTTGCACTGACTTATATGTTCAATGGAAAATTCCGTTGTCAATTTTTGGACTGACAAAACAGTGTCTTACATGGTTACATTTTGATTTGTGCTCCAAGGAGATCGTCGCATGTCTGACTCCAGTTTGCCCGAGGCGAAGGCGGAGGTGGTCACATGACAGTTTGAGAGTTTGTGACGGATGAGAGATGGGACGCTGGACCAGAGGACGACAGCAGACAGACAACAGTGTGGAGACAGGAGTGTGTGTGAGGTGTTTCTCCCCTGTCGTCTCTCTGCTCCGGTCTGCCGCTGCCACCGTCACCAGAGCCAAGTTGAGGGCCAACTGTGAGGCACACCAACACCTCACTTTCGTCTAAGCACAAAGAACTTGTTTCCTGAATAAAATGCCTGATCAGAAGTGGTTTCTTGATAAATCTGTCAAATATTTGGGAATTCTTCATTAGTATGAGAGGGATCATTTTGAAACAATTTTGATTGAACTGGGACTGCTCTGAGGCTCAAAGTAAAGCTTAAAGTACCTACTATATTACCTACTATATTCTCACCTATTTTAACTTTGATAAGAGCCAGTGGTACATGTGTAGACTCTTCAGAGAAATGATGCTAACAATCTTTGAACTAAACTCCAACATCTTGCAGGAGTCAAAACGACAAGAGTGAAATGCAGATTGATGGGGCACTTCCTGCGTTCCTGTTTTGGGCGTGAACAGCATGTGTGAGTCATGACCCGCTCTCTGACGACATCTCTGACTTGGTTCACTTGTCAACTGATTTGAAAATCAGTGTTGCATCTAACATTTTGTTGTTGCTAATCTATGCCAACGAAAAACGTGATTGATCATTTGTAAGCAACTAACCAACTTTGTGTAACTGCTACAAGTCACAACTTTTTTTCCTTTTTAATTTTGACTTCTCATAGACTGGGGGGGTTGCATGATGTGATTTCTGATGGAGGTTACGCCTCCTGCTTGTTTCTATAAAAATGCAACTGCTATGATTAGGAATTTCATAGGCATTAAACCTATCCATCTCGCATTTATATAGTGATGTGTTTTATTGCTAAAATAAACATAAAAATCATGTTTGATACTATGAGTGGGCTCGCCTCTCCACAGATCTGACCTGTAACATGTGGAGCCACCTGCTTGTCTGTATGCGGCTACAGTCCTGGCAGACTTTCCTCCAGAAAAGTTACATAGTGCACACAGAAGTAGGTGGTGTATTTGAAAAGCCTACGTCACAATTGTTGTTTTGAATATGAATTATATCAATGATAATAATAATAATAATAATAAAAAACAAGATTAAAAGCTGCAAAACAAGCAGTTTATGAATAGGAAGTAGCAAAGCATGTCTGTAAAAAAAACAAAGACATGTTTTATGTGATACAACCGAAACAAAACTATTTCTAATTCCTAATTGATTGCAAGAATATTGTCTGAATATCATCCTTGAGGTAGTCTAAGAAAAATATGGAAGTATAATTTTGTTTTCAAATCACCCACCCCTAAGTGCACATTTAGGTGGGACATGACTTGTTCCTACAGTCAAATGAAATCAAGATGAATGTGATTTTGGAGCAGTTGTTCTGCTCAACATGCTGTCCTCAGAGCAGTCCTCCGAGCATTCGTCCTTCCAGTCCCTGTGCTTGTCTGACCTAGCAGAGCGGAGAGGACCACAACAGGGGAGAGCGACTGTCTTTTGGGCAAAACTATTTTCATGTTATTAACGTGAGACGATTACTGTGAAAAGAATCTTATCCATTTTACAAGTGTCACAGCGATTTGCACCATGAAGGGGAGGGGGTAGGGGAAGGGGAGGGTGAAGAATGATGGCCGACACCACACCACATGAGTCTGGACTTACCACGCCTCAACGATCGGTGCGCTACCAAACCAAAGCCAAGAACACACATTTCAGTCACCTGCTGCTCTGCCCCGTTTGGCCCACGCTACAGCCACTGTCAGGGCCATCAAACCCTCGCACCTGACATCTTTAAATGGCTTTTTCATGTTAGCTTAGATCCCTGAGGCACTTCTCTGCACCACACTCGCTCCATTATGGACACAACCAAATTACACATTTTTTCAATTTAGAATAAACAAAGGTATGTTTCTTCAAATGCATACGACAGGTTTGACTTCTTATTTAACTAGTATGTTGGTAACATAGTCATGTTCAAGATCTTTAAAAAAAACAAAAAACAAACTGGTTTAAATTCTTCAGTGAAGTTTAAATTTGACTTTATGGGCAGCAGATGTAGCATATACGTACAACTAAATCCAATAGACAATTCCATAGACATCATCATTTTCTCTCGCGGAGTGACATCAACGCGAACTCTCCAACACCCCTATTAATGTATGTAAAATGTTTATTTCAGGATATAAATGTCATTTCTCTGCTTTCCTCACACTAACATGTAAAAGAGGATGTTTAGTGTCACTCACGACAGTGAGTGAGCCTTTAACTCAAATGTCAGTTTGGATTAACTGCGCTAAAACAGGTTTGTACACACAGCAGTGACTTTTCACAAGGCTTAACATTGGCTCCACAAACCTGCAAAATCTCATGGCTGAACAACAATCATGTGTTTGGAGATGAATAATGGCATCACTTTCTGAGGCTATTGTGACAAAAAAAACAAAAAACACTTGTTTTTCTGTGAAAAGAAATGTTTTGTTTCGTGTGGATCGGCCCAGTAATTACTGAGATATGAACCATAAACCAGGTCAACACATTTGACACTCAATTATGACCTACCCACCAGCTCAATTTGACACTAAAGGCACTTAAACACAACCTCTAGTGGTTGCTTTCAACAGGGGAAAGAGACAGATGTTCCTATTAATGACATTGTACTTCGCCATTGAATAACCAAAAGATAAATTCCCAAATGTTTAACCTGACCATTTCTACTGCCTTGACCCAAGGACTCTTAACATCGTATTATATATTATATGTAAGTTATGGCTAATGGTAATACCATAACGTTACCTAGCAACCATACTGGGCCAAAGCTTGCATAATTTGCACAATATGCACAATACCTTTATTTTGCTAAATTAATGTTTACCGTGTAATTAAACTGCCCCTGCGTCTGAGATGAACTGCATCTGAGAAGAATCTGTCATACACATTTTCATACTAATGTGAAGCCAGTTTTGTCAGTGTTGAAATTGTCTTGGTGAAAATGCATGATATTGAAGTGCTAGACTGTTGGAATGGTGATTCGACCAACTGCTCTGACACGAGGCTCTGGCACAGACACGTTCATAAGGCTGCAGAGACAGAGGGCAAAGGCTCTGTGGCTGAGTGGATCGCACACATGCCAGGCTCCACGGGTCGTGAGTTTGAATCCAGCTCCAACACTTTCCTGCATGTCCTTCTCTCTCTGTTTTCAAATCGATGTAGTCTTTAAATATTTAGAACGCTTGGCAGAAGAGTTTCAATGTAAAAAGCGCACGATGTAATGTGTTTTCGAGTGGAGGATCCCTTACCTACCCGTCTCCATGGAGATGGTATTGCTTTTCCTGGAATGTTCGACATTATGGCATTAAATGTATCTATTTCCATGGAGACAAGCACTTGACACCATCAGACCAACTTACAGGACAGATCTATGAAGAGGTGACTCCACCCACACAAAAATGCATTTTGACCAATGAAACACCTGTCACTGAATAAATGTAAGGTATATATTTTTAATGCCATATTGTGGAACATTCCAGGCAAAGCAATTAGAAGTTACTTAGTGCACCATTTAATATACCACATGAGTGAGGGGATTGGATTGTTAAAGCAAAATTAAACTGAATCGTATCGAGTAATACACTAAAACATATTTTCATAATTGTTCAACTCCGAGCAAGATTTACTTTTCCTGCTGTGTTTTTTATTCATTTCCTCATGTTTCCTTCCATCATTTTCAATTTGACCGCTCCGCTGTGACATGACTGGTGCTTGTCCACTGGAAGCCCTTTCAGTCTAACAGCTCCAAAACAAAGAGCGTCTTATTAAAAAGCGAATATTCATGTTGGTCCCGGCAGACCTGCTCCTGCCGCTGCTTCACATCTGCCAGGCTGTGCCCCCCATTACCTCCTGTACCCCGCCTCCCAGCACTCTGAAAACATCTGTCCGACTTACAGTAATTAATACGTGCCTTTTCACCGATGCTACACTGCAGATGGGAGAGAGTCAGCCCTGTCAGAACACTACACTGATCCCCTCAAATTAAATGACAGCAAAAAGCAATGGGGCGAAAGGACACCCCTGCCGCGCCCCTGTCTGAACACAACAGAATGTCACGGATGAAGGCTCCTCCGGGCTCTTACCATTTTTAGGGGTGCGTGTGGGGCTACCTAACGCCACATGGTTATAGTTATGTTGATGGGTACCTGAAATGACAAAAGCAACATTCAGGGTCAATGGGAGAATTCTGTATCAAGTTAATACAGACGGCAGAGTCTCATCCTCAAGGCACTCACAGGTCTGACACAAATGTGACTAGCTTAACTAAGAACTAATTCAAACTTTATTTTGCATAGTAAATCCAATTGTTTTGAAATGAATCATTAAGGAAGTAGTAATAATCTGTTGAGCTGGTTTATAATATGATTATTGCACTTCAAATTTGTGGAAACTGTATCAGTGTTGAGGATTTACCGTAATGCTTTGCCACAAGAAATGTATTCTAAATTCTAAAAGGTGAATTCCATGATGATCTATTTCCTTTTTTTGAGTTGTGTTGAACTATGATCACTTTTTATAGAGCCTTGGGAGTGAGAGCAGCTCTGCAGAAAACAAGTGAAAATATTAGGGATAACTCACCAAAATTAAATTCTTAATGAAGAAATAATTAGTATGCTTTTTAATGGAATGGAAAAACTTAAATTCAGAATATTAAATTGAGTGAATTATCCTCCTAATATTTTCAAATAAAATACATGGTTGACATAAGATACATAAATGAATAATAATACACATAAATATGAAATGAAAGAGCTGTAGATGAGTTTGGCAGCTGTCTGTGACCTCGGTTTTACCTGCAAAACATTTCATCAAACAGAATTCAGAAGGCCTACATTTGAAACTTTGAGGCAGAAATGGTAAGGCTGCCATCAAAGATTCATAAGCCTGTCCTGGAAACATGTCCTCACAAAACTACATAATTCACAAATCATAAATGTGTTATTATCAATGTTCGTGTTTAAGATGCACCAGACGTGTGGAAAAAAGTGTGAAAAGAGAGTCGACCTAGAAAAGAGGAGGTGTGTAAGCCAAAGAACACAGCGCAAAACAAGCACTAACAGCCGATAGTATGACGGATATGAAATATGCAGCGAGACACACACGCAGGCTCAATGCTAAGCCACCTCCTGAGAAACGCACTAGAAAAACACCAGCCTTGCCTGTTACATTCCAAATATATGCATATATTAGATTTTATAAAGAGCGTAAACCACAACAAATGTACTGATTACCAAATAGGACATTTTTGCCAAGAAGTACAAGATGCGAACAATATAAAGCACCACACGGTCTCTAGTTCAGCTGTCAATCAATTAGATTGATTATATATATAAATATTAGAATTTAATTAGAATCAGGTGGCATGTCCACCACTCTTTTGTCCTGAGGGACATTACTCACCTCAAATCTATCGCCACACTGGGGCACAAGTAATGCCATACTGGAGAATATGTAAAGCCACACTTGGGAACATGTAATGCCACACCGGAGAACATGTAATGCCACACCGGGAACGCTTTTAGGAAAAGCAATAACATCTCCATTGAGACAAGGAGGCAGTTCCTTAAACTTTGACTATCAGGTCCAAGCATCCTCTGTACTGTGCATGTGCCTGTACATGTACATGTACATGTTCATGTACCTGTACCTGTACATTAGTCCTGTTGCTCAGGTCTCTGCACTGCCCCTGTGGCTCAGAGAATAGACTTCAAAGCAGCTCTGCTTGTATACAAGTCTCTCCATGGCCTAGCACCAAAGTACATCTCGACATGTTAGTGCCATATGAACCATCCTGGACTCTAGGACCTCAGGGACCGGCCTCCTGCCGCCCAGAGTCAGGACTAACACATGACCGGCCTCCTGCTGGTGCCAGGGCCGGACAAACATGACCGGCCTCCTGCTGTGCCAGAGTCAGGACTAAACATGGTCCGGCCTCCTGCTGGTGCCAGAGTCAGGACTAAACATGGTCCGGCCTCCTGCTGGTGCCAGAGTCAGGACTAAACATTGACCGGCCTCCTGCTGGTGCCAGAGTCAGGACTAACATGGACCCGGCCTCCTGCTGTTCCAGAGTCAGGACTAACATGGACCGGCCTCCTGCTGGCCCAAGAGTCAGGACTAAACATGGAGAATCTGCATTTCAGTTTTCTGAAGCTAAAATCTGGAACAGTCTTCCTGAGGATGTGAGACAGGTTCTGCTCCGGCAATGTTCAAATCTAAGCTAAAAACAGTTTTGTTTGGCTGTGCATATGACTGAAATGATTTTCTTTGCACTCGTCTCTTTTATGTCTTAAACTATTTGACAGATAGCCTGGACATGGCACCTTTAAATGTCTTCAAATTAAAAGGTCTTTCTTCAGAGAAATGAGTTACAACAGCCCATTGTGTCGAAGTCCAAGCACAGCTGCATAGCAGGTGCCTGGGGAGAGGGTTACAACACACGCTGGTTAGATTGTCAGTCGGCACTAAGGCAAAGTCCAGGAAGAGCCTGGTGCACAGATCCACTGATCAAGAGCTAAATCTAGGGAGGGGGCAGACGCGACGTTAAAGATACAAAAGCACCACACAGAAGGTGGAGACGTCGACAATAGTCGTCATAAAAGATACATACGCTCTGTACAGACGTGTGCAGAGGCAGATAGCCTCTTGCACGTCTAGGGACGGTCAAACATTGGAAAGAATCAATCTAAAAGCGATATGCCCATTCCGGAGACATCTGTTACGCTGGCAATGTCAAAAAAATACAGTGTCTGGAGTGTCTGCCAGTGTGGTCCAATACTTGGTTTTCTATCTGGCGGATCACGAAGCAAGGACAAAATGCATGATTCATGTCAGCAAAATGTTAAATTGAATGAATAGAAATGAAGGTTTTCTGATTTCTGTCATGCCTTTGTGATTTTTTATTGTGTGAAGCACTTTGAATTGCCTTGTGTACGAATTGTGCTCGACCAATAAACTTGCCTTGCCTTGGCTACATACACCTATACCTGTACCTGTACCTTTGCATGTCCCTATACATGTACATGCACCTGTACTTGTACCTGTACATGTATCTGTGCCTGTACCTGTACCTGTACTTGTAACTGTACCTATGCCTGTACATGTACCTGTACCTTTACATGTATCTGTGCCTGCACATGCGCGTAGAGACATTGTGACTGCAGTTTAGCATTGTTGTGTAGGCCCCTCTGCTGTGTGATGGTCTCTCTCTGATTTTGAACCCAGGGCGGGCTCATGGGTACATTGGTTTATAGACCCAGGCCATGCACGTCTCCAGCGCGACACCTTCACTTGCCGTCTGCCGCTGTTACTGTTTAAAAATGCATCAGAGCCAACTGCTGCTGCGCGGCCACATCTGTCAGATGCGGAGGAGAGTGCCAGAACACACCATGCCTTGTGCTGAGCTGCAGCTATGGAGATGGATGTGTTTGAGCCCCTTCACTGGCTCCGAGTTTCGCAGTTCTTCCACTTGAAGGATTGTTCAGACTGAGCTTGGTAAACATGTGTAGCAGTGTGTTGTGATGTGAGGATGGTGCAGTTTGCTCACAGGGAGAATAATGGCTGTCTTGACAGTGCTCCTCACAGTCATTCTCAAGCTCCTTTTAAACATAGACGAATGGTTGTGTAACGTTACATTGGCCAAGTAGTAATAGTAAAAGTAGTAATATCTAACTTCAGCACTATTTCACTAGCTCACTTGACAAGAAGCATTTGTACCACTTTGTGAAACAAAACAAATGAGACTAGAGCAGATTTTTGGGGAAATTGTCACCATAGAATGATCATTTATTGACAGATTTCATTTATTAGCACTGACACCTTAAGAATACGTATAAGCTTACGTTATAATAATAGTTTTTGTTTTGTTTTGTTTTGTTGTTGTTTTAAGATTAAACATAGACACACAGATAGAAGGGCAAATTATAAAATACAAATAGACAAAAACTACACTTAAATTAAAAAAGTCCCATTTGGTCCATTGTCTTTGTAATTTGTCCATTTCGAAATTAAGTCTGAATGTAACTTTTCCCATTTGTATAATATCTGTTATTTGGTCAGTCCAGTCCTTGATCATCGAGGGGTTTTGTGTCATCCATTTCTTTGTGATGGCCTCTTTTCCTACTCCAAAGATATCCATTGATTGTGTCCATGGCAAGAGATCATCGGCCCAAGTGCATAGTTCTAAAATTTTGTGGAATGGCAATGTCAAAAACAGTCTGCATTGCATTATTAATTTCAGTCCTATATTTCTGGGCAAAATGCTCTCTAAACATGTGATTTTGTGGTCCTCCTCTGAGATATAAAATTACTTTTTTTTCACGATTTAATTTTAATATATCGAGTAGAGTAGCTGTCCATATTAGCAAAGCATTGGTATAATTTAGATATTATTTCCCTTGAAAGTTCTTGATAAAAAAATTCTGTCAAAAGGTTATAGTGGTTTAGTTTCATTTCTTGGTTATAATAACTCCTTATTTGTAAATACCTATAAAAGTCCTACATTACAATCCTACCATAGGATGTTAATGTCCCATCTCAGGTAGTTTCAATGGCCCATTATTAGGAGGTCTTGTTTCACAGATTGAGAATGACTCTTGGATGTGAGTCCAGATGGAACAACTGAATCTTTTTCTACTTCGGAACACTCCTGGACAAATGAGGGATTACACCCACATATAAAAGTCCTGTTTCTCCAAGTCAAAGGATTCTTTCAACATATCAAAGCTTTTCATGCAATACCAATCTGGTACTCTCTCTCTTCTTGTCTCACACTTTCTTGTCTCACACCTGCTTGTCTCACACCTTCTTGTCTCACACCTTCTTGTCTCACACCTTCTTGTCTCACACCTTCTTGTCTCACACCTTCTTGTCTCACACCTGCTTGTCTCAGTGGGGTGGCAGACATGTCAATGGCGTGAGAATGAGGACGACAGATGAATGACCCCTGTCTGAGCCCAGGCTTCAATGGCCTCTGCATATAGTATGTCATCATCTCCTCTCCATGTTCCTCCCATGCACAGTGATGAACGTAAGTATTTGAACCCCCTGCTAATATTTGCGTCAACTAGATGACATTACATGACAACTGGTGTAAAAATTGTCTTAAAATTTAATTCCTCAGTAAGATTTGTTGAAATCTTGTTAAGTTTGGTTTATTTATTCTATTTGAGACAGGGACAGAGCACAATATAAATTAGCCTTATCAGGAGAGAGATGTGGGGTGCACGGTGGCAGAGCGGTTAGAGCTCTTGCCTCCCAAGAAGGAAATCATGGGTTCAATTCCTGGGCGAACATTACATCACATGATTTCTCTGGATGGAGTCTGCATGTCCTCCCCGTGTTACCGTGGGTTCTCTCCGGGTTCTCTCCGGGGTCTCCGGCTTCCTCCCACCGTCCAAACACATGCATGTGTGAGGTAAATTGGCAACTGTAAATTGACCCTAGTGAATGAGTGTGAGAGTGAATGGTTGTCTGTGTGTCTATGTCTCTGTGTTAGCCCTGCGACGAGTTGGCCACTGTCATGGTGTACCCCGCTAAGGCCCAAAGGCACTGGGATAGGCTCCAGTCACCCGCGACCCCTAACGGGAAAAGCGGTAGAAAATGGATGGATGGAAGGAGAGAGATGCTTTGTACCGGTTGCAGTCCAAGAGTAATTTCCACCTGTCGTCCCGGGACAGCACTATTATTAACACTTGGACTACCAGGTGGACTACCACTACCATTTTAGAACTACTAGAACTCCAAGCCGTCAATTTGACGGTTGCGCTTGGCAATAATGCTTCTTTAACACGCTAAAATTTGCCTCTTTAATGAATATTATCATTATTCAGTGTGCCGAAGTTGACCAGCCTCAGCAGAGGAGGAGGGTTGTTTGTTACAGAGAATTTAATTAAGTTTCATTATTCTTTAATGACAAAGTTCAGGGCATTAAAAATGCTATCAATTCTACAATGCAAAAAATAACCCTCAAACCACCTACACATTAGAGCTGACTCACTTTGCACCTGTAACTGACAAAACTGTCCAGGAGATCATCACCAGCCTGAGTTCATCTACATGCTGCTCTATGTGTGACCTCAGATTTCTAAAGTCTGTGCTGAACAGTTTGTTAGCACCACTACTCACATAGTTAACATGTCGCTTCAATCTGGAACATTCCAATGTCTTTGAAAACTGCGGTCATAAGCCTCTCCTAAAGAAGAGCAGTCTTGATGCCGCAGTACTGAGTCATTACCGGCCCATCTCTAATCTGCATTTTGGGGCAAAGTCCTTGAAAAGGTTGTTTACCAACAGCTCACTGATTTCCTCTTAATAAACAACTCATTTGATGTTTTCCAGTCAGGTTTTAGACCTCATCACAGCACTGAGACTGCTGTTGTCAAGGTGACAAATGACATCCACCTGAACACTGACGCGGGCAAAGCCTCAGTCTTAATTCTGTTAGATCTGAGTGCTGCTTTTGACACTGTCGATCATGGGACCTCTTACAGAGACTAGAGGATGGGTGGGCATCACTGGCACTGCGCTAAACTGTTAAGTCCTATCTGGAAGACAGGAAGTTTTTATCGAAATTGGTAACTGTGTCTCAGACCAGATGCCTGACCTGTGGGGTGCCCAAGGGTCAATCCTGGGACCCTTCTGTTCAACTCTACATGCTGCCTTAGGTCAGTTGATACGCAGCGAGAATGTGTCTATCACAATTATGCAGACGACACTCAGATCTATGTTTCACTGACGGCAGGTGAATTGGACCAGTGGATTCACTCTGTCACTGCATCCAACAGATCATGTGTGGATGAAGAACAACTTTCTCCAGCTGAACTCAGACAAGACTGAATCATCGTCTTGGCCACAGAAACAAAGAGAAAGTGTTAACTGTCACCTCCAGAGTCTCGCTCTAAACCTACACATCAAGTTAGAAACCTGGGGGTAATAATGGACTCAGATTTGAATTTTAACAGCGACGTCAGATCAATCACATCAGCAGCTTTTTACCATCTAAAAAACATTGCCTAAATCAAAAGTATAGTGTCTAAACCAGACCTGGAGAGACTTATCCATGCGTTTGTCTCTAGTAGATTAGACTACTGTAACGGCCTGCTCACTGGCCTCTCCAAACGAGCTGAACAGCTGCAGTACATCCAGAAGCCGCTGCTCGGGTCCTGACTAGAACCAGGAAGTACGATCACATTAGTCCTGTGCTCAGGTCTCTGCACTGGCTCTCTGTGGCTCAGAGAATAGACTTCAAAGCAGCTCTGCTTGTATACAAGTCTCTCCATGGCCTAGCACCAAAGTAATCTCGGACATGTTAGTGCCATATGAACCATCTGGACTCTGAGGACCTCAGGGACCGACTCCTGCTGGTGCCCAGAGTCAGGACTAAACATGGGGAACCTGCGTTTCAGTTTTATGCAGCTAAAATCTGGAACAGTCTTCCTGAGGATGTGAGACAAATCTATCATAACACGTAAAGACTTGAATAATGTTGCCGTTGCCAAGAATATGCCGCTCACATGCGGCGATGTTACCGGGGCAACTGAAGCAACAGGCCCTTAGTTTATTGATCTCAAGCCTAAAATGCCATAACTATATAATAAAGTTTGTCATAAATACTTGAACATTTACAATAGATCTACTGCCGACTACTGTTTCTTTGGCGGGGCTTGGTCTTCGTCCTCCGAATCGCTGTCTGGTTCGGCTGAGCGGCCCAAAACCCGAGTCCTCGAGTCTGACTCGCCTTCACCTCCCGAATGAAACCTCATCAATGTTTTGCCAGAGCCTCTTGTACGGACAATCGCTTCAGATCCATTTGACCTTTAGCTTTGCCGTGAGACACTAAAGGTGACGCAACGCTCGCGCTGCACTGTCATCCGCGGGAAAATGACAATATCATTAATAGAGCAGTCAACTGACGGGTGTGGGAGTTAGAGGAAGAATTACTCAGAATCTTTTTAACGTTTTTATTTCAGTTGAATTGCAATATGGGGATGATATACACAAAGGTAAAGAAAAAGTCAAGAGCCCATGAATCTGAAAGAGCAACGTAACCAGAGGAATTAGACTACAATTCTGAAAACCGTCATATTGACGGCCTTGGGAGTTCTAGTGTTAAGTCCCACTGAGGGGATTGTACATGTTTTTAGTAACCAGGGAAACCAGGGTAGCTGTTACATATGTGCAGGTGCTACTTTACTTTACGAGTCTCTGTGGGAGAAAAATGCATTTGGAAAAACACAGCCTTTGAAGTTATGATATCCCAGAGAAGTTTATGGAAGTGGATTGATGAAATAACAAAATAACAGTTCAATGTAAAGCTTATATGTTGTGAGAGCAAAAAAAAACCCAACAAGGCGTTGCCTTAGTTGGAAGTTCAGAATTGCAGTGGACTTGAGCCGCAGTAGTTCGGACTTGGAGCTGGTGCTGATCGACAGCTCTTCCAGATTGCTGGGTTAAACAAGGGCCCCATATAAATTGCTAAAGAGCTGTCAGGATGTGTCGGCTGCAGCTGTGTCAGTGTCATACATGAATCACACTGTAATGCATTCTAATGGTGGGCTCCAGGCCACTTCCGGTGGCCCTGCGACAACATTAGTCACCGGAGAACCTGGCTCTCCAGAGGATACCTTCACTCCCAGCCACTCTGCATAATGTCCAGATGGCAGTGCTCGGACTCGGGGAGGTGACATTTGGTGTGGCATTTACTAAAGCAATTTGGATGAAAAAAGTTCAAATCTGAAATGCAAATCTCATCAAATAGTAATTAGTTGAAATGGGCCATAAACAAGGTCCAAACAGGAGCATGTGTTTGGAGAAAAGGACAGAGCTACTGAGGAGCAGTCACCTGAGGTCAGCAAGTGCCAGAGAAGACTAATGCCACACACATTTATCCTGTGCTTTTAGAGAAGCTTTTTGCTCAGAGGTTTCCCTAGAGACAATTTAAATCTGTTATGGTGATGGACAGAGTCCCAAACAATCATGAGTTATTCTTATCTGTCATTATTTATCTCCAGAACCTGTGGTGGTCACACGCAGTGCATCTGGAGCTTTTTAAAAGCAAAAAACAAATCAGGCTCTCACGGAAAGGCTGAAGGGAGAGAGGAAAAAAGCCATGCTGGCTGAGGAGGCGGGCCCGAGGGGCTCTGGGGAAAGCCCAGTTTTAGAATAATCAATTGTTTGATTTTCAACCTGTCAAAATGGCCAACCACCTTCAAAATGATCCGCCAATGACGGAGAATTGTGGATTCATCCAACCTCTGGTTTCCACTACAAATTGTCACCATTGACCGGATCAAACTGTTTACCTCCACTTTTATTCAGACCTTTACCCACTCACGTTTCTTGTCTTTGCCCATATACGGTAATCTGTGCGGCGGGGGCGGGGACTTGCTGAGCCAACCGCCTTGAACCCTGAGCCAAGGTTAACTAAGCATTTGCCCAATTGATGTGGGTGATGCAGAGCGGTGAAGCGTGGAACCATCGGAACATTGATTGTGAGGCACATTTGCATTCAGCGCTTTGCTTTCCGGACTGTTCCATGGGAGGCGAGGATGGGGGGGTCAATTAAACGGAAGACGTCTTCTCTCTGACAAAGTGGAGACAAACTAACAAGGTTGTGGGATGTGGGGCTCGTGAATCATGCAGATGTGTGCGCTCACCACTGACCTCTGCTGGCAGTGTGCTCTGCCTGTTACTTCAGCCTAAATGGAATGAGACGTGCTGAGACTGCTACAGTCCGACCAGTCCGACCTATCTACTGTGTCGTTTCAAATGATACTCACGCTTCAAAATCCATTTTGATACAAGAGTAAAGGCTCAATACCCAGTCTTCAATACCACAATGATGATTCAAAGTTTTGGACTGCAATTTTCTACCAAGAAATTGCAGTGGTGTGTAACTGCCAAATGGTCACATTTATACAGCACTTGTAACTGAGCAACCGAAACACACCATTGTGTGTGCAATGGTCCGAGTTGGGAAGTGATTAAATACATGTACCAAAAATATGTATGCCGAATGCTAAATGTGAGTAAGTGTATTCTGGTACAGTTCCTCTTTCACACAACTGAAGCTTCAAACTCCATGATATTAACAAGGAAAAGAACACACAGCCTTTGCAGTGTTTTCATGTGCAAGATTTCCTTCTTCAACAGATTTTTAAGAGCTTCAAACTATGTTATAATTCTTCTCATTTACACACTCAAAGTTCTATCAAGAGTGATTCATGCAGATTTTTAAATACAGTTTAAAATGTACAAAATATAACATTAAGAATCATGATCCACGGGTTATAGCAAACAAAAGCACAATTAGTCTCTAAATAGTGGTAAATAAATGGTTGATGTAACAAATATAAAGCTGTTTTTATATAGTATTCAGAATACAGTGCTCTGATTGGACCATGTGGCGGAGTATGTGATAAAATACATTTTAATGGAGGTATTCAGTATTCTGCAAATGGCATTTGGTGATAGTCTTGTATTATTCACACTACATGTGTCTTGGATGACAAAATGAATCACGCACCAGGGAGTCCTTTTATGGAGCTGATTAAATGTTGCATTAATAATGCATCATTTATGATTATGTTGCCTCTGACTCTGCGTCTGCCTGTCGCCAGTAGCAGCGCACTGTTTATAGCACAGTAACATCCATGATCTCAGATGGAGCACGAGCATGGTCAAGGCTTTGTTTGCCCATTTATGCTAAAAACCTCACACATCTGACAGCACACACCAGATTAAACCCCATTCTGTGCTTCTGTGTGAGAAGCATTGACAAGCTGAATAATAAAAATGTCATTGTGCCAAAAGTTCTAATGTGGTTGTCACATGGGGAAGTATTGCAGTAAAGTATTTGTTCCCACAGTAACAGCCGTTAGCACTCACTCCACAGCCCTATTAAAACACAACATCTGTTCTGACAAGATGCACCATTTTTTCTTTCTTACAAGTTCAGAAAAATCCTGGCATCTAGTCTTTTTCATTGGACTAGACTGCATAAAAGGGCTTCATTAAAAATGAAGCAAAAAAAGTCAAGAAGAATGAAGAGGAAGAGACCGGAGGAGCAACTTTACTGTTCTCGTGGGAACATGGGTCGCCTACATTTGACCCATCTTTCAATGGCACTAGCTCCCCTTGTCAGGACCATCTGGGACGAGCAGGTCGGATCACAGCTGACCCTTCTCACCCTGGACACGGACTATTTGAGCCACTCCCCTCAGGCAGGAGGCCACTCCCCTCAGGCAGGAGGTTACGGTCCATCCGGACCAGAACCTCCCGCCACAAGAACAGTTTCTTTCCCTCTGCCGTTGGACTCATGAACACTTCTTAAACACCTGCCACTTCGACTACAATTTAATCACTCACTGTCACTTTCTACACTACAACTGTAAATTTAACTGCAATCTTGTGTACATAGTAAGTCTATATTTTTCTTTAGTAAATTTAAATTGTTTGTCTTATTTGATATATCTATATATAGCCTGATGTGATGTGTGTGTGTATATATATATATATATATATATATATTTCATATATCTCGAATCTGAAAACCATTAATGCCTTAATCTTTTATGCAAATGAATGACTGTTCTAAATGATTGAAGACCACTGAGCTCCTCTGTCTCTTATGCATCACAGAAATAAACAACTGATTGGACGGTTCTGTCTGTGTTTGGCGGAGGAGGTTCTTCTGTCCAGAACATACACAGAGACTCTGCACAGAAAAGCCCGGGAGTCGAACCCAGAACCTTCTTGCTGTGAAGTGCATGTACTACACGTTCATTGTCCCTCCTCTGACTGTCCTGCCTCTGTACACATCCTCAGTTCTGTTACCTGTCTCCAAACAGTAGTGTGCAGATGCTTGAGAAATCGACTGTTGCAAGGATCAAAGCAAGAAGACGTCCTTGAAGGGCCCCAAGAAGCCTCCTGCAAAGGGCCCCACAAAGCTAAAAATCCGAAATCTTTGAGTCTGGGCAAACCTGACTTCGTCTCCAAAACCTCTCTCCACACTGAGCCTGCTCCCATAATGCACTAGCCGTGTCTCTGTCGCAGTCGAGATGGTGTTGGTAATAGAGCCACTATCTTCTCCGGTGCTCTTTTGTATTCTTTTGTTTATACTTCTTTCAACAGCTCCAGGTTTGACGTCACTCCTGCCTTTTGGATCGCTTATCAAAGACACTCCATCACACTTTCACTCATGAACATGAAAAGCTGTATACATCTTTCCTGGAACGCCTCCATAAGCAGCCGTCTTGGGCAGGTTTGATCTGACGCATGCAAACAAAGCTACAGCACAGTGGTTCTGCTGATGCGATAGTGAGCACACAGGGGACGCAGCGGAGAGCGAGCGAGGGCCACAGCACACAATGGAGCGGTGCACACGGCCAGGACCGTTCAAAGCGTCTGGGTGAGGAGAACAGTGTCCACGAACTGTGTGTGCAAGTCCTGCCATCAGCACTGTCCAGAATGATCTGAGGGGTCTTGACTAGTTTGGACATATACGTTGTGGTCTACAATCTGATGATGTCATAATCTCAGATGGTGGGTGGGGCCTATTTCCTTTCATGTATTTGTTTTGTCCTGTGGGCTTTATTCGACAGGATAGTGTAGTGGGAAATGGGAATGAGACTGGGGAAGGACAGGCTGCAAACTGTCAAGAGCCAGATTCAAATGAGCCTATTTACTGTAATTCTATGTGACAGTCATTGTTTTACAAAGAAATCTCTACAAATGTTTCTCCTTCTCATAGTTAGTTTGGGATTGGCTTTCAAAAACTGGTGTTGAATAATGGCACCACTTGAGTATAAAAAAGATCACTTTTGTATATTTGTGCTGACAGAGAAGACATTGTGTGGATAGGCCCAGTAATGAGATATGAATCATGAACCAGGTCAACCAATCTGACATCTGACACTGACACAGAGCTTTGTTAAGTGTGACATCATCACAGTTGTTTGGGTCCGACGTTCTAAGACACACTACACAGAAATAGGCTTCTTCATCTGAATTAAAGACATCAGAAACAGAAACTGTTTCACGCTTGATTATGTCAGCGGAGGAAGC
Source organism: Chaenogobius annularis (assembly GCA_015082035.1). Classification (NCBI taxonomy): domain Eukaryota; kingdom Metazoa; phylum Chordata; class Actinopteri; order Gobiiformes; family Gobiidae; genus Chaenogobius; species Chaenogobius annularis. The sequence goes on from BJKM01000313.1 coordinate 414,267, forward strand.
TATTTTTACAATTTGATGTACGGCCTAAAATATTTTCAAGAACCAAATTTAGTTATTCATTTTGGACTCCAAAGTAGACACGGCCACTATGATGACATCATTACTCTGGGATGTTGGGAATGGAATCTTTAGTTTGGGTTCAGATTGCAGATGTTAGTCCGAGTTTACGAGTCATATCTCTGTAATTACTGGGCCTATACCAAAATACACATATTTTAACATCTTTTCTAGCAACATAAACTAAAAGTGTTTTCACAATGGTTTCATATGCCATTTTTAAACTCCAAAGATGTGACTGTTTTCAACTTTAATATGACAAGTTTGTGGAGCCAATCCCAGGTTAAAGTTCGTGGATCGTAAGGTTTGAGATTTTGCATACGTACATTTGAAATCATCTGTAATTGTGAATAAATCCACATTTAAACTGAGAGCAGCAAAATCTTCTACGTTTCCTTCAAATTGGAGCATATGGTTTCAGGTCTTTTAACTGTTGTAGATTGTTTCTCCGTGGAGTGCCATGTTTGCCTGAAATGTCTCAGCACGTCTGGTCTCCGCAGCCGGACGGAGTCACACTCTGTTGCCATGGAAACTCCGGCATGGAGAGAGTGGAGAGGAGCCTGGTGTGGAAGGCTCCAGGACCCACTGACCGACGCTTCATTTTTTATTCCTGTGTCGAGGCGCACACACGCGCACACAGAACACACACACACACACACACACCTACAGCCCACCTAAAAATGTTGTATCATTATTGATGACAATACTGACCACATCATGTATACTGACCACAATAAAATAACACTATATACACACACACACATTCATCGGAACACTTGGGGCAGTGACCCCCAAACTGGAGGAGAGACCATATATGTAGTTTTTCTATTTTGGCACTATCTTTGTTATAAAAGGTCTTGTCTGTTTAGTCTAGAGAAACATTCCCATTAGAGAAATACAACGAAACCATGTTTTTATATTCATCAGTGATCTAGTAAATCGATGAATTGTTGCAGATCGGACTCCTATGTCTGCGTGGAGCCTGGTATTGCTCTGTGTCAGGCCTATTTCTGAAGAGTGTGGAGGTAAATCTGAGAAACAAGTCATATATTTCCTTCTGAACGTCACAAGAACACTGAGGGGAGAGTGGTCGCTCTTACAATAAAGAATGTGACATTTGTGGTTGGCTCCCCAGCCCTCCTGCAGTGACTGGAGAGCCAGGTAAATGAGCCGGTGTGAAGCGAACCAATCAGACACGCCTTATACTTGCATCAGCCCATTAAGCCCACATGAAAAGTCTGACAAAAAACAGAACAAATAGAAATGAGGCATTTTATGTGTCAAAATTGCACATATTTCTGTCATAGCAATCGGAAAAATGGACCTAGTCAGGTTTAATTTTCTTGGTTTATTTTGTTCAACTATTAGTAACAAAACGCAATAAAAAGATAAATAAATGCATACATAAATCAATAAATCAATAAATCAATGCATCAATAAAATACAGAATGGATTTTGTATATCAGATTTAGTATTTGAGTAAACTAGACCTGACTGAAAATTGTCATGAAAAAATGTGTCCAAATTTTTTGGGGGAGCTCATTCTTGAATGTTTTTCATCTTTCTGTGCAGATTTGACCATTTTGTTCCTTCCAGGTAAAAGCTTACATGTCGAGTGAGTAAACTGACAAAAAAAACATGATCTCGATTATGACAGAATCTCACCCACAATCCATTTCCATTATAACTCGTTAACAGTGCTGTATTTTCCCAAGTGTAACGCTCTCGCTATTTGCACTTTTCCAAACCCCGCCCCTGACCCGCTCTAGCTCCTCCCATCAAGCAAAACCACCCAGGACCTGACATTTCCTGACAAGGAGTCCTCTCAGTCAGCAGCCAAATGATAAGTAGCATAATGGCCCTGTTCAGCGGGTTCAGGGACCAGCACTCATTGCCTCCGGGACCACAGCGCAGGCTTAACTCCGACCCACTTAGCACAATGTTCATAATTCCCTGCACATGTATTTATAGCAGTGGGCTAATTTTAGCTCCCTGCGCTCATTTTTTAAGGCTAACAGGATCAAAACAAGGGATTGCTAGGGGAATAGGATTTTCAAACTATGTGAAACGTGTTGGCGCGCAGAATGTGGGGCCTATGGAGATGCTCCTCCTCCAGCGGAATAGCGGAATAGCTGTGCTCGTCATGTGGGGGAGGCCAGGGAACCGGGCCAGTGAGAAGAAGTGATTAGACAGAGCTGCCATGACAACAAAGGAACAGCGCCCACGGAACCTTAATCAACAAATAACATTCAAAACACATTCACAAATAACTGTGCTCTCGCCACACGTCTAATTCCTCTGACTTTGGATGGCTTCTAAACTTGAATTTATTCTTCTTGAAGGTATAAGTTCCGAGACGCAAATAATCACTAATGTAGATTGGCAAACTATATAATAAAAATGTAACTGATGTGAGCAAGATTCTTGTGAACAGAAGGACGTTTACTGGCTCTTATTGTCGATGTTTGGAAGTTGTGGCGCTTTACGTGATTAATATGTATAATGTACTCATCATACTCACCTAAAAAAACTGTAAGGTAGTTTAGTTTAAAAGTGAACTTCTATGGTAGAATTTGCTGTTTAAATGTCAGATTGCAGATCTGTTCACCTGATCCCTCTTATAACTGTCCACATGAAACAAAAACTGGCACAACGTTCAATGTGTCTTCTAGTATAAATAAACAAATGTATTCTTTTCCCCCACAATAGCATCAAAAAGTGGTGGAATTCCACAATCTAAAGATGTGATTTTATGGTCAGTTGAAACTTAATAGCATAAGCATTGATATGAGAAGTTTGTGGAAACAATTCCTAATAAATGATGAAAAGATTGAATATGTTTGGCAATAGGTTTGTAATGTTCTTTCAAAAGCAGTGACTGTGGCGACTTTACCACCTTGAGAATGCTAAGCAGGGTTGGGCCAGGTTAGGACTTGGATGTGAGAACAACAGAAGCTGAGTGCACCAGCTGGTCGCAGGTTAATTTGGTCCCAACCCTTAGTCACTGGGTGAGCTCTTTGAGCTGAGCGCATCAGCTCAATTTAAGACTCGGCGCAGCTACGACTGGTCTTAACCTGCGAGTATTCTGAGCGTGTTGCCTGAAAACAGCACAGATTCTCTAGTTTAATGGTGTAAATTATCCAAAGTAGTTGTGTCATAAATCTGTTTTATGCACATTTGCACACTTTGCAAGCAAACAGATGAAAAAGCAAACATATTTGTGACTATAGCTCTATTTTATTTGCGCAGCGTTAAACGATCTGACAATGTCAGACCTTGTCTCAAGAAAACTGCTCCAGTAACTGAAAACATAGCGGCCGTTATTTTGTACTTGTCACAGGAAATGTTTAATTGCTGTTTGTGGAACTTCCACAAATAGCAGAGGAACTTCAGTCTAGTTTCGTTCTTGGATTCCTATATCGTCTATAGACGTGACAAGAAGAACATTTGTGGACGATGTCCGTGTAAAACCAAGGGAGCGCGGGGGGTGGGGTCACCACGGCCCTGCTGAACCAAAGCAGACAGAGCAGCTCCGGGGCCCGCCGGTCTTGCTTTTCACATCTGACCGCGGTCACCGCTGCTCTGTATTGCTCGCTGGCCGCACTTGTTGTAGCTGGACCTACGCCTGCTCCACACTGGCTGTAAAAGTTCCACCTGGGTGTAGAACACAAAGGGCTTAAGTCCTTCTGGTGCACTGGTCCTATCTATAAGTTTGTCTTAACTTTCAGATTTAAGTCGGATGAAGCTTAAGACCAGTCTTACGACCAGGTGGTGTGTCAGGGGGCAGCAGTGGCTCAGGGGTAAGGGTTATTCTGCTCAGACCAGTCGTAGTGTCTTTGGGCCCCAGAGTCATAACGGCACCTGTGCCCTATGTGAAATGATGTAACTTTATCTTTATTGTCCAACATACAATTAGTCCATCAAGCTTTACAATCAGTAAATGTAATTCAAAATCTGCTGCATTTACAAGAAGCATGCTGCACGGACACGATATACAACAGTGCTTATATAATAAACTGACTGCGTTTGGCACAAAATAGCCTTTGTAGAACTTCTTCATCACTAAGGGCATTCTGTATCGGTGCCCTGATGGCATCAGCTTAAACTCGTCACACAGAGGATGCTTAGCATCTCTGGTGACAGACCTGGACATCCTGTTCACAGTCGACTGGTAAAGAAAATCAATGCTGTTCTTTGCCAATTATCTTCCGTGTAGTCTTTACTATTCTGTTCAGTTTGTTCATGTTCAAAACTGTCAAATAGCCAAACAGAACAGAGATGTTAAAAACAAGCTTACACCAAAGCCGCTGAGTTTTTTGATCATATAGAGTCCTTGGTTGCATTTCTTATAGATCTCATCCACATTTAAGCTTGTCATCGCCCAGACACTTGAAGCTACTCACCGCACTAATGACCTGATCAGAGCTGGAGAGGGACTGAACAGGACAAGCTCTTTGGTCATGTCAACATTAATAATCAGGGAACACTATGCACACCATTATTCAACCATTTGCACCTGAGCCACAAAGTCACAGTTCACGTTCTTTTCAAAAAGACCAACTATCGTCGAGCTTAACATTACTGTCCAAGAATTGCAGAGACCCCCTAATGTTTCATCATTCTAAAACCCAAGAATACCAAAACAAATAAGATGTTTGTTCTAAAAGGACTCTTCTCTATATCCGAGCCAGGATCTTGGTCAGGAATATCTACCAGAGAGGGAGGGTTTCCCCTAATGGTAGGGGAAACCAGGGTACCCGGAGGAAACCTTCGCAGACACTGGAAGAACATGCAAACTCCACACAGAAAGTTTGATGTTATAATGTGGAAAATGTTTGGCAACTCAATAACATCTTCAAGGGGAAAAGCTGGAGGTGGACTCTTAGTTCCAAATCTATAACTAAGATAAAGGTCTCCTTCCTAGTAGTTGTTTAGAGCAGTAGTTTCTCAATGGTGTCTTAGTTGATCAAAATTGCATTAGTCGACTTATTATTTTATTTTGAATTTAAGGATTTATATTTAACAGAGTCAGAAAGAAGAAGTTTATTGAACAAATTAGTTGAAGATTGTGAATCATGAGTTTAATCTACCGTTTTGCAAATAAACACACGTTGTCTGTATGAATGCATGAACCCCAGTGCAGTTGTGGTCTTGTGAGTGCACTTTGGGTCAGATACATGGCCTGATCATCCTGAGACTTACCAGTTTTCAGAGCTTTTGCTGCTTTTTAGTCAACTAATTGATCGGCAGGGCATGTCTTTAGTCGACCAAGAATTTCCCTTGTCAACTACAGCCCTAATTCCTAAGCATTGCCTTGCCTCTCCACTAATGAATGGAGTGTGCTCAGATGACAAGTAACCAGCCTCTGACATGACCTCCTGCCCACCTCATCCATCTCCCACTCTTCTCCGGCTCTGTACACTCCCAGTGCTGCCCTCTTTAACCAGTAAGCCTTTTATCTCATATCTGAGAATCACCCCCCTGACACCCGAGGCCAGGCGGTCACTCCACACTTCTCCACAGTGACAAATGTGCAATGATAGTCTCTGCGGAGGTGTAGATGGACTCCACGCGGCGCTGCTCTGACCCCTGTGTTAAGCGCCAATAACAGCCATTTTAGTGAGGGACTGCTTCATCATACAGAGGTGAGAGGTAATAGCCCATGCTGCAAGAATCAAACAATGTCACAGTATCCATCTCAAGTCCAATAAAAAAGGCATTTCTCCCCCGATGTGATGGACATATTTAGACGTACCGACAGGCAGCCTTTGTTCCGGAGGAAGGCGAGGTGGGTAGAGGAGGAGGAGGAAGAAGAGGAGGGAATCGTAAGCAAAGATAAGCACAGATTTTCTGATGTCTTCTCATAATAAAAGAAGTAACATCATCAAAACTGCCTTTATCCATGCCAAGAGAACTCCACCCTGCTCGCAGACACGAGTCACAGGACACAGGTCGGGACAGCAGAGCAGTCACACACAAAAGTCCAGAACATATGTGGTTTCAAAAGGGTTAGGACAGAAAAGCGAGATGGGACCAGCACAGAGTGAAAGATGTGATGAGGGCTGCTGTTGACAAACATTCAGAGGTGTCAGACATCAAAACACATCTTCTGATTTGGTTTGGGAGACTTTTCCTGCCAAATGTTTGCTTGTCCAGAGCCCACACCACAACAGTGAGTTCAAAACGGTGCTAGACAGGGGTGGAATTATACACATCTCCACTGAAGAATGAACAATATAGGTCCTAATACTGAGCCCTGAGGCCTTCCACTGGTCACGGCATCACATATTAACCCTGGAAATTGAAATATTTTACTTGTATATTATGTAGAGAGTTAATTATTAGAAAAGGAAAACCAACATATGTTTATGTGCGATACAAATTAATTTTATCACTAGTTTTATAACCTACAGGTAATAAGACCTCTAATATGTGATACATTCCAAATTTACTAAGCTTCCACCATTGAATTTATTAATTAACCTATATTTAACCAGGTGAAACCCATTGAGATCAAGGGACCCAAGTGACCTGGGGTAAAAAAAAAGAAGCAAACATAACAGCATTTACACATTTGAAAGAGACATTTAAGATGATTTATTTTTTAACAGAACAACATTTAAAAGTATTGAGCAAAACCCCTTAGTGAGACCACCAAACTTTAATTTCATCAATTCATTATTTTGTTGTGTTCTTTTTTGCAATAAATTCTGTAAAATTATATGACTATCTATCAAAATTTTTTAAATTCATTAGCAGAGCATTAACACTAAATTAGTAGCACTCTGTCACACCTTTTGTATTGTCCACGTCCCATTTGTCTCTTCATTTGAACTCTCCATTAGCCTAATGTAGTGGAGCGAGTGTTGAACAGTGGTAGAGCCCATCACACTGAGCTCCAACACATGTGTTGTAAGTGTATTCTGAAGATTATTGGTCTAAATGATATTCGTGCCGATCCATGATAAACCTGGACAAAAGTGCTTCTATGGAGTTCGTGTACAGTTGCACCCCATCACAACAGGGACAGGAGACAGGTTAGAGGTCATACAGAGGTCATACAGGGGTCAACAGGAAACACTTCACTTCACTGAGTCCAAGCTGCCTCCAATCACTGCATCTCCACCGAATCATCATGACATCACAGTGTCTCACAGTGTGCTTTTCACAAGGCTGGTCGATGGAAGACAAGTGCTTGGAGGCAACTTGGAGTGGAACAAAAAGCAGCCATTCCTACCATGGTGACTCTGGGAACGCAGCGGCCAATGCTTTTCTCCTACAACACACAACCAGGTGGTTAGTTATCAGACTGTGGATGTCCAAAAAGGGCACGGTAGACATAAACATGATGGGAAAAAGCATTCACTGCATTTTTATGTATGTTGAACTCTCCAGAAAAAAACCTATTGCAACAAAGATCTATGAACTGGAATCAAACCTAATTTACTGTATCTGAAAATTCATGTTTTGACAATCCTACATAGACATTGTAACATGCTAACAAATCAAAGCTTTTGGACAATGTTACATGTTTTATAACCATAACCAATGTAAACTGTGTGTCAAACTAGATGGAACTTTTGTGCTGGAGGCTCGGTCACCTGCTTGTCTCTATGGAGATGTTACTGCTTTGTCTGGAATGTCCCATCGTTTGGCAGCAATCGCCATCGGGTCAAGCTGCCGGTCAGATCTCCGCTCACTTTAAGAAAATGTTTTTGTAGGTATTTATTTAGCATTAAAAACATATGTAATTAAGAGAGATGCATTTAATGCATCATGTGGAACATTCCAGTCAAAGCAATATCATCCGAGACAAGCAAGTGGCAGACCCCCAGCCCGAAATGTTACATAGTGCAGCTCTTGGTCTAGTCTTGGTCAGGACCCTAGTTGGACACTTAACCTATTGTTCATGCTTTGAGTTGATGTGGGAAATCGAAGGAAACCCACCCAGACACAAAGAGAGACACGCAAACAAAGCCGGAATCATGTTGCTGTGAGGTAAGAGTGCTTGAACAATGTTCAATAGCATAATGAATCTTCTATGATAGCAGTCCTGTAGAGGACTCATGTTATGTAAGGGCCGACCATGAAAACCCAGAGGATGCCACTGTTTGTACGTGGAGTGAGTCTGCAAACACAAAGTGATTCTGAGGCTGATATCGATTGTGTGTGCTTTTATCTCCTGTGTGCTGATGCCACCTGACACCACGACACAAAGCATTACGTCACCTGATGCACCCTCACCCACGCTCACGAATGTATCCCACTCCATGTGACCAAACCACAGAGCCCAAGGAGGAGCAGGGAGTGATCCTGTGGACTGTGTACAGCACACTGATCTATCAGCATCGATCCACTATCAGCCCATCCTGACCACCGGACAACACCCTCACAATCACACACATGTGGACATTCCATGCTATTTAGGGGCGCTATATTCATTTATATTCATTTCCTGCAGACTGAACCTAACCTTAACCATAGTTACTTAAGTCTAAACATAACTTTAAGCCTAACCTTAACCCTGTTTAATCCATGAACTTTAAATCATGTTGGTGATCCAATAATAAAGAATTTACAGTGTTCTGCGGAGTGTACAGGCCAGTGTTCTGCGGAGATGATTGGCTGAAGCTCAAATCCACAGCTCAGCCTATCGGAGCGAGCTGCGTTTAACTTTATGTACACACTTTGCTTAGTAGTTTAACATTATCAGGTTGTATGCACACTTATATATTCTAAAGTAGTAATTAGACATTCTCAAATGATCATCCTGCCAAATACCATAGACTTGTTGGATATATATTATTTATATTATATCCAGTTGAAAGGCAAATGTTCCTATCAAATTATGATTAGTTAATTCTGTACTGTTATATTCCAGACGTAGATGAATATTTGAGGTAACTTAATATACTTTAGAGGTATAGCCCACTTTGATTGTCAAATTTCCAGTTTCCTGTTTCTTCTAAAACATCATACAAACGTATTTTTTTGTATTTTATTTATGCATCTGTGGAACTTGAAAAACATGAACGTGAAAAATAGCATTACAACAGGCCCGTTTCCAGTCTAACGCGTGCGTAGAGCAGCTCAACAGTAAGTGGACAGGACAGCGGTCCCCATGATGTGAGTGTAAACAGATTTTAGTCCCAGCAATGTGATAAATTCCTGCCCACGCACACAAGACCATAGAAACTGCCTGCTTATGTATCTACATTAGAAGCAGAGGAGATATCAGGATGCATTAGACATAAGTGGTGCAATTAGCAGAGGAGGTAGTTCCGTGTTTTCCCAAGTGAGAGTCATGCAAAACCAGTGATGGTCGATGCACACACTGACAAGAGCATTATACTCAGATTACACACAACACACAGATTATATTTCAAAGCACCAGGCATTTGCAACATAACACTAACTCAAAAATGACCTTTTGTTAAATGTTAAATGTGAATGTCGACTCCATTCACAGTGGGAATGCAGGTTATATCCGGTTTATTTTTGAATATTGATTGTTATTTGTAGAAAGTTTTATTTTAAAGAAGGGTATTGTACACAAAAGATAAATGTTCATCTCATAATTACAAGATCTTATCACATAAGTAAAAGATAATTATCTTCCGTACTGACTTTGCTTTCTAAGGCCGGAGCGACTTTGGTGGTGCGCAGCACCCCAAATGAGCACCATGTGACGATGCAGCACGAGGGCATAAAAACCATGAATTTATATGCTGTCTTTGACACACCACGCTAGGGAGCACCCTTGGCAGCTACTGACTCGTGGCAGAGAACGGAGGTTTGGTGGATTATTCCCTGGGACGCTCAAACCGAACTGGCTGGCGGCCCATAGGGCTCCGCTGTATGTTACGCTGCAGCGTGGGAGCAGCTGCTAGCCGGTTCAGGCCGAAGGGGAAATAAAGCACTAATCCTTTGCGTTGCTGGAGAGGACGCATTCCACCCCCACTGAGCTAGAGAGGCAGCGTGGTGTTCTGTCCGCAGCCTCAGACAACGATTAGCGCTGACTGTTCAGTCTAAAAAGATGTAAATAAACCTCAGTGCATTCACAATCTCACACCCAGAGCCCGTCACCCATCAGCAGCTTTGGCTCTGTGCAGCACCCTGAGGCGAAGCACTTTCCTGGGGACTTCCATGAAAATGCACTTGCAATTACAAAATAGCAAGGTTTATGTTTTTTGTTAACATAATATCTCTCTGTTTTAGTAGTTAAAATATTCCTCCATAATTTGAGACCTTGCAAAGAAAATGGTCTTTGAACCTGTAACTGACAAAACTGTCCAGGAGATAATCACAAGCCTTAACACTCATCTACATCCTGCCTCCATGTGTTACCCACCAGATTTCTAAAGTCTTTGCTAAACAGTTTGCACCACTCACATAGTTACCTTGTCGCTTCTGGTCTGCTCCACCTGAACACTGACGCGGACAAAGCCTCAGTCTTAATTCTGTTAGATCTGAGTGCTGCTTTTGACACTATTGATCATGGGACCCTCTTACAGAGACTAGAGGACTGGGTGGGCATCACTGGCACTGCCCTAAACTGGTTAAAGTCCTATCTGGAACACAGGAAGTACTTTAAGTAAATTAGTAACTGTGTCTCAGACCAGATGCCCCTGACCTGTGGGATGCCCCAAGGGTCAGTCCTGGGACCCCTTCTATTCAACCTCTACATGCTGCCGTTAGGTCAGTTGATACGAAAATGTGTCCTATCACAATGATGTAGATGACACTCAGATCTATGTTTCCATGACGACAGGTGAATATGGATCAGTGGATTCACTCTGTCACTGCATCCAACAGATCAGTGTGTGGATGCAGAACAACTTTCTCCAGCTGAACTCAGACAAGACTGAAATCCTGGTCTTTGGCCACAGAAACAAAGAGAAAGTGTAAACTGTCACCTCCAGAGTCTCGCTCTAAAACCTACAAATCAAGTTAGAAATCTGGGGGTAATAATGGACTCAGACTTGAATTTTAACACGTCAAATCAATCACATCAGCAGCTTTTTACCATCTAAAAAACATTGCCAAAATCAAAAGTATAGTGTCTAAACCAGACCTGGAGAGACTTATCCATGCGTTTGTCTCTAGTAGATTAGACTACTGTAACGGCCTGCTCACTGGCCTCTCCAAACGAGCTGTAAAACAGCTGCAGTACATCCAGAACGCTGCTGCTCGGGTCCAGACTAGAACCAGGAAGTATGATCACATTAGTCCTGTGCTCAGGTCTCTGCACTGCCCCCTGTGGCTCAGAGAATAGACTTCAAGTCTCTCCATGGCCTAGCACCAAAGTACATCTCGGACATGTTAGTGCCATATGAACCATCTTGGACTCTGAGGACCTCAGGGACCGACCTCCTGCTGGTGCCAAAGTGCCAGAGACCTCCTGCTGGTGCCAGAGTCTGGACTAAACATGGACCGGCCTCCTGCTGGTACCAGAGTCAGGACTAAACATGGACCGGACTCCTGCTGGTGCCAGAGTCAGGACTAAATATTAAATAATTTAATTTATTAAAATTAATTTATTAAAATAAAGCAAAGAGAAGGGTCAGCAGTGAGACATGTACACTTTGATTCACAATTTTAGCCAATTACAGTTGCCCTTGAACAAAATGTATACAATTGGATTCATGCAACAATCCCAAATTAAATTGTAAACTTGACAGAATGGCTCACTTTCCATTCTGACAGTCTTGGACCTTGGACATGAATGCTAATTAGCCTGGGATGACCTTGCATTGCTCTTACTCAGGTGTTCCTGATGTGGCTGGCGCTTTCTTGCACCCAAACTGACCAACGGCCTTTCTCGTTTTATGCAGATGAGTGCCTGGGAAATGGCTGTACGTCCTTGAGCGGTCGTCCACTCAATAGTGATCGAAGTGCTGATAAATCTATAGCGCTGTGTAACCGGCCCCGAGGCCCTTCTCCTGTCCAGCATGCCGTCCTATTGTGGCTCTATCTGATCCTGCTGTTTGGAGATAATCCAGAGTGACTGCAGGACAGAGGGAGGGGCCCTGGGCGCTGGGGGCCAGTAATTACAGGAGCGTGCTGATAAAAGCACCACAGCTACAGGATGTGGGTCGGCAACAGTGATCCTGTTTCCAGTGGTTCTCTGGAGTCGATCACTTCAGCCTTAAAGTGTCTCACTGTCTTAAGTGAAGAATAGCGGCCCGTTTCTTGGACCCAAAGTGGCCCCTGAGAGGTTCTAGCTCCCAAAACGGTCTAGCTCTTGGGCTCCAGATGGACTTTACCTCAAGAGGAGGAGCTCCACACCACAGCCAGATGATTGGATCAGAGAGAACGCAGACTCAGGCCAAAACAAGAGGCAAAAAGCAGAGAAACACAAAATAATCATTTCTCTCCAAACTCTGACTTGAGCTTGTGATAAAGCACTGTATCCACCGATGCTGACTTACATGTCGAGCTGTATAATAAAGGCTAGAGAGATTGTGGGATGAATGCAACTTTGTACACGAAATATTAATATATATATGTGGTCTTAACAAAGTTCTGAGAACAAGACTATTCTAAAACTATTCAGCAAAGGTTTAACGCTGTCCTATTTGCATGTTTTTATTCTTCCCAGTATCGATTAGGTGAGGGAAAAATAATAGTTTTTTGGCTGCATCATCAATTGTAATAAAACGACCCACCCTCTCCTGCCAGTGTGTTTCTCCTGTGTCTCCCTCTGTGTCCTGCCACGCCTGCCCCGTCACACTGTGGCTGCTCTGGACTTAGAGCTGTCCAGTGTCACACACTGACACTCGGGAATATCTATCTGCTCGGGATTTGTCTGAGGCTTTATTTTGTTCACCTTTCGGTTTCCTGGAAAAGGCGTTTGAATATCACGAGTCGACGCACTCCTTCAGTTTATCTCATACCTTTGTTTTGATGGAGACAACACACTTGAAAAGCAGCTTTAGTGCAAAACACGCAGATAAACTGTTGTAAACTAACTCCACGGTGTGTCCCCGCTGAGAATAGACGCGTGTGGGCTGTAGTCTCTTTCTTAAATGTCTGCAGCTAAACAGACAAAGTTACGTGTACAGGACAATCCCTGTCAAAGTAACACTGGAGAAAATGCCTGCTCAAGTAAGAAGACAAAAGCCCAAAACTAGCATCAAATATCATTTACCATTAAGTATTGATATTATTGCTCCACCATGTAGTTCTGCACATTGTATATGAAAAATGTACAGTACAATTTCAGATCTATCAAAGCATCGTTCACGCATCGGCTCAAGAGTCTGACTCATCTGAATCACAATCAAGCTGAATCACCCACACAGATTCCCACCCTTAGTATCGATTTGTGTTCAAATTAATATTTACTTTCGATGTGAAATTTGGTTGTATGGCCTATGGCACACAAGGGTTTCTATGTTGTATTATTGTCCCAGTGTGGGGGCTTCATGTCAGGGACGAAGCTGCCTGTACTGGTCCTTTGAGGGACTCGGAAGATTTTAATTCTGCTGTGTCCTCCAAAGCTGCGCTGTGTATATTTTTGGGTGAAAAATACAGAAATTGTATTGCTTTCTTTGCCATGAACGTTCCACAGGATTGAACAAATGTATCTCCATGCAGTTGGGGTAGACTATGAGATGGAAAATATATAGTAATATATGGGAACTTTAAAGAGACTGCTATCAAAGTAGAAGAGCAATGCAGCTAAAGAAGTGAACACATGGATGTATTTACACAATTATGACAATACAACAAAAATATATATTAAATCCAAGATGGATACATTTTTATTTTTATTTCCAAAGTCCAAAAAACAACATCTTTACTACAGTTAAGAGGGCCTAGCTATGGATTCCAAAATATCGATACCAACTTCAGCAAATATCCGTTCTGGGCCTTTACAGCATGTCAAATATTAGCTATAAGTATTCAGGGAGAATAACCCATAATGACCTTTCTAACAATATCTACAATGAACTACGTGTATTTTCAGCCTTTACAATAGACGGGCGCACAACAGACGCACTTATCGGGCCAAGCATGTTGTCTGGCCACAGCTGCCCTGAGGCCGAATCAACAACAATGTATTTCATTGAATCCACTTGCATCCATAAATGTATACGTATGGATGTAGGTGCACATTGTAACTTCAAAGGCCATTTTCCCACATGAAGATCAGCCCATAAGTAGCACCGGCACGCCAAACTTTGAATGAATCAGGATTACATTTAGATATGAACAAATCCTTGTGTACAGTCCATACAGAAGCATTTGTTCATATCTAATTTTAATTCTATCTTTTGGCCATTTTTACACATAAAATGCATTGTTTTTATATAAAACATAAGTAAGCAGGTACATAAACATTACATGCATGTACCTGCAGGCCCCAAACAGACTTTTATTAAAGTGCAGCTTTGTTGTTGAGGCAGAGGTTGGATTCACAAGAGTAGACAACACTCTCCCTGACCCTGAGCACATTTATTAACCAGTGCTATTGTGTCCACTACAAAAGCCATACATTTCCCTTGCTGTCGTCCTCAGTGCAGTGGCCCGACCCTCTCCATCGCTTGCACATTCTTCACCTCCTTCTCCCTCTGTCCCTCTCTCCTTCACACCTCCAGGCTCGCACTCGTTCACAGCATAGCCTTGACTCTGCCTGACTCAACATAACGCTGTATTTATTAGACGTACTTTGTTATCCTGCGTGGCGGAGAGCGAGGCACAAAGGCAAAAGCGCTGTGTAAAACGCCCGCTTGTTCTCTGACATGTTGTGTTCCAGCCGGGGATGCTGGGTAGATGAATGAGCCTCCATTGTAAACAGCCGCTCTAATTGGACGCGGTTTCAAAGCTTGAAGGAGTTTGTGTTTTGTCTCTGTAGGTTTTGTTGACTTCTGCATTCACTGTGGGGAAAGACTCGCCTTGGGTAGAGGATGCACAAGGAGAAGAGCCACTTGGGGCAATGGGAGCTGGCAGCGCGCCGCATCACCTCTGCATGTTGTTTGTGAACGTTGTCGCCAGCAGGAGAGAGTGCAGTACAGTGAAGGAGCTCAGCCTGGGCTTATCGAAAGAGAAATCTCACACAATCCCTGATGCTGTCGAGAAATGTCATGGAGAACGTGACAGGAATGCACAAGAGTCCTACGAGAGTCAAATCAGACAGAAACATAGAGTGGTAACAGATGCTAAAATTACTGAAGTACTCATTTCAAAATGTACTTTGAGAGTAAAAACTAAAAGTATTCTTGATAAAGAATTGTGCTGATCTTTGGTCAATAGCAGTAATTTGAATGAATGTCTATATATTTTTGTTTGCTCAAAGCTGTGGTTTGAACTGAAAAGCTTTTGGCAGGATGTCACCATGTAAGAGCTAAAACTCACCCTTCAAACCACATGGAAAGTACTTTTTACTTTTGTTTTTTTGTCAGTTCTCCCTGTGTCTGCGTTTAACCTCTGAGTGCTCATGTTTCTTAACCTGCTCACGTCAGATTGATCTCTGTCTTGAAAAGCACAGTCGTCTTTCTCCTCCACAAATGTTCAAAGTGCCATTGTGTGTGCGGCTGTGAAAAACAAAACCGTCCGTATTTCTCCTAAAATAGGCCGAAGTATGGCCGTCAGCGCCACCATGTTTATTTTGGTCTGGGCGCTCAAACCACAATGCTGCTCTGTGATTGGTTCCAGTCCCACCTGCGAGCCCTAAATGCCATGCGATTGGCCCGTTTACAACTGGTGCTGACCGCAAACGAATCAGCGGGAGCCCAACAAGATGGAGTTTGTGAACTCACAAAAATCAAGAGAATTCATCTTGCTGGCAGGGTTACCAGTTTCCCTTGTTAACCCAAAACATGCACAACAGGTCAAATCTTCTAAATCATTTCTCCGTCTTTAACACTGAGGTGGGATGTCATGTAGATTATCCCACTGTCCCATCAGCCACGGAGAGGATCAGATGTGGATCTAGAAGAGCCAGCAGGAGCGTCTATGCGAGGGAGAGATAAGAAAGCACTGCCACAGGTACAGAGCCACTGAGCTATGCTAATGTGCTAATGCTAATGAACTATGAACAGCAGAGATTCCCTGATATGTTGAAAGAATCCTTTGGCTTGGAGAAACAGGACTTGTATAGGTATTGATAAATAAGTCGTTATTATAATCAGGTAATGACCATTAAAAACAGTCATACTTCAGACTATTTTAGAAATAGTGCACTTATGAGGCGTGATGCATTTGTGGAGGGAGAGATATTTGTGCGTTTCTCTCAACTCCAGCCAACAAAGGTTTGAGCCAATCCACTTCAAATATTGCTTCATATTCATGTATTCATCTTCAGATTGACTCAAATGTCAAAGACTTGTGAGCGTGTGTTTTGATGTCGTCTGCATCAGGGCTGGTTGACATGAGGAATACAAATGTAAACATGAGCTGATCCCTTTAACAATACGCAGCTAGAATGAACCAATCACAGTGAAGTATCAACATATACACTTCATTTCCTTTTATTTCAGATTTAGCTACACATTTTATTCTAGTTTGACTTTGACTTCCTTGTTGTAAATGATGTCATCAGACAAGGAATTTCCATAACTGTTACCTAGCAACCATATTGTGTATCTTATCAAATATTTGAGTAAACTCGATCTATCTGAAAATCAGCCGAAAACAAATCCTGTATGTTTGATCAAAATCCTGTTGAGTCCAAGATTGTGGTGGGTGCTACTTTTAAAACGCATTTGGAGAAAACAATGTCCCACAGAAATCATAAATGAAGTGGATTCAACGGAAGAATAAAACATCTTTAGGGAAAGACCGGACTACTGTCCAGATGAGTTTTATCTGTAGTGTCTCCCCCTGAACTATATGTACTACTGCTGAGTTTCTCAGTCCAACACGGAGTACACAAGTATTTAAGCATCTCCCCTGAATGTGCCTCCCCCGGGCGAGCGAGGGACAGGGGAGAGAGAGAGGGAGAGAGAGAGGGAGGAGATTCAATAAGAGGACTGCTCTCAAAGCTTCACACTGCGCCGTGATCAAAGAACGACACTCTGAATTCCATAAATCCTATCTGGTCTGTCCAAAGCTCATTAGGAGCAGCGTGCTCTGGGACAGGAGGGCGGGCAGGGGGGCAGGAAGGGGGGCAAGGGGTGGGGCCGGCCTGAATGCATTCACTAAACACTGGGGATGCGCTTGACAGGGAGCATGAAATTATATAGTGTACCCAAACAGGGTATTGACTAAGATCCTGATCAAGACCCTGACCAAGACCGCCCCCCAAACCGCTGAATCAAACCATACATACATGTGAAAAAAACGGACACTATAATCCCAGTAAAATAACTAGTCAGCTAGTACAAATGTTGGTTGACTCAGACACCACTAACCGATTCATCGATAAAAGGGCTACAACCCTACAAATTCCATTCCATTCAATTCAATTAAATTTATTTTTGTAATTCCCAAAATCACAACAGTAGTTGCCTCGAGGGGCTACTGTGGAAAACAAAATAAACAATGTTCATAGGACTTGGTAATGTCCCAGCGTCCTGTGTCCTTAGACAGATGTCCAACCCCCCTGTCCTTAGACCCTCCTTCTCGAAGGAAAAACTACCAAACCTCTTTGGGAAAAAGTAGAAACCTGTAGGAGTTCCACAGTGAAGGAGAGATCCGACTCCCTCGGACGGACAGGCGGACAAATGTCTTGCCCAAAGACACAGCAAAAACACGCACTGGTCAGAGCTGGAATTCTTTGGGCTTGTTGAGAAACTCTCTTTGGGAGTATTTCTGCCCCAGGACATAATTCACTTTAGGACAGCCTGTGTAACAATACCAGTCTTATACATGATCTGTATTCAGCCAAACGAGCAGATTCATGTCTTTACGCACTGTTTTTGTGAAAATGTTTCATAAAGCCACAGTTGTGTCAGCGCTTTTCACTAGAGTCCTGCACTCCCATTGTGATTCTGATTTACATTACAATACAGAATAAATGAATGGAACCAAAGCCGCTATAGCACACGCATCCCCATTGTGAGGGGCACCATATGCCATGGAATGTGACATTTAACGTTTTCATAAAAAGCTGACCTGACTGCTTGGAGAGATGGCACAGTGTGCGAGAGCAGCAGCCAATCAAGTCAAACTTCATCTAATTCTGCTAAACTTCCAAAGCTTGTCTAGAATGTTCTACAGTATGTTGTTAATCTGGTCTATCTCAGAGGAAACAAGCAGCTGACGCCCCCTGGTGCCAGTAGGGTTAAAAGATTTGTCAAAATATCAAAAATCAAATACTAACTGACACTAAATCTAGTGCTGAAATGAAATACTCTTTTAATCCACTTCAACATGACTGAAAACAGTCATAGAAACATTACAAAATGACATCAATGAGCAGTTTGAGAATGACCTTGAGCTTTATCAGAAGTATAAGACCACATTAAAACATATTAGTTTGTGTCGAAAATGACATGTTAGTGTAGTATTGATATTGGAATCCAGCCTTTTCCTCAGTATCTAAATTTAGTTTTAGTATTGTTAATTGTCATTGTTAACTTTTGGTCAGTAAGTTCTCTTAAGATAAATACTTTTATAGCAGAACAGAAATCTTATTTCACAGAATCAGCTGTCTTCCATAGACGCATGTGGATTTGTCTGCTTTTTTCTTATGGAGGCATATTAAGATCAGTGCTTAAAGCGACAACACCAGACATTTCAACATTGCATTCAATCATATTTTGTATGGAACAAACACCCTTTAATTTCTGTGTGCAGAACCAGTGGAAACAACTTCTGAAATAGATTCTCACTTTTTCTAGTGACTCTTGACATTTGATTGATCTTACACCATATTCCATCTGTGGTTTGATTCATACCCTTAAGCCGATCTCCGTAACAGCATTTATGGAGCTACAGCGCATCAGCCTTTGGTTGACTGTATCTCAAACTCAAGCTTCAGGCACTTTCCATCTTGGACATTATGTTTAGAATCGCCTGTCAATCCTTGTCAGTGTCCCATCGCTCCCCCCGCGGCCGCCCTCCAGATGTGGGAGAGCGGCAAAGCAAGGGTCACATTACTTCAAAATAATAAGAAGTACAACGTAGACATTACTCAAGTAAGAGTAAAATACAACTGAAGTAAGAGTAACTGTGATGTGCATTCAAAGGTGTCTGGTTTACGTACATGCAAAGTCTAATGGCGGACGCTCGTCAGGGCCACCAGTCTGGCCCGGCGTCCATGAGTCCCAGGCATCATACGACAGATTTGGAAAAGCTGAACCTCCTCCAGAGTAGCAGTCATTGCACAAGGCAGCGGGACGCAGATGTGAGTCAAGGTCAAACATCCAAAGTGTCAACGATGTGTCTCCAGTGTCTGCCCTCAAAAGCTCTAGCATTAGAGGCATTAGAATGCTGGACGTGTCATCTGATTTATAATTTGAAGTTAAAAGGAAGGACAAACGTCACATATTCGACAAACCTGATATTTTCCAAGCATAGACACAAAAATGAGAAGATTTCAACTCAGCCCTTAAAGTGGCACCTACACACACCAGACACACCAGTTTTAAGTTTCATGCCAATTTTCAGTCAGATTAGTTTAATCAAAAACTAAATAAGACAACCAAATCCCCTCTGTAATTGTTTTTCTAATACATCAACACAATGAAGGAAGACATTTAAATCTGGCTCAATACAATTTTTCGACCAAAAAATACATGTAATAATTTTGCTCTTTCATTCATGTAAGTAAACAACAAAGTTCCAGACCGAAGCCTTTCCCATTCACCTGCAGGGCCTTCAAATGCAGCGTAAAGTATTTGAGTTACACTGGGAAAGGTATGGGCTCTGAACTATACTGCAAATACAATGTTATAAATGAGGTCGAGACGTAGCTCTCCAGCACATGTCTGCGCTCAGAGCAGGAATGTGAATATTGATTGAGGGCATTTAATCCACCTGGGTGAATATTGATATGTCAATCACTGAGCTAAATCTGCTAAAGCGCATCAGGCAGCGGAACTGGAGCCCAAGGACACGGCGCCACTTCACGCCTGGCTCTAATTGTGCTTGGCAGTGCTCGGCGTGAGTCATGGTAATGAGTTAATCAAGTCATGGAGATGGCGGAGAGCCACGGGCGGTGCTGCCCCTGCAGGCAACATATGGCACTGCGCTTTGTTAAGGTGAGGAGCGGAACCGAGCCATTCACGGCGGGAGAACAATGATCGCAGCTATTAGAACGATATCATCAGCCTGCGGGGGATTAAAGGATGTGCTTTATTTTCCTCTGCTTAGGCCTGTGTCGGATGCCAAAACGTCTTCCTCCACCTTGTGTTCGTTTGAGGATGGCTTAATCTCAGATGGAGGGCGGAGCCTATATAACTCTATGAGAAATGTAGAGTTTATTCTTATTATTTAGGGATTAGCTCCACAAACCTTAGGGATCTACACCTCACGGAGCCTGAAACATTATTTGCCACTTCATACAGCCCGAGCTCAACTTCAGATTGTTCACATCTTACAACATGAAGCACATCTGTCATCATCTGCACTACATGTTTCACTAATGATCCACTAAAGCACATGTGTCAAACTCAAGGACCGCGGGCCAGATGTGGCCCGCCAGACGTTTTCATCTGGCCTGCCGAACATTTCTAGTTTATGATTATTCATTTCCAATAGATATATCGCGTTTTTATTGCTAGAACTACAATTCCCACAATCCTTTGCAGCCGCGGCCCTTCCCCCGCGACCCAGCCTGAGCGTCGAAAAGCGGCCCCTGGCCCAAATGAGTTTGACACCCCTGCACTAAAGCATTTACAGAGAACAGCAATAGCGACAACAAAAATAACATATTTTGGATTATTATAAACATATTTATTATTAGTGCAGATTAAAGTGCATATAACAGTTTAGTCACACATTTCACTAAAACGTAGCGAACATTAATTATATTTCAGATTTTTTTGCCTATTTGTCCCCAGTTTGACCATTTTTGTAACGTTTATAATTGTATTTCCTGGATGGTCATGAGCACAAATATGGCATAGGTAGAGGTAATTTCACAACTGTTACCTAGCAACCATATTGTAAACAAGAGTCAAAATCCATATAAATGACACAACAGTTATGATTTGACAATAAAGTTTCCCTGGTGACACCTGTATTTAGGTGAATGCCGGTTTAAACTGTCAGGTGTGTCAGTTGTGTGTAACTGATCTGTGTATTTTCAATGACACGTTTCATATTGATGAAATCACAGAGCGATTCTGTTTTTGAACTCTGTAACCTGTAAAGTTTTATTTTTCAAATTTCTTCACTGCAACTTCAGAGATGTAAAACTCTGAGCTGTTTGTTTCAGGTCGTTAGCAACTGGCTAATGCTAATGGCTATGCTAATAAACATTAGCCTACTCGCAGACAGTTTTAAGGAGCCTCATTTCCAACTGTCCGGGTGTTATATTGGAGGATCAGACACAAAGTCCGTGCTCTTGAAAGCTTTGAGGGCGTGTCCGGTGCAGAGGGCGTGTCCAGTGCAGAGGGTGTGTGGACGAGGAGCAGATGGAAATGTTGTTGTATTACAATGTAATGGTGGTTGGCAGCCAACTGAAAAGAAAAGATGCATTTACTGCGCCTACTGTAGTTGTACGTTGTTTCTCCCTGACACAGACTTTGGGGTCACACACAGTTGAACTCATGACCTTTCTCTCCTTAAATAACATGTCCAAGTCCAAGTCCAAGTGTTGAGGAAATCGACCTGTTGACCTATCCAATCTCCAACTGTTGTTTGCAACACTAGATGAGCTCTGCACAGTCTCAGAAACGCAGAAACTACTTTTACTTTAGTAGAAAAAGATTCAGTTGTAGTCATCAGGACTCTGTTTTATAAAAAAAACAAAAAAAACGTTTCGACTCTCATCCAAGAGTCATTCTCAATCTGTGAAACAAGTATGAGAACTCCTGTTTATATCCTACTCTGTGTAAGCCCTGCCCACAGGGCGGGACCTCCTGATAATGGCCATTGAAACTAACTGAGATGGGCCATCTACATCCTATTCTGACCTGACTTTGGCCTCCTCCTCTCTGAGTACCTGATTAGCATCCGAATGCCTCAGGCGTCTCCAGGGTTTCAGCAGACCATTATAAACAACTGGAAGGTTGAATCTTAAACCTCCATTACGATTTAAGGAAGGATTCTCTTTTTAACAAAGATTGCCTCCTTAACCCCTCTTTCATACCATCTTTTCTTTCTGCTTTCTACATTGGAACACTCCTGGACGAATGAGGAATTACACAACATACTTTTACAAAATTACCTTTTTCAAAGGTAATATGAGCGAAACAAAAGCTCCTTGCCACTGCCACTCAGTCAGAATGCAAAAGGAAGTCGGTGCACAACCCTAAGAGTTTGTGTTCAAATGGCAGCATAACATTCTCGAACTCTTGTAGTTTTAATCGAGCTGGATCAAGCCAGAATCCTCAGGTATGTAGGTTGTTGTTAGCCTCAGAAAGTGGTGCCATTATTCAACTCCAAACACATGGTTGTTGTCAGTTAAAGGACTTTAAGCCATGAAATGAATATGGTATATGGTAGCCAAAACTAAAATAATAATAATAATTATAAGGTTATAAAATAATTATAATAATTAAAATGTTCTACATTCCTTTCAACTGACGACAATCATGCTTTTGGAGTTGAACAGATATAGATTGATATAGATAGATAGATAAATAGATAGCTAGCTAGACAGATTGATAGAAGTGCTTACAACAGTTCAGTCACACCAGGAGACAAACAGATTTAAAATAAGCATTAAAGATGGATAAATATATTAGATCGTAAATATATTAATTGCTCTGGGTAAAAACGACTTCCTGAGCCTGTCCGTGGAGCAACCTTTCACTGAAGGAGCTCCTATGTCTCAGCACAGCTCGTGCAGAGGGTGGCAGCTGTTGTCCAGGGCAGAGAGCTGTTTGTTCTCCTCTCCATGAAATGAAGCTAGTCTTCTCTAAAAATAGAGTCTGCTCAGCATTTTCATGTAGATCAGATTGATATTTACTAGTCCAGCTACACGTCTAACTGCAGTCCAAGATGTTTGTAGGAGGTCACCACCAGATGTTTACAGGCTGGGGAGATGTGGGGCGCCTCCTTAAGTCTAGGATGATCTCCTTTGTCTCACAAGTGCTCTGTATTCTCCCTCATCCTCCCCTCTTATTCACCCAACAATGACAGTGTTGTCCAAGAACTTTTGCACAGGACACAGCTCAGTGCTGTGCCTAAAGTTTGCTGTGTAGAGAGTGAAGAGAAGAGGCAGGAGAACAGTCCCTTGTGGTACCCCCATGCTGCTTGCCACAGTGTCAGAGGTGGTACATTCCAGTCAAACTAACTGTTGTTTTTCCGTGAGGGAATCTGTGATCCAGGACACGAAGGACGTGCCGACCTGCAGGGTGGTCGGTACAGGACACGAGGGATGGGCCGACCTGCACGGTGGTCGGTACAGGACACGAAGGACGTGCCGACCTGCAGGGTGGTCGGTACAGGACACGAGGGACGGGCCGACCTGCAGGGTGGTCGGTACAGGACACGAAGGACGTGCCGACCTGCAGGGTGGTCGGTACAGGACACGAGGGATGGGCCGACCTGCAGGGTGGTCGAAGGACGTGCCGACCTGCAGGGTGGTCGGTACAGGATGGGCACCTGCACGGTGGTCGATCCAGGACGCGAGGGACGGGCCGACCTGCACGGTGGTCGGTACAGGACACGAGGGACGGGCCGACCTGCACGGTGGTCGGTACAGGACACGAGGGACGGGCCGACCCGCACGGTAGTCTGTACAGGACATGAGGGACGGGCCAACCTGCACTGGGGTGAGTTTATCCTTCAGGAGAAGGGGCTAGATCATTTTAAAGGCACAAAAAAATCTATGAATACAATTCTCACAGCACCACTATCACTGTCAAAATAATGCCACCCCTTTCTGAGGCCATTGGGAAAAAGGTATTTCACTTTTGTTTATATGTGCAGATACACGTTGAACTTTGTGCCAAGTAATTACAGCGATATGAACCATAAACCAGGTCAAAACATTTGCAATCGGACAGTTCAACAGCAAATTGGACCATAGAATTCTGAACAAATCTGACGTGTCTCAGCTCAGGTTTAAACTATCTCAATGCGATGTCACGTGAACACAGCCTGTTACGTATGTGTGTCTGAAAGAGCAAAGCCAGAGTGTTCATTCTCCCAAACGTTTGTGTAAATGTCAGAGGAAGTGCAGGGCCAACCCCGTGCACTAAACCTCATCCTTCAAATATTTCATATTACGTCTGCTCCACTGCAAGGCTTTGTGCTCACCAGTTCATTTATATTTCCAGTAGAGCTGTTAAACAAAATGTACCAATGTAATAACATTTTATGATTGCACTAATGCGTTTCAGTTTTATGCAGTGAAAATCTGGAACACCCTTCCTGAAGATGTGTGACAATGTTCAAATCTAAGCTAAAACAGTTTTCTTTGGCTTACATATGACTGGAAGGATTTTATATGGACTCTTCTCTTTCATCTCTTAAACTATCTTTGTGGTGCATTTTTTCCTGTGGTGTCAAGCACTTTGAATTGCCTTGTGTACAAATTGCACAAATAAATGGTAGAAATGCTCAGAACAACCAGCTCATGAACAAGATTAACTAAACAAGTGTGAATGGAGCTCCAGGTATGTCTTTGAACAACGTTACAACAGGTTTAAAAGCTCCAAAAAGTCCATTTAGAATGAATGTGTTCTTTAATTCCATTGGCGTGCTGCTGTGCCCATGTCCGCTGACCGTGAGCACACTCAGAATACTGATCAGGCCTGGTCCTTCTCTGACCCTCTCCGCTCGCCTTGGTGTCTGGGCATGCACACTCTGCTGTGGAGAGTCAATACTGCCTAATGGTCTTCAGATAACGGTCCTGCTGTTTGTGTGCCGTGGAGAACAAACATTTGAAGCCCCATTGTGTTTTTATCTTGTTTTTACAGACGCCCATAAAGGACAACCAGAGCAAAGGTGGAACATAAGTCTACATTTTTTTTCTCTAAGTTTCCAAAGTCGATTTCAGGTTTTTTAGATCGCTCTTCGAAGCGTGTTTATTTCAATCAGCCGGAATGTGACTGGAGTCGAATGTTATAACATCACATTTTAGAGTCACATTTATTATGAGAAAAAAAACACAATTTAACTATTATAGACAATTATTGACACCATCACCAAACAGTCAAATTCACTTTAATTCACATTGTCTAATACATCTAAATTTATTATTTATATTCAATTGAAATTTCTTTTCTAAAATTCTCAAAAATAGTATTATTTTTCTAGTTTTTACGATGATATTGTGACCTAAAAAAAGTCACAATTATTGACTAGGTATACTTTATTGTCTCCTCTCCATTTGACCCATCCTTCAGTACTGCTGGGAAAACCTGTCAGAAGCAGATCTGGAGCCATCTGCAGATCTGGAGCCATCTGCAGATCTGGAGCTAGGTTTGGTTAGGCCCTTAGCTAGATCCATCAGCAGATCTGGAGCCATCAGCAGATCTGGAGCTAGGTTTGGTCAGAAGGATTATACATTTGCATGCATTAGTTTGTTGGCTCCTAGCTGGAAACCCACCCAGAAATGTAGGCATGTGCAAACACTAGAGCGCCCCCAGGCTGTGCAGGTAATCCAACTTGACCCAATATTGTAATAATCATTGTGCTAATTACTAATAAAATAGGTGACAAAAATAAGGTAAAGCATTTAAAAAACAAATCAGTTGCGACTGATGTAGGTGTTGTTTTGTTCTCGCTGTGTTCCACTTGGTACATCTACAGAGGCACACAAATGACAGAACCACATCATAATAGGTCAATATAATTCAAGCAACTGCGAAAAGGCCTGACACAAACCGTGTTCGTAGCGCGTTCTCCAAGCCGAGGGTCCTGTCATAGATTCTCTGTGAACAGCCTACGGCGCCCCTCTTCCTATGTGCACCATACAAATGCTTTACAAACCCCCTAAGAGCAACGCACAACGTGTGTGTGTCAAAACTCCGCTCCAGAGACCACATGATCCTGCACTGGCCTTAAATTTAGACGGCTTAAAAGGATCAATAAAGTAGAATAAATAACTAAGAGACTCTGCTGTCTGGTGAACTCTTATTTGGTGACTCTAAGGGTCATTGCGGAGTGCTTCTTTACTCTATTCATTTGTGAACTTTAACACCCGATAGGAACCAGCCAGATGCCATTCATGCAGAAGCCAAAAATGAAAACGTGTGCGTGACGTGACGACTCACAGCGCCTGGAGTTGCACAGAAAGGACTCACAGCGACCGTGACATAAAACATTGCATTGGGAAAGCCCCACAGAGCACTGGAGGTGTAAGATCTCCATGACCATCGAACTTCTCTGTTTTCTCTAGAAGGACTTAAGTTGTGGTTGAGGGGTGAAAGGCAAATAAAGACTTTGCTCCTTTCCACAAACATCTAGAGCTCCTTTGAGAGTGGCATGAGTGAATCGTCCGTCCGGGTCATTGTGACGGCAGCTTCAATCATTCTGTTGATAAAATATCGATCAAAGGTTTACTGGTACATCAGGAATCAAATGATGTCATTTATTTATTTTACATTAAAGAACTAAGATTATCACTTGTAGCTGTGAGGCAAGAGTAAAACCACAGTGTGTGTGTGTGCGTGTGGTGTGTGTGTGCGTGTGGTGTGTGTGTGCGTGTGTGTGTGTGTGCGTGCGTCCGTCGTACGTGGTGCGTTGTGTGCGTGTGTGTGCGTGCGTCCCTGTGTGCGTGTGTGTGTGCGTGCGTCCCTGTGTGTGTGTGTGTGCGTGCGCTCCCTGTGTGTGTGTGTGCGTGCGTGAGTGTGTGTGCGTGTGTGTGCGTCCTGTGTGTGCGTGTGTGTGCGTCCCTGTGTGTGCGTGTGTGCGTGTGGTGTGTGTGCGTGCGTGAGTGTGTGGTGTGGTGGTGTGTGTGTGTGCGTGTGTGTCCCTGTGTGTGCCGTCCCTGTGTGCGTGTGTGTGAGTGTGTATGCGTGTGTTTGCGTGCGTCCCTGTGTGTGCCTGTGTGCGTCGTGGTGTGTGTGTGCGTGAGTGTGTGTGCATGTGTGTGTGCGTGTGTGTGCGTGCGTCCCTGTGTGTGTTGTGTGTGGTATATGTGCGTGCGTCCCTGTGTGTGCGTGTGTGTGCGTGTGTGTGCGTGCGTCCCTGTGTGTGCCTGTGTGCGTGTGGTGTGTGTGTGCGTGCGTGAGTGTGCAATGTGCGTTGCCGTGTGTGTGTGCGGTGTGTGTGTGTGTGGCGTGCGTGAGTGTGCATGTGAGTGCGTGTGTGTGCGTGCCGTCCCTGTGTGTGTGATGTGCTGTGTGTGTGCGTGCGTCCTTGTGTGTGTGTGTGCGTGTGTGTGCGTGCGTCCCTGTGTGTGTGTGTGCGTGCGTCCCTGTGTGTGTTTCTGACATGACTGTGAGTGTGAACAACCACACTCCTGGATCTCTGGATTTTCATAATTGGGGCTCAGTGTTTTTCTGTTTTCACATTCCGTTGCATGAAAATAGTTCAATGTTTGCATCGCGCAGACATCTCGCCCTAATCCATTACATCTGCTCCTGTTTTCCGTCTCTCATTTCGTAAAACAAATTGGTCTTGAAAAACGGGGTCTCGTCTGGGAAGTTACCGACACCCCAGACACACAGACACGCACACACACACAGAGCGTTGGTGAACATTCTGGATGCATCACGGCGCCAGGGCTCCGGAGGACAGGTGCGGATGGGAATGTGACGGAACTGAAGGCTCCTGCGGTTTTGTCGGAAACGGAGGCTGCTGTGTGAAATTCCATCTGCACGACCAAAATGGGAACACAAACCAATTCAGAAAGGACGGGAGTGTAAAGAATCCCTGGAAAATGTCACAATTGTGTTTTTTTGTTGAGGAAAACCAATCAAAGTCTGACAGAGAGGGCAAACCTCCCGGTCTGGTTCTCACAAACATCCGTGTCAGTTTATGTCGGTGTCCGTTTTGACCACAGCTTTGGGGCTTAGGCCAGATTACGCTCACACCATGAGCAGTAAATGAACCTGCTTAGGCCTACGGCAGAGGTTCTGTTCCCACTCAATCTAATGAGACATGCTATATATTTGTGCAAATCTTCATTTTCATATTGCATTTGTATTATGCCACTGTGTAACCCAAAAGAGCAATACTAATGTAATGTAATGCATTTAACAATTAACAAAGTCTGAATAAAGGCAAGAAAAGAATCATCTGAATAAACTATCCATTTTAATAAAAAATCCAGAAATACAAAAGTTATATATATTAAATTTGCAAAAACATTTTGTATACCAAAAAATTATGTTTGCATTCAATTAAGTTTCTTCTTCAAAATGAGCCCATTCTCATCCTTTTCCTTATATTGTGAACACGGCCAAAAGCTAACTCTGAAGCTAGCTCATTAGCTTTAGTGGCACTGATTTTCTGCTAAATAACATGCAAAGTCTTGACATAAAACAAACACTAGAATATAATGCTCCCCTTTAAGATTCACAAGGATGTGCCACACTCCCAGGCAAAGCCTCCAGGGGGCGCAGAGGGAGCTGTACACAATGGGGAAAGCTTGTATCGGAAAGTGACAGTTGAATCACATTGACTTCTTAAAATGACATTTTTATTTTGTTTGTCAAACTTATTTCTAAAGGAAACAATCAAGCTCGTCCAAACGTCGTCGGAGCGCTTAGTTAAACATCCGCATCAATATCAGTAAATACACCAAAAACAACAATAATCTATAACGTATACAAATGATGACTTCTTTTGATCAACATTTTATTTATTTGACTTTGTATACATAATCAGATTTGACTGTTTTTTTAAATTAGCCCAGAAATGTCATTTTTAGAAACTGCAATTGTCATTCAACTTAAAGTTGAGTTCACAGCTCACAACAGCTGCTTTTAGGCAGGAATAAAAGGCATTTTTTCGGACAACACTGGCAGCTTCAGAGCTTCGAGAACCACTGACCAAATATACATGTATATGTATACACAGTATACAGGAGACATTGTATGTACAACATACAATGTCCCCCGTTTTTTTATTGTTATATTTTGTGTTGATTATCTGGTAATGGTTGTTCACAAGTATTGTTAGTAAAGCGGAAAAAACACAATAAATTGCAAATTATATTACCAAATAAAAACCAGCTATTTATTTATACTCCAAAAGTCAAAAATCATTTTCATTTGTGGTGGCTTTAGTCAGGCGTTTTATGGGAAATCAGCCGATTGTCAGAGGCTTATCACAAACTACTCATTTCCACTAAACCTGTTCAGTATTAAAGCCTTATATGACAGAATAACACATTTCATGATGAACAAACCCATCAAATGTAATATCCTGCGGAAGTAGAAACACAATTTTATCAAAGAGATATAAAATTATGATATTGACAAGCGTATCTAAATAAACAGCACACAGCAGTGGATAACTGGATAAGTTAAGATAAGATTTATGTCAGTTTAAGAACAGCAGGTGAACAAAGACGTGCAATCAACAAACAAGATGAAGAACTATTCAAAACAGACTCAAAACCCAGTTGGAGCCATCCTGCGTTGGCTTTGAGCTTTGGGTGCTCACTTAACTCCCATTTCCCGCCCACAACGCTCTACTACATGTCCATGAAAATCTGCTGCTCGTCCCATGAAACGGCGGCCGGCAGGAACAGGAAGTCAATGGACCTGTTTCTATTGTGCCTTTTAGATTAATATTGTGTTTATAAGGAACAAAATGTAAAATAATGATTTATGTATTTTATAGTTCGACGCTAAATACCTGAAAATAAGCGTAAAGTGTCTTGATGGCCATTTCAGCAATGATTTACGCCATACCCAGTGGATGTTGCCGTCCCACCTTTAATCTCATTCTAATTTCATAATGTGGCAGTCCACTTGTGCCATCACTGCGCTGGCCTCATGTTGGGAAACAAATTGAAAGACAACCCAAGTGTAAAATGACTATTAGTAGATTGTAAGTGCAAAGGAACCGCACAGCATTGTAATTACACAGCAGTGCCAAACGTCCCTCCATGCCACCGCCATCACCGAGCTGCCAGCCGCTGAAATACGACGCTTTTCATGGCTCTGCTTAATTATTAGGTTCTGAGGCCGGCGGCCGCTCTGCTGCGGGTGCCTTTGACAAAGCCTAATATTTCACCCGGCGTTTCAGTCAAATGAGGGTGCGGGCAGGTTGACGGATGGCTCCTGTGTGCGTGATGCATTTGCTCTGTGATTGCTCGCGTCGCCATCACTCACTCGATTAGAACGCGCCCACACCTCACGCGCCACTGAGGGTCCGCTTGCCCCGCACCGGAAAAATCGGATTGTCGGGCTTGATCAATAATGAGAAATAATAGATGGT
Source organism: Chaenogobius annularis (assembly GCA_015082035.1). Classification (NCBI taxonomy): domain Eukaryota; kingdom Metazoa; phylum Chordata; class Actinopteri; order Gobiiformes; family Gobiidae; genus Chaenogobius; species Chaenogobius annularis. The sequence goes on from BJKM01000313.1 coordinate 444,726, forward strand.
TCACGTGTTTTTATCACTCAGGAGAAATGATGGGCAGGTGCTGTGTTTGACAGAGCGACCGCAGAGGCAGGGTGGCTCTTGTCATTCTGGCAGCTGTCAGAGGTGTTTTGGGAGGCATATGTCAGATGTGACCTTCACCGGCCTCATGCCCGCAGACAGAGAAGGGAGAGTGAAGGCTCATTTATGCTCCATTTTCACATGTAAACAGCTTCACTGTAGCTTCATTTACATTTCCAACCCTTGTAATGTCAGGTCTGTGTTCTGGTAAATGACCACCAGAGGGCGATCAAAGTCAGTCAGAAAATCAACGGAACAAAACTGCAAGTGGAAAAACAGACATAGCGATGTCCTTGGCAGTTTTTATGTCACATTTGTTGGGAAATAGCCAAGAAAATGAGTTAAGAAAAGAGTTTATTTGTTTTGCAACTTGCTCTGGTCCCTTTCTAAAAAGTTGTGTGTTCACTACTGTCCCCAGTGGTCAGCTCATGTACGGCTCCGTTTCTATGCATCCATGAACTGTGAGCAGACAAATCCCACATGGACCAAACACAGAGGACATGTGTCTGGAACAGTATCCCTCATTCTGGGACAGAGCGTAAAACAGGCTATTCTGAGGTCCATACCATGAGACATGGACCTTTATTTAAACAGGAAAGTCCCACTGGGATTTAGCATCTCTTTTTCAGGGAGTCCAGGTCCCAAGGGAAGGAGCTTTATGATATTATTAATAACATATTTTTTACCTTGAAACCACTGCCAGATAAAGGCTGTTCTCACACGATAGTCCACTTAACTGGTTCGACTGGGGACTAAAAGTGTCATGCATTTCCACATTTCAGATCAAACTAACTGAACCAAAAGCAAATTAGAAACTCCCCTCGTCTGAGGTGGCGTTTGAGGTGGAAAGACTACAGGAAATGATGAACTAGAAACTGTGCTTGCTTATTGGCCAGACAATTGGCCTGTCAACACAAGTTGAATTGTCTCAGATTTTTTGGGGGTCTCAGATTTGATGTCGCACATAAATGGTCCACATTGGGTCATCGTTGGGCACTTGTGAGGCATCGGAGCAGGAGAACGTGGCGACTGCATAACACGAGCAGGTGAATTAACCACCTCGTTTAATACAGTTGCCATGGATATAAAGATGCAGAGCATGGCTGTATGGGCTGACATTGGACTGGAATGTAGTTAACTTTACGACCCATAAACATGATTAGTCTGTAAACTGCGACATTGCTTTGTCAGATTATGTAGCATAACAAGGATTATTAATTTCCTCCTCGATTTGCAATGTTTTTCTCCCAGCTACATACTCCTAAACTGAAGGACGACTCACATCTAGAGGGTCTTTGTTGGGTGTTCATGCAACATTCAGGGATGTCAACTGTAGAAGACACACTTACTTGACTTTACTATAATGCATACATAGTGTAATTATTATTATTTTTACCTGAGTGCGTGCATCCTCCAGACTATATATACTTCTGTTTATGGTCCAAAAACTGAATCTCAATCGTAATGGAGACACTTTTCCCTTTGATTACATTGGACTTTGTTGTTAAATATCTCAAAAGAAAATTCACAAAAGTTGAACCTCTCAGTGACTCGACCATCGAACTCATTGTATTATAAAGTCATCTATATTTTAAACATATGCATTTTAGCTGCTCCATCTGTAGTAAATATTATTGGCTGATGGAATGTTGTGATGAATGCAAACACTGTTAGCGCTTTCAGAGACCAGATCGAAGTCAAGTTTGTGGAATCTGGATAAGTTTGTGTTTTGTCTGTATGCACACCTTTAGAAAAAAATTCAAGGTTTTTTAATTGAAACCTGAGACAGAACCGACGAGGCCAAATGTAAGAATGAGTGTTTAATCAAGGTGCTAAAAATATTTTAGAGCATAATAATTGTAAGAATATAGATTTGTGAGATAAGAAATGCACTGTTCGATGACTGACAGACCACTGTCAGAACACTGAAGACCCGTCCACATCCCACTTATTTTAGAAATCGATACTGAAATGTAAGTGTTCTCCACATAAGTGAAACGAAGATGGCTGCCGGTGCCTCCGCGGTGGCATCCTTGGTTAGTGTTTAAGTCCTCTGACGGAGCCTTTGCCCTTGGCTGGTCTCTCCGCACTCTGCCTCCTCCAAATGGGCCCCTTCCTCAGCAACCGCTCCCTAATCGCGCATTAATTGCTTCACATTCTATTGTGTGTTCCAACAATGCACACACGCACTCCTTCAGCGCTGTAATTAAAAGCAAAAAAAAGTATAACATCAGCAGCCACCAGGGCCCGCCGGGTCTGCGCCGCTCAAATGAACTAGCTAAAAGCCTTGAAGTCAATGAGCCGCTGGGGCCACGCCGCACACTTCCATTCCAGGCAAGATTTCCCCTGGGCTTCGGCAGCTGCATGGATTATTCCTCCGGCTTTCATTTACTGTCTTTGTTTTATTTATTTATTATTAACTGGGAAGCACAGGGACAGAAAAACAGACACACTGCAGCCTGTGTGCAGGGCAGCGCGGGCCCGGGGTGCGGGGCAGCGCGGGCCCGGGGTGCGGGGCAGCGCGGGCCCGGGGTGCGGGGCAGGGCGGGCCGGGGTGGCGGGCAGCGCGGGCCCGAGTGCGGGGCCAGGCAGTGGTGGCCCAAAGGGCCGGGCAGTGTGGGCCAAAGGGCCGGGCAGTGGTGGGCCCAAACGGCCGGGAAGTGTGGGCCCAAACGGCCGGAGAAGTGTGGGCCCAAAGGGCCGGGCAGTGTGGGCCCAAACGGCCGGAAGTGTGGGCCCAAAGGGCCGGGCAGTGTGTGCCCAAACGGCCGGGCAGTGTGGGCCCAAAGGGCCGGGCAGTGTAGATGGGGGAGCTCATATCAACATCACAGCAGCTGGTTCTTGAGGAGACCAAACACTCATTATGGAACATTACTAATTCATGTTTAGGAAAATTAATGATGTACAAGTCCCTTTTACATTACAAAGAGCCACATACGCGCTGAATTATGGTGAAAATCAAAGGAAAATGTTGCAAGCACACTGCTCATTTGAATGTTATACTAACTGAAAATGAAGTGTTTTCATTTAGAGTATCAGAAGCGAAGTGGCTGAAACTCAGTCTAAATGAACCTAAACCAGGCAGATACCAAGGAGGTAACAATAAGAACATGAGTTCTTGATGATGAGTTGTAAAGGAAAGGACATAAGTAAAAGAGTGTGTGGCGTGCACTTCTGTTCAACCTCTACTTGCTGCCGTTAGGTCAGTTGATACGCAGCGAAAATGTGTCCTATCACAATTATCACAATCGTCTTTGGCCCACAGAAACAAAGAGAAAGTGTTAGCAGTCACCTCCAGAGTCTCCCTCTGAAACCTACAAATCAAGTTAGAAATCTGGGGGTAATAATGGACTCAGATTTGAATTTTAACAGCCACGTCAGATCAATCACATCAGCAGCTTTTTACCATCTAAAAAACATTGCCAAAATCAAAAGTCTAGTGTCTAAACCAGACCTGGAGAGACTTATCCATGCGTTTGTCTCTAGTAGATTAGACTACTGTAACAGCCTGCTCACTGGCCTCTCCAAACGAGCTGTAAAACAGCTGCAGTACATCCAGAACGCTGCTGCTCGGGTCCTGACTAGAACCAGGAAGTACGATCACATTAGTCCTGTGCTCAGGTCTCTGCACTGCCCCTGTGGCTCAGAGAATAGACTTCAAAGCAGCTCTGCTTGTATACAAGTCTCTCCATGGCCTAGCACCAAAGTACATCTCGGACATGTTAGTGCCATATGAAACCATCTCGGACTCTGAGGACCTCAGGGACCGGCTTCCTGCTGGTGCCCAGAGTCAGGACTAAACATGGGACCGGCCTCCTGCTGGTGCCAGAGTCAGGACTAAACATGGACCGGCCTCCTGCTGGTGCCAGAGTCAGGACTAAACATGGACCGGCCTCCTGCTGGTGCCAGAGTCAGGACTAAACATGGACCCGCCTCCTGCTGGTGCCAAGAGTCAGGACTAAACATGGACCGGCCTCCTGCTGGTGCCAAAGTCAGGACTAAACATGGACCGGCCTCCTGCTGGTGACCAGCGTCAGGACTAAACATGGACCGGCCTCCTGCTGGTGCCAGAGTCAGGACTAAACATGGACCGGCCTCCTGCTGGTGCCAAAGTCAGGACTAAACATGGACCGGCCTCCTGCTGGTGCCAGCGTCAGGACTAAACATGGACCGGCCTCCTGCTGGTGCCAAAGTCAGGACTAAACATGGAGAATCTTCATTTAAGTTTTATGCAGCTCAAATCTGGAACAGTCTTCCTGAAGACGAGTTTTGTTTGGCTGTGCATATGACTGACAGCATTTTATTTGCACTCTTTCTTTCATGTATTTGCGTCTTTTGTCATTTCTGTCATGTCTTGATTTTCTCCTGTCGTGTGAAGCACTTTGAATTGCCTTGTGTACAAATTGTGCTCTACAAATAAACTTGCCTTGTCTTGCTGTGCCACAGGTGACCGGCTGCAAACCGAATGGCCACAAGTTTCACCAGGCTACACCAAGCTCCACCCACCCGTGCACAAAACAATCATAATATTACACCACAACAACATGGGGTCGTGACAGCGCTGTGCCAAATGCGCTGTAATTAAGAGAGAAACAGTTTGACAGTGAAGCGCGGGGAGAAACTGTGGAGCTGTCAGCGGTTCATTTAGACTCCTGCCATTTGTGCTCACGCTGTGCCAACTACACTCCATGTATACGCAGTACTATGCAGTAGTAGCACACTGAGCAGTACACACATGCATGGACCAGGAGGACAACGTTTGGATGAGGGGGACAAGGTTAGCCCATATCCGATTTCAACCCGTGAGATTTATTCCAAACATCATCATAAACATATGCCAGGAAGTTGAAGACATATGATGCTTATTTTTCTGGTATTAAAGGTGTCCTATACAATGTATACAGTAAACTTCCTGGTAGAAAGGCTTCTGTTCATGGAGATCTTTATGCGTTTCCAGGAATATTCCACAGCATGGCATTAGCCTTATCAGTACCACTTTATAATGACTACACACTAGCTTTAATAAAGCATGCATGAACACTTATTCATTCATAATCAACAAATGTATACACGTTTACTAAGGATAATTCAAGCTTAGTAACTACTTAATGAAGTGGTTAGGGTTATGAGTTAGGCCATTCACTAAGTAGTTAGTGAATGACTCTTCTTCATAAACTATTTGTTCATTATAAATTACGTATTTGTGCACCATTTATTGAGGCTAATTAAGCTGTAGTTTTTATGAAGTGGTGCCAACTTGTCTATCTCCATGGAGACAAGCAGGTGGCACCACCAGGCCGTATCTGTGGAGAGGCAAGCTTGCTCACAGAATCTATATTTTGAAATGGCTTTATGGCCTGTGGTTACATGAATGCGCTGTTCAGATGAATGCTCATGCTCCGCTGTACGTTCCATTCTACTCAGGCACAGCTGCCTCACAATCATCTGTGACTTCAGTCATTTCACTACAGGGACTCTCAGACTTTGGACCCAAACTTAAAGCCAGTCACTGTTCTGAAGCGCAAATGCGACCACAGAAAGTATTCATTTGGAGTTGCAGACAGCGTTATCGTTTGGAAGATTGAGTTTCCGCTGTAATTATTCTGTCTGGTGATGATAAATGAAATGTCAGAATGGTGCAATGTTGTGTGTGTTTTTTTTCACCCAAAATATCAAACCAGGAAACCAAACTGCAGCTGAACTTTTATCAATTCCTAAAATAATCATTCCTTTCATGGAGTGTTATTTCAAATGTCAGCAGCAGCCTTTTCTTATTTGTATAATCATTTGATGTGCAAAAATACTTGTAACAGCCAATCACAGCCTGCTGCCTTTGCCTTTCAAACATCACCTCCCAAGCTCCATCCGTCACATCTCCACCGCAGCAGCACAGCCATCAGCCGCCGCAGTCTCTCTCTCTCTCACCCTTTCTTTTCTCTCATCTCCCTTTTCCTCTCCATCCACCTCCAGGAGCCCTAATGGCCCCAGGGAGACTCTATTATTTACAGCCATTGAGGGGTTGTTTGATTACAATGGCTTGGCCCCTGTTCATTCCCCAGGGCCCGGCCAGCAGATTGAAGACCTGTGGCCCCCAGCGGTGATAACTCAAGTGACCCCTGTTGTGACGAGTTCAGTGGAGCCAAGCCAATCTACTGCTGCAGCTCTCTGACCAGCAGGAGCACCCAACGGGCGGAGGACTGTGGTCAGGAGCACCCATGGGTCCTCCTCCTCCACTTTTGGGTCCTCCTTCACCACTTTTGGGTCCTACTTCACCACTTTTGGGTCCTCCTTCACCACTTTTGGGTCCTCCTTCACCACTTTTGGGTCTTCCTTCACCACTTTTGGGTCCTACTTCACCACTTTTGGGTCCTCCTTCACCACTTTTGGGTCCTCCTTCACCACTTTTGGGTCCTCCTTCACCACTTTTGGGTCTTCCTGCCGGTCAGAGAGCAGCAGCAGTAGATTGTCTTGGAAGGTTGTTTCTAGTAACACGACAATGTCAGTGAAAATGTGTAAATGTCACCCCCAATTTGACCCACTCAGAGCTCCTTCATGTTAGTTCTGTGAGAACAATTATGTCAGTGATTTGTCCTGGTATAGTCCTTTAAAAGATTAATTCTACCCTAGACCTGTGACCTAGCCTTTGATTGGTCAAAAGTCCTTAATTGTCGCCTATAACCAGGCAGTTAGAGGTGTTGTGTGGCCATAAACCAAACCTATCGGATGGAGCTCTGGTCTGGAAGCCGCTCTCTCCCGTTCACTTTCAGCAGCAGCAGCTTCAGTTTACAGCAGAACTCCACCTGAGAGTGCTGTGCATGCTGGGAGATGTAGTACACAAATCATAGACGTGCGGTACCAGTAAGGTCACCCTAGTTCAGCAGGTAGCGTCATCAGCGACTAATTCACCAGGCGCTGCAATGTTCTGCCATCTGTGAGCCGAATGAGACAAGCATTTAGGAACGCCGTAAACAATTGGCTAATGTAAATTGATAATGATTACTGATTACAACAAACAAGGGCCCCATTCATCAAGGGGCCGGCGGTGCGCAGGCTCGTTCTACAGTGGAGCGTTCACGATCCGCTGTTCCATATTTCACAAACTCCTGCTGCACGGGAATGAGACTGTACACAAGACTGTACTGTATCACAAGACTGTACACAAGACTGTAACAAGACTGTACCAGAGTCACAGTACCTTACAAAGAGTACAAACTCTGTACACAAGACTGTAACAAGAACTGACCTACGTACACAAGACTTACTGTACAAATGTGACACACAAGACTGTTACGTACAAGACTGTACTCAGCAAGACTGTACAACAAGACTGTACACAAGACTGTACTGTACAAAGACTGTACTCAAGATTCTGTACACAAGACGTACGACACAAGACTGTTACACAAGACTGTACTGACACAAGAACTATACCAGACTGTACACAAGACTGTACAGACTGTACGACGACAAGACTGTATTACACAAATCGTAAAGACTGTACTGGTACACAAGACTGAACACAAGGACTGTAACTGTACAACAAATGACTGTACAATGTACACAAGACCAGCTGTACACAGACTGTTACTGTACACAAGACTATCAGCTGACACAAGACTGTACTGTTAACAAGACTTGTACACAAGACTGTACACAAGACTACAAGACGACTGTACACAAGACTGTAGACACAAGACTGTACTACAGACATTACTGTACACAAGACTGTAACAAGACTGTACACACTGTACGTACAAATGTACACATGTACACAAGACAGCTGTACACAATCTGACTGTACACAAGACTTGATACACAAGACTGTGTACAGCAAGACTGTACTGTACACAAAGACTGGATACACAAGACTGTTGTACACAAGACTGTACACAGTGTATGTACAAGACTGTACTGTACACAAGACTGACACAGTACTGTACACAGACTTACTTACAGCAAGTACTGTACACAAGACTAACGACTGTACACAAGACTGTACGACAAGACTGTTGTACAAATGTACTGTACGCAGAACAAGACTTAGTACACAAGACTGTACACAAGACTGTACTGTACAAAACTACAAGACTACCGATGAGACAGCGAACACGAACTGTACAACAGACTGTACTGTTACACAAAGGACTATACACAAGACTGTACAGACTGTACTGTACACAAGACTGTACACAAGACTGTACTGTACACAAGACTGTACACAAGACTGTACACAAGACTGTACTGTACACAAGACTGTACACAAGACTGTACACAAGACTGTACTGTACCCGTGATTGTACACGTGTTTGTTCTGGGCACGTTAATGTGATAATGTTGCATTAACACATTAAGTGCTTAATCATAATAAACTGTTTTGCACTGAAAACCTGAATGAACAAGCCCCGCCCCCTTCGACAGGAGCAGCAGAAAATCATTGCACATGATCCCACCTCACGCCACGCCCCCTTTACGCCTCCATTTCACCATAAAAGGACAGTGCAAAGTGAGCAATAAATGAGATTTACCTAAACAAAAGCCCATAATGAACGGGTTTGATTGGCACATGGAATACCCGGGGGCGGGGCTCACAGACTTTGGACCCACTGCCTCGTCCTGTCCATTTCACCTTTCCAAGTGGGATGTGTAGTTCTCATGTGGCTTTGTGTGCGTGGATGTAAATGTGTGTCAGTGCCGTGTGTGTGTGTACGGGACACATATGGACTAAATGGGTGTGTTTAGTTCGTGTGTGCGTTTGTGTGTGCGTGTGTTTGTGTGTATGTGCATGCCTTTAATCCTATAAATGGAGAGGAAACGATTATTTGAATAGAAACAAAAAGCTCTTATTAATCAGTATTTATCCATTGAGTATTGTGTAAAGTGTATATGTCACAGTTTGGACTGTGGTAGTGCTTTTTCCTCAGGCCCAAACCTGAAGTGGAAGTGTGCCTTCCCGGGAATCTACCAAAACACACTCTCCCAGTTTATAAAATGAATCACTTTATTATTTCCAAGGGATATTCCTGTGCCAGAGAAGTCATTAAAATGAAGAAATTGGGAAGAGAAATGATGCTTCCAGTTTTGGGTGACTCCAAACGGCTGTGGCGATCTGGCGCTGAGCATTGGAATTCATCTCATGGCTCCCCATTTGCACACCGCCCCGGCCCACAGCAGCGTGCCTGGAATGGGTCAATTCACATTCCGCTGTGTCCTCCGTCCTGCTTAAGGAAAAGCTCATCATGCCGTTTGTTTCCCCACACAATGGCCCTGGGAGAACGGTGGAGGATGGAACTTATCTGGCCGTCCCAGTCCTGAGTCTCACTGAATAATAGATTAGAGACAAGTCTGTCTCTCCGTCGAGCGAGATGGAGGAACTCTGCCCGAGGTCATCGCACACCAGACACGATCTGTGTTCGAGAGAGCCATCGGAAACTCCTCCCAATACAGCTCAGGGGATATTTCTAAGTATATCATCCGTCAAGGACAAGAGGGAGGAGAGTTTGGAACACGGGGCAGAGGATTTGGGGAACAAAATATGGGCGTCGACTGGAATTTTACAATGAATGATAAGAAATGCCACATTTTAGAAATCATTTGGAAAGGATGAGAATAATAAAAGCATTTTTGTTTTTTTCCACCCAACCACGTATTTGTTTACACTTGCAATTGACTAAAAAAGAGAAATGGTTTCTATGGAACATTCCAAGCAAAGAAAAAACATTGTACATAACGTATCATAACAGCCCCCCTATAACCCGCGGGCCCCACTATACCCGGGGCCCCTATACCGCGGTGGGCCCCCATATAACTGGGAGCACAGCATTACATTCCGCCCTTTAAAGGCTCCTAGCTGAGGGTCAAAAAATCATTATTAAAGCAGACGTTAAGGTCATTTGCGTTCTGGTTTTTAGTACTTCTTTTTGGCCTCCAGCGTGATACTGAAACTACGCCTTTTGATTGAAATACATTCAATTGTGAATCACATACACACAATTTATTGAGGCAGTTGCTGTTTTTGCTTTATTTTACCAAACCAACTGAAGCCCAAATAACTCGCTTTCCTCTCGTGCCTCCTGTCATCTCTGCCCTCTCATCCTCTCTGCTCTTGCTCTTTCTCTGTTCAATCGCTGCCTCCTCTCTGTTCCTCTCTGCTCCTCTCTGCTCTTCTCTGCTCCTCTCTGCTCCTCTCTGTTAATCTCTGTTCATCTCTGCTCCTCTCTGTTCATCTCTGCTCCTCTCTGCTCCTCTCTGCTCCTCTCTGTTCCTCTCTGCTCTTCTCTGCTCCTCTCTGTTCCTCTCTGCTCCTCTCTGCTCTTCTCTGCTCCTCTCTGTTCCTCTCTGCTCCTCTCTGTTCATCTCTGCTCCTCTCTGCTCCTCTCTGTTCCTCTCTGCTCCTCTCTGTTCCTCTCTGCTCCTCTCTGCTCCTCTCTGCTCCTCTCTGTTCATCTCTGCTCCTCTCTGTTCCTCTCTGCTCCCCTTCCTTCAGGACAATCACGGTTATCCTAAGTAATGCTCCTCAAGTAGACCCCATTACTTTGTTTGTGGCTCAGTTCTGTCCTTTGGTTGAACCAGGTTTTGTCTTAAAGGGTTGGTGGGTTGGAAATAGACAGGAGGTCTTGTGTAAAATGCCTTTTCAGCAACACCAGCCGTGTAAAGAACCGTTACACCCTTTCTCTTTGGCTCTGATTATTTAATGTCATTTTTTTGGCTTAGATTATTGAAGGCCCATTTGGGATAATCACATGCAGAGGTCTTTCTGGATCAGTGCTTGTGGGCACCGAGCTCTGCTCTGTGATGTTCTAATCACTCTGAGTTTGTGCTGCAGACAATGGTTAGTGTGGGCTTCCTGGAGATGCCTGTCCTCTCCAATGGTTCCTTCACAATCTCAGACAGCGAGTCAGTTTTCCTTGGCATCTTCACATGAGCTTGATGTTGGGGTCAATCGAATTGATGTGCTCTGTGAAGGATTCCAGTGTCTGTTTTTTTATTTTCCTTTAGTCTAATTATTCTCAACAAAGCAAAGCCAATGACTGGGCCCAGTGCCTGGAAAAGAGGCCAGTGTCTTCCATTCAAACCCTTCCATTGCACAGCCGTGGAACTCCCTGTCGCCATCGCCTCGGAGCTAATAATAATGTGATGTTTAAACACATTTCCAGCACTCAGTTCTCTGTCAGATGAGCTGAAGAGATCCTAAGTCCAGACTTGTGGCCAAAAGCTGCATGTTCTCTGTGAGCTGTCTGAGGGCGCGCCCGGTGCATAGGGCGCGCCCGGTGCATAGGGCGCGCCCGGTGCCCTTTCACTTTTCACTTTTCTCTGCTGTTTTCATGACCATCTAACAGAGAGGCAACAGCATGTTTGCAACATGTGACCATAGATAAGTCACATGACTCAAACACATGGATATGCACAATTATAGCATGCACTATTTCAAAATACTTATTTACGACCTAAAGTTTTGAACGCATGTTTTTTCCCAGGCCATTTGAATTCAACCATTATGTTCAATATCCACTAAATCAATATTTTGTATACATTTCATAACTTTCTATTGTCATCCATATCACCAGAAGTAAAAATGTTTTACCTTTCAAATCGTGTATAACGCAAGTTCTGGACAAAGTATGAGATATTGTCATTTAGAATTATGACTATTAAAAGTCAGCAGGCGACGCTGGGTGAAATTAGGTGTGATTTTACCAGCTGCAGATCTTGTTTCTGCAGTGTAGACTTTAGCATTAGCCCATGACCGCAGAGTCACAGTGTGTTTGAGCAGTTTACACAGATTATGTCCAGCCAGCACTTCAGGGGGACTTTTCATGTCGGGGACGTTTGACAAAGCTATACACAGAGTTACAACGTACACTCGAAGGCAGGCAGAGAAAGACCTCTCCAACAGTACAAGTAACAGACCTTCTGTTCTGCTCATGTTCTGTTCATTCCGAGAGCAGGAACGTGATGATATCGCTTGATTCCCTCTAAGTAACAAACTAAGCTACTCTGGGGCCAAACTGAACATTGAGACATCTTGAATATCTCAATTCTTCACAGCCCAGAATACTGCACATATTACACAGCTATGTCGATAATTGTTCTTACAGTTTTATTCAATTTCAGGGGAGGCTTTTCTCCCAGAGGTAATTTAGAACATACTAGTCTGTACCTGTATTTTGAAGGAATTTGAGAATGGCTTTTGGTCTGGACATATTAGAACACTTAACTCTATTAACCATTGACTATTAGGTCAGTTTTATTTCCAGCTAGCCAGGGAAAAGGTGGAACCTACCTATGTTAAGCTGATATAATTGAGTACAGAACATGTTTTATGATTATTATTTCTAGTTAAAGATCTTGAGATATCAATAGATAGACAAGTTATTTTCATCACATTTGTATTTATTTAATGTTCAATCTTAACCATATTAAATAAAATGAATTATATTAAATATTTTGTATTGTTATTGCTATATTTCTGGGATAAGCGGGCTCGCTAATAATGATAGGTGCCTCTATCCGGACGTCAGAATGTTCCTCATGCACCATGTTTTGATTGTACATATATTTTGGCAACAGATCAACCATCTCCAATAGTAAGTTAAGAGAAATTTGTAGCAGAACTAAAAAGTCATGTGGAATAGGGGTAGGTACAATACGCTATATCAATATACCTTTCCTTCTTTCTTTTAAACCTGTTCTAACATTGTTCCTCAGGGCAAAAACACACAGCTGGATCATGCATTTGTTTATAGGTTGATTTTACTCTACTTACTCATTAACGTTTGTTTTCATTAATCTTGTTTACGAAGCTTGCTCTCTATTGGGCCTCCAATTCTTTCGTTCATGAGCGCTGCTTAACAAAATACACTCACTTTCACATATGTTGTCCTGCAGATTTGTGAACATCTACAGTGTAATTGAGAACCTGGATTGTTCTTCCTATTTTTGTTAAAAGATCCATAAATCATTCATCGCCAGGGTGGGAAAATAATTGGAAAAACTTCACATTAAGAGGTGTCTTTCTAAAGCTGTGCTGGGCGATGCAAACTTTCCCGAGGATCTTGATTCTGGACACGCATGAGTTCTCGCGTCTAATGCCCTATCATTGAGCCAATGTCGGGGCGAACAGCACTAACTTTTTTGTGTTTTTTCACCACCGACTAGATCTCTCTTGCTGCGGCCCCCTAACTTTAGGGAGTCCAATGTTATTGACACAAATAAGCACAAAATTGAAACAAGGAACGAGTTTTTGTTATGTGTGTCTAATCACGTGAAAAAACAATACAGTATGTGCTCGCACTCGGGATGTTATGGACAAGGGTGGATTGGGTCTTTTTAATTTGAGTGCCTATATTTGTTGTAAATGTAAATGGTGCCTGTGATGCAGTGCATTAGCTCTTGAGATCAGATAGGCCACCGAGACTCCTTGGGGAGTGTTTTTTCTCCGCACGGTTGGTGGCAGCATTCTTTCATTGTCGTGCTGACTGTGGGACAATGTCTGTCGCAACTATTGCATTTTCATGCCAAGCCACTTGGTTTTCAGTTTTTTATGAAACATCGCAGCCTTGTGTTGTGAGGAATCTTAGCCTGCTGGCATCTTTCTTACCCTGAAGGAGATGAAGCCCAGGAAGTGGTCCTTTAGAAGTGATGGCAGCTGTATTTTTTCGCATTATCAGTATACTGGTCACGGAACTTTTCTATTATAATATCGAGGAAGAGCTGGGCATTAGATCATTGGGCGATGTCACGCCATCGGTGACGCTTGGGGACGTGTACAAGCATGGTCAGCAAGCCCACTATAGGACGATCAGGACAGAGGACTGATTGCGTCATCAGAGGGAGAAGAACAGGTACGGCTCAGATCAGTACTGAGTGTCCAATTTGGCGCGCTGCAGACAGATGACCTGTTTTCATGATGCATGCGCTGACAGTCTAGGAATAGTGCGGTGAGCCATTTCTGGGGAAACAAGATACAAAACACACTCAGAATCAATACAGAGAAAAGAACCAAAGCCGGGCACCCAAGCAGGGGAGCAGATGAGGGAGGACTTGACGGGGAGGTTGCACCACTCGAAGGACAGAAGGCACCAGAGTGCTTAGGGAGGCAATAAGAGAACTAATTGGGAGATTTGAAGCACTGGCAGAGGACAATTTACAGAGCAACATGGAAGTGGCGCCATTCCGGCGACAGGACCGAGGACATCGTCAGCGTGACATTGTCAGAGAGGCTGCTATTCAGGTCATCGAGGAACTTGTCAAGTATTCTCGAAACTTAGGCAAAATTTTCGCAACAGGAAAAGGCCACAAAATGTTTTCCTTGACGATACTAGGTATTGGTAAGAAGGCTCTCCTAGTACGGAACTCGCCACAGAGGACGATGTTGAGGTCACCGCAGGGACACAAACTGTGCAGAATTGACCACAGACATGTGAGTACCTGCTGGGATGCAGCCCATCTTAGGTGATCCATATACAGGTAGCTTCGAGTTAAACCTGGGAGATTGCAGAACGACCACGAGGACTGACAGGACAGTAGGGACTCGATGCATAGGACAAAGACAGTGAGAAGAAATGGATGCGATCTGAACATGTCGGCAGGACAGGAGAATGGTACACATGAATGCAGCAGACCCATAGCCCCACGGATCTATCGAGGAAAACTTTCCCGTCACACCGACCCAGGAGGAACTACCCTTTCCGCTATTCCGCCTGGGCAGAAGAGGGAACGCACTTGACACGCCAGGCACGGAGACCATGGAGCACTGCCGGATCAATTGGAGGGAAAGCTCCTCGCATCAGCCCCTGCAATCCAAGAGACAAGGCTCCAGAGCAGAGGAAACTATGTAAGGAGCTCCTCCACTGCAGGGACAGACTGAGAAGAAATCCAGCTCCAGTGCAAGATGATGGTGGGAAGGGTTACTATCGCACGGCCATATGCGAATTGGAGGATCCAATGCACGTGACACTGAGTCCCCTCACGTGACACCATGTTGGCTGGGTGGAAAGCGACCAGGGACAGGCATAGGGACGTAAGCCACGGACAGGGGACCCAGAACACACGAGCCTGAGGCGGAACGCGGGCAACTCTTGTAGGGGAGAGCGCCACGCACAGCCAGGAGAGACTTGGGATGAGAGGCAAGACAGAACGGCAGCCCTGGTGCACGAATAGCTATGGGAGCCACAGCCAGCGGACAAACAGAGACTAAGGAGCGCCCGCTCGACAAGGCTTGCTAAGAGGACACAAGGGCCAGGGCAAACTAGAGGCTACATTGCGCCGCCCTCTGCGTGAGACGACCTGACCGGCCATGGGACAAACAGATGAAGGCTATCGGAGCCGCACGCCTCACGGATCTGTGCCTTGGAGTCACGAGCCAAGGGACAAACAGAGAGGACTACACTTACCTCTGGCTAGAGCCAAACGTCGCAGAGGTACAGACAAATGTAGGAGCCAAATTAAAAGCAGGGAGTGTAGAATGGGAACTGGGCACTTCTGGTGGTTTGGTGGATCGTTTTCACAAGGATTCGTTCGTAGAGGAGCATGCACGGTGTGGAAATCACATAGTCAGTTGTCGGAGCTCCTTTGGGGTGCCTGTCCTTACGTCGACGTTCGGTACGTTTTGGTACTAGAACTAATTGGGCAGTGTACAACCGATCAGAGGTCGCATTTTCCGAGGACAAGAGGACGGATGCAGGACAAGAAAGGACTGATTGCAGGACAATAGGGACTGATGGAAGCTAGCAGAGGCTCAGGATGAATCACGAGGTGACCTGATTTGCAGACAGCAGAGGCTAGGTATGAGGATCACCCCAGAGATGGTGGGAATGGGTCAATAAGAGAGCGGAGGAAAAAAGGCTGGGAACGGCACCAGAGGGCTGGGATCGGATGCTAGGAAGCTAGGTAGAGGAGATCCATTGTATGCAGTGGGGACAGAAAGGTCTTTGGTGGAGAGACAGCGGGGGATCGCATGGTCAGGAACTCAGGAGGACTATTAGAAGGAACCTACGAGAAGGACTGAATGCAAGGACAAAAACAGAGGACTGGAATCATAACATAACTGATTTCTGCAAAAGCGGGGCAGTCTGCGAACCTAATTGGGTCATAGTGATCCATAGTGTTTGTCAAACTCTTTGTCCCCTGTCATTCTGACTGATCTGTTCTCTTCTTTTAGACCAATGGAAAAAGCTGGAAGTCAATAATTTTGTTTATTTTGTGTACACAAACCACCAGTGAGCAGTACACCGGACACGCACCAACCTCCAACCAATGGATAAGACACGTAAAAGTCATTAACTAATTTAACGTCTGAGAAACATACAGAAAGAATTATATTTGTTGTAAATTTAATAAGACTTGTCAGTCAATTCTCTTTGCATCTACAAAGAAACAGATGTCAATTCTCACCTTTGGGATTTAAGGGCTTATAATGTGAAGCAGCTTCCATACTGTTGCTTAGTTAAGCTCAATATGAACACTTGCTCACCCCTCCAACCGGACAGAAGAGGAGGCAGAGGAGCTCATCTCCCACGGACTCCCACAGTGAGTGATAACAAGACTACATATCAATACCAATCCTCCGTACAACTCACTATCTTCATATTCATGAAAGGTGAAACGTTTATTTTATTTTTTGTCATATTTCTCCACAAGAAGTAACAGTCATTTTTAATTTAAGTAACACAGGGGAAAAACGAGTTCCCTGTCGAATAACAACACATACACACAATCAGAAACTGAAACCTAGAACATTTCCACTATTTTAAAACATTATATGAACCTTAGAGTGAACCTTAGAGGCTGAGAGATAACACCTCAGAGGTTCAGAGGTTTTAACACTGGTTGCTGGTCGAAAGCTATATATAAATGTCAACCATAATCTAGAACTGAGCGAAATTGTAGCCTGGATGACTGTTTTCCTACAATGACAGAGGAAAAAATTCTTTTTTGCTGAAGAAGAATGACAATCTGGGCTTTAAATGATTTGTCTTGTACGTGTTTTGTTTTGAAGGAGAGTTTCTCATAGATCAATGCCCAAGTTTTGTAATGGGGTATCTTGTCAAACTATAGCCATCAAGTGTGAGAAAAGATTATTTTTTGGTGTCATATTACTTTTGGCAGAAGAACAGTATTATTATGTTTACTTGAATTCATTACAATTTTACAATGAACACACTTTGTTGGAGTTTAAAAATCCTCTTGGGATAATGTTGATCACTTGTGCTGCAGGAAGCGCGTCTTACATATAGAGATCACAATCATCTGCATAACAATGTGGAATGCTACTGTGTCTTGATTGTGGCCAATTGACTTTACTTGTAATTGTAAATATGAGTGGTACGCAAAACAGAGCCTGAGGAACACCTTTTATTAAGGTAAGAAAATTTCAGATTGAAAGCCGATCAGCAGAAACAGGCCTGAGCTCTATTTGTGAGGTCATCGGCAAACACATTTTTTTAGAATTGGTATCAAACCCAATGTCGTGAACATCCCTCATTCGTCCAGGAGTGATTCCATTGTAGAAAAACGATTCAGTTGTTTCATCTGGATCCGATTAAGTTTCAATGGGCCATTATCGGAGGCCTCGCCGCGTGGGCAGGGCTTTACAGTAGGATATAAACAGGAGTTCTCAGACTTGTTTCACAGATTGAGAATTTACCTTGATGAGAGTTGAAACGTTTCGTTTTTTCTACAGAGCAGAGTTCCACGATGAAACAACTGAATCTTTTTTCTACTATCAAACCCAACAGCATCCAACGGCTCCAAGAATACAAAATCTACTGATCAAAGGCTTTGACAACAACAAAAACAGCAGCACATTCTACATGACTGTCAGTGGTAACAGTGTTATAATGTATAGACTTTGGTAGCAGCTTGTGATAGTGTGTCAGGTGTAATCCCCCTCATTCGTCGCAGGAGCTGTGATAGTGCTATGTCCTTCTAAAAACCAGACTAGAAACTGTTTCAATGGAATATGTTGGTTACAGAACGCACAGACCTGGTTACTTTATGAGCTTCTCTAAGAGTTTTTGCCTTCGGCAGGAGATTTTGAGATTGGACGGAAATGATTCAAAATATTTTTTCTGGCCCTTTTTGTCAAAGGAGAGACAAAAGCAGTTTTTCCACCAGTAATTGGGAACTTTCAGTTTGAATTGGTGGGATTAATAACACGAGTTAAACTACTTTACTATTAGTGTGGGCTGATTCCAAAAGTAACCTAGTGTTCAGCGGTGTCAGGCTCCAGTGGCTTTTTTGGATCTAGAGAGAGCAAATATTGTAATACTTTATCATACTGTGTAAAGTGGCTAGGGGAAATACTTGATCATCAGCTCTATTCTCATGTATTTGGGCGAGAGCAACAAGATGGAGCGCATCAAAGAATGTTTCTGAAGCAAATGTCTGATTAACAATATATTCTTTCATGTCGACTAATAGAAGCTTTAGTAATTTCATTTGGTAAAAGAAGAAGCCGAAGTTTCAAAATATTGCGAACTCGGCAGGTATTCGAGTCCTCTGTCCTGCATCAGTCCTCTGTCCTCCGTCTGTACCCTGCAATCAGTCCTCTGTCTCAGCCTCGTCCTGCATCAGTCCTTCTGTCCTGCCATCAGTCCTCTGTCCTCAGCTCTGTCCTGCATCAGTCCTCTGTCCTCAGCCTCTGTCCTGATCGAGTCCTCTGTTCTAGCCTCTGTCCGTGCATCAGTCCTATGTCCTGCTCAGTCTGTGTCCTCAGGCCTCTCGCTCACTCTGTCCTGCATTCCAGTCTCTCTGCATCAGCCTCTGTCCTGCAATCAGTCCTATTCTGCTCAGTCCTCTGTCCCCATCAGTCCGCTCTGTCCCAGCCTCTGTCTGCTCAGTCCTCTGTCCTGCAGCCTCTGTCCTGCATTAGTTCTCAGTCTCTGTCTGCATCAGTCCTCTGTCCTGCATCAAGTCCTCTGTCCTGGCTCAGTCCTCTGTCCTGCTCAGTCCTATGTCCTGAGCTCAGTCCTCGTGCTTGCATTCATCCTCTGTCCTGCGTCAGTCCTATGTCCCTGGTCAGTCTAATGCATGCATCAGTCTCTGTCCTGCTTTCAAGTCTCTCTGTCCTAATGCATCAGTCCTCGTCCTGACATCATCACTATGTCCCTAGCATATCAGTCCTCTGTCCTGCAGTCATCCTATGTCCGTGCATCAGTCCTATGTCTGGTATGCAGTCCTTCTTGTCCGCATCAGATCCTATGTCCTGCATCAGGTACCCTCTGTCCTGCATCGTCCTCTGTCTCCAGGTCCTCTGTCCGTGCATATTCTCAGTCCATCGCTGTCCTGCATGCAGTCCTCTGTCTCTGCCCTCTGTCCTGCATCCAGTTCCTCTGTCCTCAGCCTCTGTCACTGCATTAGTTTAGCTCAGTCCTGCTCTGGTCCTGCATCAGTCTTCTGTCCTGCAATCAGTCCTCCCTGTCCTGCAATCAGTCCTCTACTCTGCTGTCTGCATTCGTCCTATTCTGCATCCATCCCTCCGTCCTGCATCAAGTCCTATGTCCTGCATCAGTCCTTCCAGCATCCAACCCTATGTCCTGCATCAGTCCTCCACACTCAGACTTCCTGCTTCATCTCCTTCAGATGAGAAGCATGTGGGGGCTGACAGTGATGTAGCACATGCAGCTCCACACAGTGACACTGAAAAACACTCCCAGCTTCTGCACTGACATGAGGCATTAAGACACGCCGCCCTCGACTGGCGTGGAGCCGTACTGCGGGCCATTGCATCAGCAGCTCTGTCTCATCTCTGAAGTTTGCACGCCACACAGCTTTAGAAAGACACCTCTTATGTGCCAATTTTTCATTATTTTCCACCTTGGCATTCATATTTTACATAATAATCATAATAACCATAATAACCATACATGCATGTATGGTATACATGCAAACATACCATGAAGAAACATAACCAAATGAAACCTTTAAGGTTGAATAAATAAAATACACACGAGATTCAACACCCAGAAAAATCAAAAATTTAAGATGAACACTGATCACGTAATCTATAAGAGTCACATCACAGATAATATAAATGCATATGCAACATATTATTCCACTTTTATATCGGCAAAAAAAATGAGTGGGCAGTTCTGAGCGAGGGAGAGAGAGAGGAGCGTGGAGTGGTAGAGGTATGAGGAGGTAGAAAAGGTTGTGAGAAAAAGACAGGCCGTCCCACTACTACGCTGCTCTCTCTCGTAGTGATTAGCTGCGTTGGTGCTGGAGCTAAACCGCGTCCATCGCCCGGAAAGTGCACACATTTGCCCAAACACTCCCCTTGGCACAGCTCTCCAAAACGGGCGCGCTCCACACTTTGAGAACGTCCGGCCTAAGCCTAACTCCTAACCATTAGTTAAGCAGTTACTCATTTTGCATTCCAGGAGGTCGGAACTCGGACCCTGGAGTGGCATTTTCTCAAAGTTTCTGTGTTCCAGTCGTCAGGTCAGAAAAACAACTCAATCAGTAATAAAAACATAGAACGCGCTCAAAAAAGCCAAACTATGGCCAAGTTGGAAGGGTGTCCGAAACTCGGAAGACCTGAGCTCCGAGGGCGGTTGGAACGCATAAGCCGGAATCATTCTGAATTAACTATTTGTTCATTATGAATTAAGTCTTTTATTAAGGCTTATTTAATGTAGTTATGAACTGTTACCAGACTCTTTTATTTTAAACTAAAACTTCTAAAACAGCCGGCTCTATCTAAAAACAGTGCTACACTCCATCAGAAGTGAGTGTGTTCTAGTTCTTCAAAACAAAACCCAAAAGTTAACATGGTGTGACCAAAGCTCTCAGCTTCTGCACTGCAACATTCAGACACACCAAATTACAAACACATTTTTTTACATTTTAGATTTGAACATTTTTGTGAGTGGAATAAACAAAGACATCAGCGCTGCAGTGGTCTGTCTAAAGTTGAAGAATGATGACGAGGTGAGGTGCAGTCCATAAACATGAGGATTAACAGATGTAGTAATCAGGAATTATTCAGTATTATTGGCCTTTAAACATCATCTTGAGTACCTTTACTTTGGCATCTCTTGTTTTAGAACTAAAAGAATAAATTAAACCCCTAGACATGCTAATGCAGCCACACAGTTGTAATGATCAAGATTAGAAACTGAAATTATCAGAATGAATCTGGGGATTATTTAGAGATTTAAAAACAGCACAGCTGGTCAACAAGACCATTGGCTCAATATATTAGACAATCTGAAACAATTTATGATGTCTCAGTTGATGGGACAGAACATAAAATTGCCTGCTGCAGATGAAGTTCTATTGTATTTGACCAAATCAGACATTTCCATACCCAATGTGATGCATTTCCTTCAGGATGTTGGTCTAGTGTCTGGATACAAA
The DNA here is from genome assembly GCA_015082035.1 of Chaenogobius annularis. Lineage (NCBI taxonomy): Eukaryota > Metazoa > Chordata > Actinopteri > Gobiiformes > Gobiidae > Chaenogobius > Chaenogobius annularis. The sequence goes on from BJKM01000313.1 coordinate 466,140, forward strand.
CGGAATATACAAAAAAACTGAACAGACACCCCCCTCTGTCCTTTAGAAAGACTTACCCATATCTGGGCGTAGTGCTTCATAAAGAAATGTCAATTATCTTAGAGAATAACTATACTCCTTTTCTCCACTATAAAGAAAGACCTTGAAGTCAAAGGATTGAAATTATAAAAATGAATGTTTTGTCCAGATTTCTCTCTCTGTTCCAAACTCTCCCGATTTCCATCCCCAGCCGGCTGTTTGATGAGAGGAATAAAGCAATCTCAAGATTTGTGTGACAAGGAAAGAGATTTGCCTTGTCTGAAAAATAACTTTATTTCAGCTCAAATCAGAGCGTTGCTGGTGCGACCCAGAATATGAAGCTCAATGGAAACATACTGAGAGTAATGTTGTGCACAGGGTTCCTGTACAGGCCTTACTGGCAGATGACAGAGAACAGGAAGTTAAGAATCTAAAATAAAGTTATTACTATTAACTGTATTAGAATTACACAGCAAAACATATGTGACATAATGCAATACAATAATTTAAATAAATACACGTTATGTATGCTTACGTTTGAAGATTATCAGCAGCAGAAGCTGTGTTTTCAGCCTGTGCTCAAAAAGTCTAAAAATACACAATGTGGGTCATTCTGGGAGATTTAAAGAAAACATAACCCTGTTTGAATTGAAAAGTCAGACCATTTCAATGTTCTAGTAAATGGCTCGGTTTATTTATTGACTTTTCATTTTGGCAACATTGCTTTTAAGACTGTAATCCATTCTAAGTGTTGTGTGCAGTTAACATTTTCTGTCCTCCAGCTTTGATGGCCCACTGCCCATGGCCCACGGCCCATCACTCAACGATAATAAAGTCTACACTAAAAAGAGATAATAAATGTGTTTATTTTTCATAAAAGTATTGATATCTGCACTTAAACAGATGTGAGCTTGATCACAAGTACACAAATACATTTGATCAAAAGTGAAATAGGAGATGGTTAAATGATGATATTGCCTAAAGATGCATCAATACCATTATCAATATTGGTGCCAATACTGGAAAATGTACCTGCTCTTGAGTACCTTTACTTTGGCATTTCAGGTTTTAGAAATTAAAAAATGTTTTTAAAAAAACAAAAAACATCATGCCACTCTGGTGTTTTGCACACCAGGAATGGACTTTGGGCTCCATCTACTGGCAGCAAAGGAAATTACAGAGGTGAGATAAACAACAGCTTTCCTCCGACGATGTGAACATGCAGTTGTAATGATCGTGAGTTGATGCAGAAATGCTCAGAATGAGTCTGGTGATGATTTATGGACTTAAAAACAGCAAAAGAGTTCTATGTTGCTGTAATGGGTGTTCAATTGGTATTATTAGCATATTATTTTAGTTTAACAACCTTTTTAATGGCATATGTTTAGGGAAAATAACCTGGTATCTGATAATAGTCAAAGTCAAAAGGACAATAATATATGATGTTTGGACCACAGTACCATCTTTGATTTAAGTATTCTCCATATAAGGCGCATCAAAAATAAAATGTTAATGAGATGATTTATGGATTTTGCATTGAGTAAAGCTGAGGTAATTCTGCATGGATTCCTAATAATCATGTACATTTCCGGAAAGCGTCCTCATTTGCAGTGCTCTGACGCGAGTTATGACAACCACACATAACAGGCGCTGCAAATGCCAACGCCATGTTTTTATGCAGCAGGGTGAAAACTGCACACTCAGAACCACTAATCACACTTCTCTCATTATCCAGAAAGGAGCACTGTTTTGTACAGCGCACAGTGGAACTCTGGGACCCCCATAAGGATGAAAACGCAGCAGCCACAGGCGAGCAGAGAAATAAGTTATTTACCGGCACATAAATACCAGGAAAAATAGTTTCTATTGGGTTCATGAAACATAACTTTAAACTAAGTTTAAAACTGAGCAGGCAGGTAAGAAGTCTGTGGCACAATTTGCCTTTTAACTGTCGAAATGCAGATATTTGACCTGGTTTATTGTTCACATCAATTACTGGCTCTATCCACGGAAAACAAAAACTGTTAGTCGAGTTGTCCTTCTGATCTAATTTGCATCTACTATATCTTCTGACTAGGCAACAATTGGTTGGTAAAATACAAATACATGTGATTGCACTGTCTTAAGTCTTGAGTCATGTGACAAGAAGAGGATCCTCACACATGCAGACGGCCACTAGAACAGAACGGTTTGCAAAACATGAGCAAAGTTGGTGCCAGATAAAAAAAAATCAGACATCTTTGTTATGTTCTGCCATTCCAGAACAACACATTGAGCTCCAGGCCAGCGTGTGAAGTTGGCCGCAACAAAAGTAAAGTTTGGAGCAGACGTCTAGAAACACAGTTATGAGATTTAGGCTCAAAGTTGAATATATCTAAACCAGGACTCTGAACAGACCAAGACTGGGGCAAACAAAGATTAAGCGTGGGACTAAAGTAGATCTAACCAAAAAACAGATCTAACCACAGACAGAACAGCAAAGATGGCCAGAACACGGACAACAACACTATTATTGTAATGTTAGAGATTGTTGATTCCTGTATTTTCAATATCAATACAACAGCAGTTTATGCAACATAAAAGCAATGCAGATAAAACAACACTGCATATTTCAGAGTTCCAGCCTGTTCAGACTGTGTTGTCGTGTGAGTCCAGAAGGCCTCCAGGCTGGTCCCTGAACATGGATGTGCTCCGCAGAATGGCCTTATCATAGATTACTGATTGTGTTTACAGAGAACCAGGAGGACAACAGTTACCTTTCTGATGGCCCCGGCCCAGAGTGACGAAGCCTGACGAGATGAAGTTGTGAAGGTCGGCACCTCCGCTGCTGCGCACACTGTCCTTCCCATAGTGCAGACCTGTACACAGCAGGAGAACAGGCATCAGCACAGGACCCAACATGAGTGCTTTAAGATGAACACAGGAATACAGGAGCACACAAGAACATATGAGCAGTGGTTCAGTGGTAAATATATCTTCTCCAGGTTTTGGTCACATATTTTGGCCCAGCATTAAAATTAAAAGGCACTGAATCAATATTCTAGCCATAACCAGCAGCTTCATTTAAGGGGAAGCACAAGCAAGCATGTCCTCTGAACCCCCAAGCCTACCTTTTTGAGTGGATCGACAACAGTTTATCACGTATGTCTACTCTGATCAAAGCCTGAGGATGTCATTAAAGTTGCATTTAAAAAATGAAAATGAAAAATCAAGAGTTTTAGCCCGTAGGCTTTATTAGACAGGAAATAAATGGGGGTGAGAGAGAAGGGAGGACCTGCAGCAAATTGTCGGAGTTGGGATTTGAGCTCACGACACTGCGGCCGGCTGCAGTAGGAGCCTGGCATATGTGCTGTGTCTTAACCACTCGACCACCGGGCAGAACTAAAGTTGCATTTTTTATTCCCCACAAACACTGTCACATTCTGGGAACACATGCAGTGGAGAGGGCTCATGCTGGAGCTACGCGGCCCCATAAACCCTCTCACATTCTGGGGACACGCCCAGAGGAGAGGGCTCATGCTGGAGCTACGCGGCCCCATAAACCCTCTCACATTCTGGGGACACGTGTGCAGAAGAGAGGGCTCATGCTGGAACTACGCGGCTCCATAAACCCTCTCACATTCTGGGGACACGCGCAGAGGAGAGGGCTCATGCTGGAGCTACGCGGCCCCATAAACCCTCTCACATTCTATCTGGAAGCTACGGGCCCATAAACCCTCTCACATTCTGGGGACACGCCCAGAGGAGAGGGCTCATGCTGGAGCTACGGGCCCATAAACCCTCTCAATTCTGGGGACACGCGCAGAGGAGAGGGCTCATGCTGGAGCTACCGGCCCATAAACCCTCTCACATTCTGGGGACACGCCAGAGGAGAGGGCTCATGCTGGAGCTACGCGGCCCCATAAACCCTCTCACATTCTGGGGACACATGTGCAGAGCCAGCATTTGCTATGGAAGTCAAAAATGTTAATGTTATAAATGTATAATAAAATCTGGAGATATCTCTGGGAGTGAAAGGTTGCACTTTGGCTCTATTATGAAGGAAGCTCAAACGCAAAAAAAAGAAGACTTTTTTTTTTTTTTTTAAGCAATTTTAGCTTGATTAAGCTTGTCATTTTTCCGGTGCGAGGGAGTCCTTTTCCTCACACGCCTCTGCACCATCACATAAAACAGGTCTGACAGTCCAATCTGCTGCTAACATGAACCTTTGTGAGCAGGATGTGTCCTGTGTTTCACCCTTCTCCCCCTCCTCCCGCTCCTCTTCCCTCCTCTTCAAACCCCTCTTCTCCTCCTCCTCTTCCACCTCCACCTACTCTCCTTCCTTTTCCCCCATCTCCTCTTCCTCTTCTTCCCCCTCGCTCAGGCAAAAAGTTGCAAGAAAACACAAAGTAATATGTTAGGCTCTCCCACGCCTGGCTCTGCTCTCTGAACTCAATCACTCTCGTCGGCTCCCACTCACCCAGCGGCCACGGCTCACATTGGGCCAGCTCCATCATCCAGAGCGTTGTGCCTTGGTGTGCCTTCTCTCACCTCTGTCAGAGCTGTCCACGCCATACACACATACACACATACACACACATGCACAGACAATCAAACACCACATCACCAGACACATCCCGGTGATGAGAGGCTTTATCTTTTGAGGAAAATTTATGTTTTACTGTGTGGATTAAAGAAAAAATTCAAGATTCAAACTGTTCTAAGACCAAATAAGTGCTTGAAATAAAAGAAAAGTGTCCAAAACGATCAAAACGATTCAGTACGACGGAACACTCCTGGATGAATGCTGTCGCCCTTCGAGGGAACTGCTGTTTTTCCCAAACCACCGGCTGGTCCTGCTGTTGCTCTGAGAAGACATATAAATGACAGCACAGGAAAACTGTTTATGGAAATGATAAACTTTGAAAATGTCATCTAGTGTTTTGAATGTTCTGGACACCATTGCCCCTAGGAAGGTTAAAATGAAGGTTAAAATGGCGCAATGGAGAAATGATGATTCGGTCAGGGCACAGAAAAGTGCCATACGGGTCGAACGGATATGTCGCAAGTCAAAGCTCCAGGTTCAAAAAAGAAATTTACAGATAACTGGTAACTGTGTCTCAGACCAGATGCCCCTGACTTGTGGAGTACCCCAAGGGTCAATCCTGGGACCCCTTCTGTTCAACCTCTACATGCCGTTAGGTCAGTTGATTACGCAGCGAGAATGTTGTCCATCACAATGTGCAGCCGACACTCAGATCTATGTTTCACTGACGGCCAGGTGAATATGGGACCAAGTGGATTCACTCTGTCACTGCATCACACAGAATCAGTGTGTGGATGCAAACAACTTTCTCCATCTGAACTCGAACAAGACTGAAATCATCGTCTTTGGCCACAGAAACAAAGAGAAAGTGTTAACAGTCACCCTCCAGAGTCTCGGCTCTAAAACCTCACAAATCAAGTTAGAAATCTGGGGGTAATAATGGACATCAGACTTGAATCTTTAAACAGCCACGTCAGATCAATCACATCAGCAGCTTTTTGCCATCTAAAAAACATTGCCCAAAAATCAAAAGTATAATGTCTAAACCAGACCTGGCAGAGACTTATCCATCGCCGTTTGTCTCTAGTAAGATTAGACTAACTGTAACGGCCTGCTCACTGGCCTCTCCAAACGAGCTGTAAAACAGCTTGCAGTACATCCAGAACGCCTTGCGCTCGGTCCTGACTAGAACCAGGAAGTACGCATCACTATTAGTCTCTTGCTCAGGTCTCTGAGTTCTCCATGGACTTGCACCAATGTACATCTCGGACCATCTTGGGACTCTGAGGACCTCAGGACCGGCCTCCCTGCTGGTGCCCAGAGTCAGACTAAACATGGGGAATGTGCGTTTTCAGTTTATGCAGCTAAAATCTGAACAGTCCTTCCTGAGGACATGTGAGACACAGGCCGCTACTTCTGGCAATGTTCAAATCTAATTTTATTTTATTTGCACTTTTCTCAAAATTATGTCCCCAAACTGTTTGTTGATTTTAATGCATTTTTTTCCTGTTGTGTGAAGCACTTTGAAGTGCCCTTGTGTACGGGATTGTGCTCTAACAACTAAACTTGCCGGTCTATATCTAATAATCGTTTTATTCCTTGCGAAGCCGTCAAGCGTCACCTACAGAACAAATTAAAAATAGTTTGAGGCAAAGTATTATTATTAATTATTATTATTATTATTATTATTATTATAATTATTATTATTATCATTATTATTATTATTATTATTATTTATATTATTATTATATTATTATTATTATTTTATAATAAAATAATAATAATAATAATAATAATAATAATAATCAATAATAATAAATAATAATAATAATAATTAAATATAACCGCAAGCGGCAATGCCGCCCGCAATGCAAAGAGGGGGCACTACCAACGCTCCAATTTTCCTCCTTTTATTACACTAACTCGCCGAATCTGTGTCGCGCTATCGCGCTTTCTCCCCTTTGCTTTACAATAGGGGCATTATTGTGTAACTGAATATGTTCAATACTTTGTGCAAAAGTTTGCGACTGCCACCGCACAAAAAACGTAATATTTTTGAAGAAGAAGTTTGAATAACTTTTGATGGCCACTCCTTTTTGGTGTCCCAGTCCAAAAGGTTCATCTTTTCAACTCCTCAACACCATTTTCACTCATAATTTCAGCTTTTTCGTGCTAATGCCGAGGAGTTCGTAAAAGTACAATACTTTGGAAAACTCCAGAGTCACATGCTTAGCAAACTTTGATCCAATATGGCTGACATTGGGCTGGGGCGGACGGCATTGCCGTAATAATATTTTTTTAACTTCTCTTGTCACCATCCTTTCCTCTGCGACCAAATTGCATCATTCTACGATCAGATTTTTTTTTGGACCATTTCCTGTGCATTCTTTCATTTTGAGCGCGCTCACACGCCAAATTTTTAAATTTTAGAAAAAGGAGGCCAGAATGGTAGAGAAGCACGATTTTTAGAGGAATGTGCAAATTTTCCTGAACTTTTCGTCAATGTTCACTAAGGTGAAAAATAGGGGGGCTGGTCCCGAGAAGGAAAGAAAGAAAGAATAATATCGCCCCGTAGCGAAACACATGTTTCTCATTTTTCCAAATGTCATAAACTTTGTGAATTTGGTTCATTGACAAATGGCAATAAACCCTTTCTGATTCTGATTCTGATGTGCCAGATAAAAAAAGGCAGAGCTGTTCACGTTGTGTATCTAATGATTGCCATCTACTTTAGAGATATAGATTCACAGTGGTGAGTTCTGTACCCCTTCTCCTGATAAGTGAACCCTTAAGAGCTTGACCTTAGAGCTGAACCTTAGAAGCTGAACCCTTAGAGCCTGAGCCTTAGAGCTGACCTTAGAGCTGAAGCCTTATGAGACTGACCTTAGAGCTGAAACCTTAGAGCTTGGAGCCTTAGAGCTGGACCTTAGAGCTGAGACCTTAGAAGCCTGGCCTTTAGAGCCTGAACCCTTAGAGCTGAAGCCTTAGAGCTGAGAGCCTTAAGAGCTGAGCCTTAGAGTGAAGCCTTAGAACTGAGCCTTAGACTGAGCCTTAGAGCTGGACTCAGTAAGAGCTGAGCCTTAGAGCTAGCTTAGAGCTGAGCCTTAGAGCTGAACCTTAAGAGCTGAACCTTAGAGTTGGACCTTCAGAGCTGGACCTTAAGCTGAATGAAAAAAACCGAGTCGTGGCTGTCGAAAGCATATATATAATGTTACCATAATCTAGAACTGAAAGAAATGTAGCCCCTGGATGAACTGCTTTTCTACAATGAAGAGAAGAGATTATTTATTTCTAAAGAACGAAATGACCAATCTGGCCTTTAGATGATTGGTCAGCTCTTGACGTGTTTGTTGAAGGAGAGTTTCTCATCGATCCAGATGCAAAAGTATTTGTAATGGGTTAATTGTCAACATATTACCATCAAGTGTGAAATGATATATTTTTGGGTCAAATGAGTGTCTTTTGGAGAACAGCATACATTTGTGTTTTTTTGAATTCATTCATCATGTTTAAAATTAGCAAAGTCTGTGTGTTGGATGGAGTGAAAATCCTCTTGAATATGTTGAAACCACTTGTTGCAGCAAGAAGGTGCCTTAGGATGATTGCATCATCTGCATATAAATGGATGCTACTGTTTTTAGATTAATGCCCAAGTGAAGTTTATATAAATTGTACAATAACAGTGGTCCAGAGACAGAAGCCTTGAGGAACACCTTTATTAAGGTAAGAACATTCAAGATTGAAAGCCATCTGCAGAACCCTGAGCTCTAATTTGTGAGGTCATCGGCATAAACCATTTTTTAGAATGTGTATCAAACCCAACAGCATCCAGACGCTCCAAGAGAATACAAAGATCTACTGAATCAAAGGGCTTTGGCCAATCAACAAAAACAGCAGCACATTCTACATGGCTGTTCAGTGTAACAGTGTTATAATGTATAACTTTGGTAGCAGCTGTGATAGTGCTCAGTCCTGGTCTAAAACCAGACTAGTGTCTATTTAAAATGAAATATTTGGTTAAGAACGCATGCACCTGGTGTTACTTATGAGCTTCTCTAAGAAAGTTTGGAGATTGGACGGAAATGATTCAAATCATTTTTCTGGCCTCCTTTGTGCAAAGGGAGAACAAAAGCAGTTTTCCACATAATAATAATTAAAGCCGTGCGTGGCGATAAAGGCCCTCGCCCTTCTTGCGACCGCAGGGTACCAGCCACCGCGAAAAGCACACCTCTAATCCCCCCGCCTACATCACACCTCCCTCATAAACAGTACCAACTTTACGCTACTTCATTCAAAATGTTCACGAGCGCACGGTTTGAAATAGAGTTATGTCCCCATTGGCTTTTATGTTCAGTGTGATGTGGAGAAGAAGTGGGCCAAATGTCAACTGTTCATGACAAAGTAAATGTTTTCATCAAAGTCAAAATGCCTGTGAACCAAAACACATGTAAGTCTATGGCAATATTTTTTAGGTTGCCACGGTAACATGCTTGCAGATAGAGGTACGCCGTCAATGGCTTTTTTTTTGTTCAAAATGGTTAGAGGGATGTCTGTGCCAGATTTGATTTGTCTATGTCAAAGTATATTTTTTGACTTAATTCAAAATTTCAAGGGGGCGCTGTTGAGACTTTGTAAAGTATAGCTATATATATATATATATTGTGTATCATAGCGTTCAGCTCATAATTTTGAACAAAACTAATATTCGTGCCGGGAAATAGGAAATCTCATGCCAGAGATCTGCCAGTTTTGCCACTTAAAAAAATTTAAATTTTTGTTAACGAGCTTGCCACGCTCACATCTGGAATTGTATACAAAATTCAAAGAATTACCTCTAATTGCACATGGGTGTCGTTCCTTTTAACACATTTTCAAGTAGAAAAAGAAAAAGTATTAAAAAACAACAATAATAGTAATAATAATAATAATAATAACAGAAACTCTTTTTTGACATTTTTTTTCCACAATAAAAACTCGCGCTAGAGTCACATAATTTTGTTACATTGTGCCCAGTCACAAATGAACCCGTTCTAATTTTTTTCAGTTGTCTACTACAAATAGATCTTTTCTGAATTTTTTTATTTGGAGAGGGCGGTAGAGAGCCATTTGCATATCATTGCGTTCAGCTTTGAAATCTTAACAAACGCTCTAGTAAGATTTTCCCATTCAAAAATATTGAAGAAATGTGGATTTTTATTGAAATTTCAAATTCACAATGACCACTCCTGAAGACGGATCAGCTTCAAACTGATAAAATGTCAAATGTTTTGTGTCTTTTGTCTATTTGAAGAGTTTTTCGATGAAAACTTTACTACCCTCGACGGTGCGATTCTCGTTCTTTGGCTCGGGCCTAATAAAAACAAAGCAGGGAGTAAGACTGAAAGGGTCTAGGTGCAAAAACTATGATGGGGCCCTGAAGGCCCTGGCACTCATGGAAGACAGACGAGCTGGGGGAGTGGACAGGAACTGGGCAGAGGAGGAGCGCAGTGAGCAGCAGTGAGTTTATGGGTGGAGCAGATCTGACAGGGAGGGCGGGGCAAGATTATGAAGGGCTTTGAAGGGGAGTGTGTCGGAATCATGCAGTTCCACTCCGCTATGCTACATCTGCAGCACACAGGGCGGTGAAGCCCGGAGGAGATAGAGAAGAGCTTGTGCAGAGAAGAGAGAATATGACAAAAGTCCTAATTTGGGACAAAAATGATGCTTCTATTCGTTCTAAAGCAGAAGCGTAGGTGAATGCCTTGTTTTATAAGATCGCTTGGTTTAGTCTCCACCACGAGGGTAATAGGCATTACAGTTGTTACATGAACGAGTGCAATAAAAGTTTTCTCCTCTCTGTGTTTCAGTGACATAAAGTGAAAGTTAACAGCCTCCAGAGTCCAAGTATCAAACCAAGAACTTAAAAATAAATCAATTATAATAGTCTGATCACAATACAGTTTGTGCGTAATTTACTTTGCAAATCCAGATGGTGACGTTCTCTTCCGTTTGGTGGCATCTAAAATTTGGCACTTGATCCGGCGGACAGCGGTGAGAAGAACATCGACTTTTATCGGAGGGCGGCGCAGCGGCACACACAGGTTATGGAACTGCTCTCAATCACTACAACGGCGTCGGACGTGGGCACAGCAGAGCGAAGCTGCATGATGTGGGAATCCACTTGTGCGTGTTCATAAATGGATACAAAGATGGACTGGGAGCCAGGGAGTTCTCTGAGGGTCAGGGGATGCGTCCTGTTGAGGGGGTTCTATTAGAATACGTGCTCTGAGTCTGGACAGTTGAACTTGAGAAGAGATTTTTGGGGTAGGCGAAGAAAGAGTCCATATGGGATGTGACGAGATCATGGGATGAGAATGGCAGTGCTGTGGGGGAGATAAGGCGGGAGGACGGTCGATATTGCAGAGGTGGAAGTTGGCAGGCTGGGTAATGCTGCTGATATGGGCAGAGTACTGATGGTACTGTCCAACATGACACCCAGACTCCTGACCTAGGGAAGGGGAAGACTGTGGAGTTGGCGATGATGAGAGAAGTCTTCATTTTGAAAAGGTTGTGGTGAACAAATCGGTTGTGGTTTGGAGATGTATGATTTTAACCAGCAGAAACAGCCGTCCGAGATGCCAACTGAAGACATGCAATTAAAAATCAGATTGTATGAATTATGAATTATGATGATTAAAGTGGCAGGTGTTATTGAGGTGCTGTGAAGTGTTATGAGTCCAATGGCAGAGGAAGGAAACTGTTCTTGTGGTGAGAATAAAGAATATGGAGATGTCCAGAATCAGCTGTGCAAGGAGGGTCTTTCGGGATTTTAAGCAGAGCGGTCACTGGCTGTGGAGGAGACCAATTCAGACTGAAGTTTTCATAGAGGTTGTTATTGGGTGAACTGGGGGATGAAAACATTTCCAAAAGCTTCACAAATGTATGAAGCATTTTAGCTCAAGGGTTACTATACATGACTTTATTTATGATTTTATTTGTTGTCATGCTAACTTGAAGACGTCACCGGCATGCTGTTGCCTCTCGCTGTAATGATATTCATGAAAGTGAAAGGAAAAAGGTTGAGAGTTGAAGAAGACAGAAGTGCTGGTTTGATCGCTGACACTTCACTAGCAGGGACCGACGCCACAACAAATGGAATATGAGAGACCTCAGTCAATGGTTACTATCAATCAACTACATTAAAAGACAAACTTTCCTCGTCCACTACGCCCTCTGCACGACGCCCTCATGCCACCGGACACGGCCCTCTGCACCGGACACGCCCTCTGCACCGGACACGCCCTCTGCACCGGACACGCCCTCTGCACCCGGACACGCCCTCTGCCACCGGACACGCCCTCTGCACCACGCCTCTGCATCGGACACGCCCTCTGCACCGGACACGCCCTCAAAGCTTTTTCAAGAGCACGGACTTTGTGTCTGATCCTGAAATATAACCGCAGATAGGCTGCGGAGTGATGTCATAACCTCAGGTGGAGACACGTTCCCTTTGATTACATTGGACTTTTGCCATGGCTCTCTGTCTCCTCTCTCGCTCTCCTTTTCTCTCTCTCTTTCTTGTATAGCATAAAGACATACTTTGAAGACGTACAACTACATATGGTGCAGTAATGTAACACTGTATGGTTCCAACCGCCATAAAAACAAAGAAACGTAACGTACCCCAGTAGGTTGTCGTAATTGCACCTTTTTGTTGGTTTCCAACCACATAATAAGAACAGAAAAGAAGACTTTGTCATGAAATCTTAAAGAATCCAATGTTGAACCTGATCATTTCCCTCAGTGACTCGACGTAGAACTCATTGTATTATTAACGTAATCTGCATTTAACATATGCATTTTGGCTGATGGAATGTCGTGATGTCATGTGAACAAAACTTTTGTGAATTTCTTGATGGGGAAAACAATTGGTCTCCATGATTAAGTATTTGTTATATGTAAAAATTGCAAAGAATTTTTAGACAACACGAAGTCCCTGTTATTTCAAACCAGGCACACAGGACAAGATGCCCACAAAAAACAGAGCAATGTAGTGTATTCTATCCAATGCAGTGAAGAAAGTTGTAAAGAGCGCCACATAGAGGAGACTAAACAGCCACTGCACAAGAGGCTTTATAACACAGAAGACACTCGAGTTCAGGACCCCGAGCGCTTCTTCATCTTAAAGCCACAAACCACTCTTATTGAAGACAGTGAGGTGGAGATTCTGAGCAGAGAGAAAAGATGGTTTGAAAGAGGCTTAGCCATCCTGTTACGTCGGTCACATTCCAGGTAATGACAGACTGTTAAGGAGGCAATCTTTGTTATAAAAAGAGAAATCCTTCCTTAAATCGTAATGGAGTTTAAGATTCAACCTTCCAGTTGTTTATAATGGTCTGCTGAAACCATGGAGACGCCCGAGGCATTCGGATGTGAATCAGGCACTCAAGGAGAGGAAGCCAAAAGCCAGGGAACAATAGGCCCATCCCATTTGGTCTCGATGCCCCATTATCAGTGTTCCCGCCCTGTGGGCAGGGCTTTCACAGAGTAGGATAAAAACCTGAGTTCTCAGACTTGTTTCATGGATTGAGAATGACTCTTGGATGAGAGTCGAAACATTTTGTTTTTCTAAAACAGAGTCCAGATGGAACACTCCTGGACCAATGAGGGATTACACCGATATGTTATATGTAGCTATGATTCAAGAAATGAGTAAAAACGTATTTGGGGAAACTGCTTAAGTAAGAGTAACATTTGTAATGTGAAGGACCAAACACAGCACAAAATCTGCTATTTTCAAAAGATAGCCACAAAAATGAGACACAGTAAATTATATCTCAAGGAGTGGCGCAAGACACATAAATGTTACATTTAACTTCATACTGTCGACATAAAGCTTTTGTCACAAGAGAAACAACATTTTTACGCACAGTGAGAGACTGTTACACTGTACAATATATTTATAGGAGCAAAAGTATGAGGTATGAAAACTACTGAGAAGTACAACTATATTAAAATAAATCCCTTCTGCCCCGGAGGTCAAAGGTCGCTAATAAGATGCAGACAAGGCTTTTCAAAGGTGCATTGTGGGAGCTCACCAAGTGAGCGAGGGCTTGTGCTGGACGTGTTAGGCCCAGGCCTAATGACCAGGACACTGCCTCATCAAAACACCTCAGGGGCATCATTAAGGCTTCATAAATACCAACAGGTCAGAGGTCGGCACAGGTGCATCATGGGTCGCTGACTAGTTGATCTCAGCAAACGACCTTGAAAGCGAAAGTCTACTCAGCCTGGGCCAATCGGGCGCTGGCAGCTCATTACAGTCGTGTTTGGAAGAAGTCAAAAGCTCGGGCTCATGAGCTCGTTGTGAAGAACAGATCCAGACGTGTACAATATGTCATCTATACGTCCATATGGCATGATGTCTGATCAAAGAGTTAAGGCCAGACTCTACAGGCACTTTTTTTATCAAATGTATTTATTTTTGGTCAGTGAAAAACAACGTCATCTAATCTGCAAATAAAGATGTTTTATTATTACATTGAATCCACATCCAATGAAATGATATTGCACTTCCATGTTAACACCTCTGGCCCTTTAAGCAGCTTCTACGCACCCCAAACTTTACACTCTTTTGACGGATCGTACAGGAGGATTTCATTCAGATCTGATTTTAAGCCTGAATTATTTGTTTAATATTTGAAGTTTAACCTCAAAAAAAGAGCTGAACATTCAGGTGGATTTGCAGGACCCATGTTATAATTGCCAATGGGGATCCAAAATAAAATAATACAAATACCATTTTCAGTAAGATCTAGTTCATTCAAATAGTAAGATTTTCAACACAACCTCAACAGCTCCAGATATGGGCCTTTTTGGCAATGTTTACACATACAGTGCTTTATCTCTATATGAAAACTTGACATGGTGCTGCCCGGTGGTGGAGTGGTTAAGGCACAGCACACATATGCCATGCTCCATGTGCAGCCGGCTGCAGTGTCGTGTGTTCGAATCCCGGCTCTGACATTGACTGCATGTCCTCCCTTCTCTCTCATCCCCATTTCTCTCACAGTTGTCCTGTCTACAAAAGCCTGCGGGCCAAAAAATCATAGAAAAAAGAAAAAAGAAAACGATATGATGAAAAACTTGAAACACATTTTCTTCCCCTTTTCCAATTCACCTGCACCGTCTAACCTTCACGTTTTTGATGGACAGAAAACAATTAAAACTAATAAAATAAATGGATGGTACACACTTAAGTTTATTGGAAAACAAGTCAAATATAGTCAGCGACTCGCCAACTCATGGAGCAAGGATTGGCTAAAAGAGGCTGACAGCGAAGAGTGGAACGTCCAGTAAGAGGAGCAGAGGAGAGGGTCAGAGGAGCAGAGGAGAGGGTCAGAGGAGCAGAGGAGAGGGGCAGAGGAGCAGAGGAGAGGGGCAGAGGAGCAGAGGAGAGGGTGAGAGCAGAGGAGAGGGGCAGAGGAGCAGAGGAGAGGGGCAGAGGAGCAGGAGGGCAGATGGAGCAGGGGCAGAGGAGCAGAGGAGAGGGGCAAGAAGGAGCAGAGGAGAGGGGCAGAGGAGCAGAGGAGAGGGGCAGAAGGAGGCAGAGAGAGCAGAGGAGAGGGGCAGAGGAGAGAGGAGAGGGAGAGGAGCAGAAGGAGAGGGCAGAGGAGCAGAGGGAGGGCAGAGGAGCAGAAGGAGAGGGGAGCAGAGGAGGCAGAGGAGCAGAGGAGAGGGCAGAGGAGCAGAGGGAAGAGGGCAGAGAGCAAGAGGAGCAGAGGAGAGGGGCAGAGGAGCAAGAGTAAGGAGGCAGAGGAGCAGAGGAGAGGGGACAGAGGGCGAGAGGAGAGAGGGTCAGAGGAGCAGAGGAGAGGGGCAGAGGAGCAGAGGAGAGGGTCAGAGGAGCAGAGGAGAGGGACAGAGGAGAGGGGCAGAGGAGCAAGAGGAGAGGGAAGGAGCAGAGGAGAGGGGCAGAGGAGCAGAGGAGAGGGTCAGAGGAGCAGAGGAGAGGGTCAGAGGAGCAGAGGAGGAGAGGAGGGGAGGAGTGAGGGGTCAGAGGAGCAGAGGAGAGGGGCAGAGGAGCAAGGAGGGTCGGAGGAGCAGAGGAGAGGGGAGGGAGCAGAGAGAGGGTCAGAAGGGAGCAGAGGAGAAGGAGAGGGAGGTGAGGGTCAGAGGAGCAGAAGGAGAGGGTCAGAGGAGCAGAGGAGAGGTCAGAGGAGCAGAGGGAGAGGGCAGAGGAGCAGAGGAGAGGGGCAAGAGGAGAAGGGCAGAGGAGAAGAGGAGCGGGTCAGAGGAGCAGGGAGCAGAGGAGAGGGTCCAGAGGAGCAGAGGAGAGGGTCAGAGGAGCAGAGAGGAGGGAGTCAGAGGAAGGCAGAGGAGCAGAGGAGAGGTCAGAGGAGCAGAGGAAGAGGGGCAGAGGATGCAGAGGAGAAGGGCAGAGGAGCAGGAGAGGGAGGTGAGGGTCAGAGGATAGGGTCAGAGGAGCAGAGGAGAGGTCAGAGAGCAGGAGAGGGGTGAGGTCAGAGATAGGGTCAGAGGAGCAGAGGAGAGGTAGAGGAGCAGAGGAGAGGGTCAGAGGAGCAGAGGTGCAGAGAGAGGGTCAGAGGAGAGGAGAGGGAGGTGAGGGTCAGAGGAGAGGGTCAGAGGAGCAGAGGAAGAGGTCAGAGGAGCAGAGGAGGAGAGGAGAGGGAGTGAGGTCTGAGGAGCAGAGGAAGGTCAGAGGAGCAGAAGAGAGGGTCAAGGAGCAGAGGAGCAGAGAGAGGCGAGGAGCAGAGGAGCAGAGGAGAGGGCGAGGAGAGGGGCAGAGGAGCAGAGGAGAGGGTCAGAGGAGCAGAGGAGAGGGCCAGAGGAAGCAGAGGAGCAGAGGAGAGGAGTCAGAGGAGAGAGGGCAGAGGAGCATGAGGAGAGGGAGCAGAGGAGCAGAGGAAGAGGCAGAGGAAGCAGAGGAGCAGAGGAGAGGCAGAGGAGGGGGGCAGAGGAGCAGAGGGAGGGGCAGAGGAGCAGAGGAGAGGGCCAGAGGAGCAGAGAGCAGAGGAGGGGGTCAGAGGAGAGGGGACAGAGGAGCAGAGGGAAGGGGCAGAGGAGCAGCAGGAGAGGAGTTCAGAGGAGCAGTAGGAGAGGGGCAGAGGAGCAGAGGAGCGGGGCAGAGGAGTTGTTGACTACACTTAAGTGATCATTGTTTGCATTTCTGACTCATGCCACACAAACAACAAAAGTCACACACACAAAGAAGTAAAAGCCGGCATTACCAAACAGCCCGAGGCTTTTAGAGATACTGACAACGTTGTGCTGGACAATGCAAGGAAAAGGCAGCGAGAGCTTCTAGAAAGGAGTCTTGGCTGCACGGACAAAAAAAACCCTTTTTTAAAAACATTTGGATTTGTGAAATAAATCACGTGCATGACCACAAGTAGACAACAGTCACAGTGAATGATGAGGAATGACCCCATCATTTAAATGACTTTCTTCTCGTTTGTCAAACAAAACGCCTGTGATAATACAATGGCTGTAGACATGAATTCTGTAAATGGTCACTCCTGCATTGTAGGAAATGACCAGCAGTGTCACGCTATCTTGAGCAAAGAGTCTTCTGGAAAACTGCTGATCTTGTCAGACTTCTTATTGAAAAACCTGGCCTAGTGCTTTATCTTGCAGTTGTCTGCTTTGAGTTGTTCAGTCCCACGGTTCTCGAAAAGGTCAACAATTATTCCAATACCAAACATTTCAGCTCCAGCCTCAAAGAAAGATAGACCTGTGGCCTTGGCTGGCATCGTTCTGAAACGTTTTGAGAAAATAATGGTAAATATGCTTAAGTCAGAAGTGTCTCATCTTCTCGAACCTACTGGAATTTGTCTAATGACAGGAACTAGCCACTGCAGATGCAGTATTTGTATGTCTGTAAACACTAAGGGCAAACAGTTATGCACATATTTGATTTGCTGACTTTTCATTAGCACAGTTCATCCTTGTGTGTTTACATGTATGACCTAAACGTTAGTCCATCTTTTGTTAAGCGTATCCACTTTTCCACATTTAATTAAACAGGTAATAGCAAGTAAGGGTAAATAGTTCTTTGTCAATGGCAAAAACATGCCGTGCAGGGGTGCCCCAGGGAGCAGGGAGCTCCCCCACTCTATTCACCATGTACAGTACCAATGGTTCTGACAATTATCTTAAGCACACTTTCTGCAGGTGAAAGTCCATGTACTTCCAGGAGATTGACTCTTTTCAGTCCTAGTGGGAGGAACACCACTTTGCTCCAAATGAGGTGAAAACCAAAGACATGATCTTTGACCTTTCTGTCCTGGCACAGGCGGTACAAGTGAGTACAAGCTGTTACCTTCAGGGAGTCGATATCCTGCAGACCAACGCCAAAGCAACAGATTCTAATTTTCCTTCTTACCAGCAGCTGTTGCTTTGCTTTGATAGTCTGACTTCTTCTTTCAAATGCTTGTTTTTTCTTTTGAGATTGTCTTTTATCATAATGTATTTATTCTTATCGGACAGGAGCAATGTATTGTTGCACCGGCACTTCATTAGGGTCATGCAATAATGTTGGGGCATGGTCATGTAGTATTTTAGTCTTGTTTCCTCCTCACACTGTGGAAACCAATAAGTATTTCATATTCTGTGGGACTAACTATTACACTGTGGACACTACTTGTGTAGTATTGCAGGTAATTATGTTCATTATTATTTTTCATTATTCATCATTATTAGGGCACCAGCTGAATCTTGCCCAGCAAAACATCAAGTCCTCGACTCAGTGACCATGTACCTCCAAAAAGATCAATAAACCAGAAGACTTGTGTGTAGTTTAATTAACATTTAATTTAAAGGAAACCTTAACTAGTTTTAATGCCAGTCTCTGCAGCCACTTTTGGAGTGAGATGAGCCTGTTGCTGTGATTACTCCTCTGATGGGATGATGTGACTCAGGATAGCCCGTCCTCCTCTCCCACAAAGTCCACCCTTTTCCCCATCACATGAACACATTTATTTGTCAACCTGTCTAGCTGGTTACTGACGCTCAAGGTCATACCGCTACACCATCATGCAACCACAAAGAAACGGCGCAGGTTACATCCGACTGCTGGAAAATGTAGAGCATCTCACTGCTCCTGAGCCTTAGTCAGCAAGAAGAGCTTGTACAGAGCGCTTGCATGGGCCGACCAGTCCAGTTCAAGGTGGACATCCAGATACTTGTAGGTCCGGACCACCAAAACAAAAGTGTTGCGTTTGTATTTTTGTTCCGTGTAATTATGTTAAAAATAAAAGAGAAAGAGAATGTAATTCTGTTTTGAATGGGAACATGTGTGTGCATCTCTATTGGGGACCACAAAATCCCATTTCTGAAAGGAACTATGTTGGAAAAATGTATCTCGTTTCTTTGTAACTCCATGTCAAAGTGCTCAGTACTCACAGAGATCTGCTAACTGCTGGAGAACCTGTAGTTGTCAAGAGGTCATCAGAACCATTGGTTTTGGGGACTGCCCTGTTATTCACAAATACTGGACACTTATATTTCCATCTGACTTCAAAACAATGTACCTCGGATGGAGGACTCCAGCGATGGAGATGATCAATGGATACCCTGGAGTGTACTTTTGGCTGCAGCTAAAAAGCAGTAAGAAATGGATGATGGGAACTGAGCCGACTTTGAAGGACTGGACTATGTTGGACTTTTATAAAAGGAAAAATAAACTTTTACTCTGAACTTCAACATGGACAAATGGAATGGACATCGGGACTGACGGGACGACACTTTAACTTTCCACTCTCTGGTCTTTTTTTTTGTTCTTTCTGTTTTGTTCTTATAATTATATCAACAAAAAAAAAAAAGAAAAGAACAAATGGGAGTGTTAAAATTGTAGGATTAAAGTGGTATAATGTTTCAATATTATTGTTTCTAATGTTCAAATATCATGTTTTTGCAGAAAGTACATAGCACATCAGAGTGTGTTGTGGTGACAGGCCTAAACCCATTGCTGCTCTCCTGCTCATGAGTGTGAGGCACTTCTCCCCATAATATCCATGAGATCCATGACTTCTCCCAGCTCCAACTTTAACTCCATTTTCTATCTATTCAGCACCAAATATAACATCATTCTCTGTGAACATCTGACGACAGCATTTCTACACCAGCAACACACGAGTATTAAGAAACGTCAGCAGTAAACCAAGACCAACAGACTCTGACCGTGACTCTGACCTGTGACTCTGACCTGTGACTCTGACCTGTGACTCTGACCTGTGACTCTGACCTGTGACTCCGCCCCTGTGACTCCGACCTGTGACTCCGACCTGTGACTCCGACCTGTGACTCCGACCTGTGACTCTGACCTGTGACTCTGACCTGTGACTCAGACCTGTGACTCCGACCTGTGACTCCGACCTGTGACTCTGACCTGTGACTCTGACCTGTGACTCTGACCTGTGACTCTGACCGGACTGTGTCAGACCTGTGACTCAGACCTGTGACTCAGACCTGTGACTCGACCTGTGACTCTGACCTGTGACTCTGACCTGTGACTCCGCCTGTGACTCCGACCTGTGACTCTGATCCGTGGCTGGAGAGGGAGGAGCGCTGGAGAGGGAGGAGCGCTGGAGAGGGGGAGCTCTGAAGAGGGAGGAGCTCTGAAGAGCGAGGCGCTCTGGAGAGGGAGGAGCTCTGGAGAGGGAGGAGCTCTGGAGAGGGAGGAGCTCTGAAGAGGGAGGAGCTCTGGAGAGGGAGGAGCTCTGGAGAGGGAGGAGCTCTGAAGAGGGAGGAGCTCTGGAGAGGGAGGAGCTCTGAAGAGGGAGGAGCTCTGGAGAGGGAGGAGCTCTGGAGAGGGAGGAGCGCTGTAGAGGGAGGAGCGCTGTAGAAGGGAGGAGCTCTGGAGTGAGAGGAGGAGCTCTGGGAGGAGGAGCGGAGGGAGGACTCTGGAGAGGGAGGAGCTCTGGGAGGAGGGAGAGGAGCGCTGGTAAGAGGAGAGGGAGGAGCGCTGTAGAGGGAGGAGCTCTGGAGAGGGAGGAGCTCTGGAGAGGGAGGAGCTCTGGAGAGGGAGGAGGCAGGGCGAGTCCGCCGTTACGGCCCGGCGCTCAGGGACACAGCGAGGTGCCACACACTTCTCGTTGGCCTCACTGGTTTAAGTGTGTTTTCCACTGTGTTCCAAGAAGCCTCACTGCGACTCTAATGTTTTCCGAGTCAAGTCTTTAATATTCGGTGAGTCATTCCAGCACCATCGCACCATGTCGCATCACAGTTCCACAACATCAGATTTCCACTCAAGCATAAAGACACGCTTGAATTACCACTACAACTAAAACTAAACACTAAAACCGAGCACAGGATGGAATAATAAGTGTGGTGGGAAGAACACATTTAGTCCCAGAATACTGTACACCTGCAGTGACACTTATTGGTCCGATTGGAGCAGTAGATTGTGTGAAAACATGATTAGATTAGAGAAGGAAAACTCACAGATGTGTTCACCACAAAGGTAAATGGTTTTTTCCCTCACAAATGCCATGCAAGTACATTCAGTACATTCCATTGAAGTCATTGTATTCGGAACAATACAAATGAAAGAGGAACGGTACCAGAATACTAACAATTAGTATTCCGTTTTTTCTGTATACGTATTGTGGTATTTCCAAATAATGATATCACTAAATGCATTTGATAAACTATTTTTAGTAGCCAACAAGACAACCACAGATTACACTGTATAATGTGTTTAGCATGAATTAGCAATCTACCGCTCTTAAAGATTTTAGGAGATTTAGGTATTTAATCTTTAGTAATCTTCGACATAAGTCATTCTTTTATCTGATTTGAGCGAGCAGGGATTTGGATTTCTTTTTTGTGCCAGTGGCCGCACACACTGCTGCTGAATCCAATGCATATCACCACTTTTATGCAAGAAAAAAATAAATCAACCGGTGAAGGCCAGAGCAGTGGGCGTGTATGAGTGGCATGTTCATTGCAGCGCCTTTCAGGTGTCTCCAACATAGGACAATAAGATTCCTCACAATGCATGAATCACTCCAAATACGGGTTTAAGAGGGAAAATGAGAGGATAAACCTTTAAAACATAGTTTCACATGGCAAAAGAGGAGTGTGAATACCATTACCATTTCAAATATATTCCTTTGAACGTGTGGAAACTGGCCCGACTCCTCGGTGTTCTTAGGTCTTTGATTTACAGCGGTATTGACTGAATTAGTGCTGAGTCCTATTGAACAGGACTTTGCAGAGAGAAAGAATGTAAATATACACTGAATAATTTGAAATAAAAAAATAATACAAAAGATCAAAAAGATTCAGCAATCCAAGAGCTTAGTATATGTCAGTGGACTTTAAACTCATTTTGGGACTAAACGCTGCTGTTTTTCCAGTCCATGGTCTGGTCCTCCACTGCTCAGTGTTTAAAGAGGCTGAATGACCAGGGAAGAGCCACTCACGCGCCACGGTCGTCGGCAGGGTTGGAGAATGTCTCAGGAGACCGGATCTGACATCAAACCGCCAACCTTCTGGCTACATGGCACAGTTCTACCTCCTGAGCCACTGTCACCAACCGTTCCCAGAGTAGGCTGAGGTCAAGAGGTTAGAAGTTTTCCATTCGCAAAAGGCAATATTGTTCTAAAACTGCCTTCATATACACAGTTTTGATTTGGGCAAAATGTTAATGAAGTCGGGGTGCACGGTGGCAGAGCGGTTAGAGCTCTTGCCTCCCAAGGAGTCTGTATGTCCTCCCCATGTTACCGGGGGTTCTCTCCGGGTTCTGCGGATTACTCCCACCGTCCAAACACATGCATGTGTGAGGTCAATTGGCCCTAGTGAATGAGTGTGAGAGTGAATGGTTGTCTGTGTGTCTCTGTCTCTGTGTTAGCCCTGCGGCAAGTTGGCCACTGTCCAGGGTGTACCCCGCCTAAGGCCCAAAGGCACAGGGATAGGCTCCTGTCACCCGCAGCCCCTAACGGGAACAAGCGGTAGAAAATGAATGAATGAATGTTAATGAAGTCATTCTTGAAGCCAAAGCTCATGAACGGCTGTTGTTACTCAGTCATAAGGAGAAGCTAAGAACTAAGTGTTTTTGTTTTATTGATTACAAGTTTGAATTGCCCACCTACACTTCAGATCAAAAGAAGAAGCGCACACTTGAAGGTTGCCAGTTCAATTCCAGCCCTCGTTGGAGCGTTTCATCTTCTACAGACAGGTCTGTTTCCTCAGGAGTGATCTGTCAATATTGAAATGCTCTCCTGGCATTCACACCCACAGTTCATAACTCCATGCAGTTTATCGGAGAGCAGTGAACGCACCGCAGCTGCTCATGTGTCAGGTGCATTCAGTGAAGTCTGTAAATCTGATAGACACATTTACAGCAAGGAGCCCACTCAGAGCCCACTCCAGAGCCCACTCAGAGCCCACTCAGAGCCCACTCAGACACTGCACTGACTCTGACGTAGTCTGCAGAGACTACACCAGAGCCTTAACGGTCCAAACAGCTGGGACACAAGACACGGACTAAAAGTTATTCAAGCGTCTTCCGCTCTCACTAACTGCCCTGCCGTACACACCACCATCCGCGTTGTCTTTGGCTTGATGCTAAGGACAATTTTGAAGCATAATAATGATCCTAACAATGATTTGTAAGTGATTATCAGTCTTTAGGTCTTGATTTAACGCTTAGAGAAATAATAGAAGGAAAATTGGGACAATTTATGATCCAGCCGGAAACAGCATCGAGCCAGCGCAATTTGTAAAACATTAACATTAAGCTTTATAGGAACAATAGTTATCTGCAAGGAGTAGTATTATCGCTTCCAACTTTTATTTCAGGAGTATGTCCAGCACTACCCTGGGCCTCCTCAGGGAGTACACGGCTCTACATCAGCAGCAACTCCAAGGAGAAGAACTGCATGTCACTCTACAGACACACACACACACACACGCACACAAACACACACACACACGGCTAAGGGCTCCTGCTCACGGACAAGAGTTTTCATATTTTTCTCGTGATACTCTCCCTGTGTTTTCTGTAAAACTCTCGTGCATCAGAGAGTCCTCAGATGATCCACTGCTGAAACTACAAATGTATCCACCGTAATGAGGAGGATGCCATTTTAACAGCTGAACAAAGACAGGTTAGTTTTAGGAGAAACTCCCCCCTGAGGGCAGGTTTAGTCAGCGCAGTGTAAGTCGAGTTTCTCAGAACAGCAGATTGAAAATGACTTTCAAATGGAAGTTCAAACATCTTGATTTCAAAAACATTGTCCAGATCACTACCTTTGGAACTTTCTTTATGGATCCCACTGAACATTTTACACAGTTCAACTGTGTACTTTATGTCATATTTTAGACTTTCTCTCATTTTCCATTTAAATGAATGAAATTCCTGCTCGAACAGAAATGCTACTCACAACAGAAGTGCGGGTCAAGAGCAGTCAGAAGTAAAAGTGGGCGGAATAAGGTGAGAAGTTTATTGTCTCCGTAGGGAAGCATGTCCACTTTTTGACCCAGTCGCTGGGTAAACCTGTGAGGAGCAGTGAGAGCGCCCATGGAGCCATCTCCACATCTCCACATCTCCACATCTTGATCTAGTCTTGGTCAGGACTGAGGGTATTACGTTCGGTGCATGTTTTCGGTACAACAAACAACAAACTTTCACTCTGGTTCTCCCCGAGGTTTCTACTTTCTCCCAAAGGGTTTTGCAGATTTTCCTTGCAGAGAACGAGGGTCTAAGGACAGGGGATGCTGGTCCATTTGCTAATTTTCTATGAACTTATAATCTGTTCACTGTTGCCCATCGAGGAAACCGCAGTTGTGATTTTGGGCGATACAAAAATAAATTGAATGCAAAAAAAAACAAACATTAATAGAACAACTCTAGAACTCCTCAAACGTATCTTCTCTAATACGATGCTGTAGCTCCTCCTGGTTCCTCGGCCTGTGTGTGAGCAGTTGGCTGGGGTGGAGCACTGGTCTCAGAGAGTACCACGTCTGTCACAAGCTGCACGCACTCTAATTATGGACGCTCGCAGGCCTGCTTTTCCCTGTCGCCGTGCTGCTCACGCTCGCTTGCTCAAATGGGATGATTACTGGATGTTCACATTGGAGATTACCCTGCTAAAAAGATGAGTACAGCGGGGGGCCGCCGTCATGCCATACACAGACAGGAGGCTGCACAAAGGCATGCTGCGAAATGTGAACCGAAGTATCATGAACCACAATGGAGGTTTATTTATGTATTGAGACAGGGACAGAACATACATTAGCCTTACCAGCAGAGCTGCCGTGTACCAGGTGCAGCTCATTTACCTGTCGTCCCAGGACAGCTGACGTTATAAGTCCCACTGAGGGGTGGAGCCTATTGTACATGTTTTTAGTGGTAGGGGAAACCAGGGTACCCGGAGGAAACCTACGCAGAACATGCAAACTCCACACAGAAAGGCCCTGCCCACCTGGGACTCGATCCCAGGAGGTTGCAGGTTGGATTCCTACGGATGGAAAATGAGGCTGTTTGACATGTATTACATCCACTAGCAGAATGTTCTGGGCTCTCTGCTCACTGTCTCTCACAGCTAATGCTAACTTTTATTCAAATGTAAACTATAAGATAAACAACACATTTAAATACATCTTTGTTGTGATTGTTTTTATTGGCAGATTACTTCAGTTTGTCATTTTAAGCCGTGTTTCAGAGAATACAAACAGATCGGTCTGGCTTGTTTTTCCCACACTCTAATAAAGTCTATTCTTGATTAAAGACTTCAAACATTCATGTGAATAACTCAAAGACCTTTTTTTGATTTAAACGTTGAACTATCTAACTTAGTGTTAGTGTTAATAATATGGTTTGTTTTATTCACACAGTTGTGAGGCTTGTTCTCATCAGCTGATTCCTGTCCCGTTTGAGACGGGGCCATAGAGTGTTGGGCAGGTTGAGGTCCTGACACTATTATTCTCCTAGTGATCCTGATTTCCATGATCGTTTGTGTGATCGTTAATTGTTTGTCTGGGATCGCCACACTTTTTGGGAATTAATATTGGAAAATGAGCTCGGTGACCTATAGTTTTATCATATCAAGCCTTTCACGTCGGGCCTCTATTTAGCGTGTAAGAGCGGTCAAACTGCAGTGAGGACACTGGCTCCTGAAAAATACGCAGGATATAACTTATATGGAGATCTGAAGTCATGTTTTAGTTACTTTTAAGAGCTACATTGAAGCTACACCACGTGGCTCCTCATTGGCTGGGCTGGGCTCATTGCCGCATGTAAAATTTCACATCCGTATTTCAGAGACATCCACCTGCCTATTCTGTCAGGATTTAGTGATTTTAGCGTGACTCTGGGAAAACCTTCTACGGCGCGGTGCACAGAGCATTTTATTAAGAGCTTATACTCAGGGGTTCCAGTCACATGACATGTGTGTTCTGTGAGGACGTCACTGTATTATGTAGTCCTTCGGCCTCTTAGCTCTCAGTCATGATGCTACATAAAAAAAGCTGACACCAAAAGAACAGAAACTTTCCACTTTTTCCAGCTTTTGCAGACCTTTACATCTCGTCCACAGCGGCTCTCCGTCCAGGCAAGCCTTCAAGGAGAACCTTTAACTGTCCCACAGTGGGGAAATTCCAGTCTTGAAACGCACAGGACAAAAACAGCAGGAAAATAGAAACAGGCAATAAGATCATCAAGACAATTAAATCCAACCCAGTGTGTAAAATATGAGGCTATATTTGGATTTTTCTTCTTCCGTAGATTTACACAGGCCAACCCTCCATCTGAGAGTATGACATCGTACAACGTGCATTACCCTGAAGATTTCTATTAGTGACTAGATCCGAGAAGTCATTATATCATTATATATATAGATACACCCCCCCAGCCTGTCACCAGCCCATCACCCATTAGAAGTGCTGGCTGCGCCCCCGAGGCAAAGCCACTCTGGCCCCAGAGAAGCCAAGAGCTTGGCTGGGTACTTGCCACGAAAATATTAACTTGTAATTACAAGAAAAGGATCTTACAAGATGCTGATGGATTTTTTGGTGAATGCAATGCCCCTCTGTAGTTTAATCAAACTGATAGCTTTTATTGAATTGTAAGAGTTTTATTGAATTGTCATTTGTAATCTTTTGTCTTAAATGTCACTGTCCATATATTTTCGGGTACAAACCTCAAACTCACTTTCAGGCACGTTGTAGCACATTTCCCATCAACTACAAAAACTCTGATCCAATTAACAACTTCAGGACGGACTAAAGAAAAATATGCCCGTTTTTGACAGTATTGCCTTGCTGAACAGACCACAGCTGCAAACATTTCTGGAGATATATTTTCACATGGTTTAAATCATTTCGCTGTTTGAATAGTTGGCAGGAGTCTTCTCAGGTCTTGTCACAAAGTTGCTCTTACCGTGGTTAGACTTGCCGTGCACTGGGGTGTAGTGATTCTTAGACGAGGTCCGGACCGGTGTGTTGTCTTTGGGGGACCCATTCATGGCTGCAAAGTTCTCACAATCATACTGCGAGATGGGGATGGGCCCCTGCTGCCTCAGGATATCCGCCAAGGCCCTTGGGAAGGAAGGAGAACCAGGTTTAGAAACATCAACACTCTTCTCCAGAAACCACCGGGCGGCAGGAGGCGTGGTCAGACCGAGCGACCTGACAACAGCCCAAACATGTCGTGGTAAAAGCATCTGTAACCCTCGCTACACATTTCACTGACAAGAATAAATAAGAGATATACAGTGTATCACAACAACACCTGCCAGACTCTGGAAGAGGGTCTGGGGCCAGCGCAGTGACCATGGGGCCAGCGCAGTGACCATGGGGCCAGCGCAGTGACCATGGGGCCAGCGCAGTGACCATGGAGCCAGCTTTAGCAATGTTGACATGACATCACAACCTTCTAAACTGTAGTTTGAAACTGAGCTGGAAGGTTTGTCAGAATTTTACTGTACAATTAGTTTGACCTGTTTCATGATTAATATATCTATAACTACCGGGCCAATCGATATGAAGCAATGAAAGTTTAACTTCTCCTCAAAGTTGGTAGACAGCCAACGCTTTGGCCTCCATTCAATTCAATTTATGCTTGTGAAGCCTCACAGGGCTGCACACGATGGGGACGGGAAGGTATGATGAGGACTGGGATTTATTTGAGGGATCATCTTAATGTCCTCTAATACTGAAAAATACAATTTAGAGAGGCATGGTCAGTTTTGGAAATATCTTCTGATAAGACATTAAAGGTAAATATAAAATCTGATGAAAGAAATTCTGTTACTGCCACATGTCTCACCAAGCTTCAAAATGCTATAATTCTGAGAATTTTAGAAGAATAAAACATAATTATAAAAGTCTTAAAACTGTACCTTGTACATTTGAAGATCAGAGATAAATTAGATGAACTCCAGACTCCTCAAAGACATTCTCCCCCTAATTATAGATTCTATTCTTAATATAATAAATACTTCACTAAAAAGTGGTTATGTTCCACAGTCCTTCAAACATGCAGTCATTAAACCGCTTCTGAAAAAAGCCTCATCTTGATCCTGACAGTTGATAAACTACAGACCTATTTCAAATCTACCCTTTGTCTCTAAAATCCTTGAAAGAGTTGTAGTTAAACAGCTTTGTCGCCATCTACAGGCACAATAACTTATTCGAAGTTTTCCAGTCAGGGTCCAGAGCCCCCACACACTGAAACTGCACTAGTTAAAGTCACAAATGATTTGTTATTAGCTGCTGACGATGGACTGGTCTCAATCCTGGTTCTATTGGACCTCAGTGCAGCGTTCGGCACCATCGACCACAACATTCTACTGCAAAGGTTAGAATCTGATGTAGGTGTCAGAGGCCCGCCCTCAGCTGGTTTAAATCCTACCTATCGGATAGGTACCAGTTTGTTAATGTAAACCAGAGCTCCTCCCCTGTTCTAAAGTAACCTACGGTGTGCCACAGGGTTCAGTTCTCGTCCATTCTGTTTACTCTTTTATGCTGCCGTTAGGTCACATGATCAGAAAGCATAGCATTAACTTCCACTGCTCTGAAGATGACACACAGCTGTATTTATCAATGAAACCTGATAAGACCGATCAAGCAGAAAAAGATGAAAAATTGTCCATGACCTTTGTAACATCTAGATTAGACTACTGTAACTCTGCTCGCAGCGCGCCCTAAAAGCGCCATAAAAAGCTTTCAACTGGTTCAAAATGCAGCAGCAAGATTACTAACAGGAACTAAAAGAAGAGAGCACATTACGCCGGTGCTCGAGTCTCTTCACTGGTCCTGTTGAGTTTAGAATCAAATTCAAACTCCTCCTGCTGACTTACAAAGCCATAAATGACCTGGCCCCATCCTACCTCAAAGAGGCTATAGTACCTTATCATCAAACAGAGCACTTCGCTCTCAAAATGCTGGACTTCTGGTGGTCCCAGAGTCTCTAAAAGCACAATAGGAGGTAGAGCATTTAGCTACCAAGCTCCTGTGTTGTGGAATCGGCTCCTGTCCATGTTAAAGAGGCCGACACAGTCTCTTCATTTAAGACCAGGCTTAAAACGTTCCTCTTTGAAATGGCTTATGGTCAGGCCAGTTAGGAACAGAAATAAAAACCTACAGTTCCCAGCTATGCTGCCCTAGGAGCAACTATACTGGGGGAAGTATGGCAGCTTGAGCACTATCGTCTGTTTCCTACTACTTCTCTATCAAACAATATTTAATATTTTATTTCACTTGCAATTTTTTTCATCTCTTTCCTTCTTCTTCTCCACTTCCCCGACGGGAGTGGAGCAGGCACATCGAGGACCTGTGGATCCAGATGCTCCTCATCTGCCTGGAGAAACGGTCTGCTGGAGAAACGGTCTCTACTCCATATGAACGGTTCTTCATCGGCCTTGGAAGAATTGGTTCTCCTCCTGAGTGGGTCTTGCTCCACCGTGTATCTGCAAATTGAGGCGCGTCCGCCTGTCCGTCCCGAGGGAGTCGGATCTCTCCTTCACTGTGGAACTCCTACAGGTTTCTACTTTTTCCCAAAGAGGTTTGGTAGTTTTCCTGGCCGAGAAGGAGGGTCTAAGGACAGGGGAGCTTGGGACATCTGTCTAAGGACACAGGACGCTTTGTTTTCCACTGTAGCCCCTCGAGGCAACTACTGTTGTGATTTTGGGCGTTACAAAAATAAATTGAATTGAATTGAATTGAAGATGACTTGTGGGGCTCAAACCTTGCAAATGAGGGGGATTTGTCAGAGGGCCTTGGGGTGAATGTACTCAACACAGAACTATTTGACCCTGTTAAGGTTTCATAAAAGGGTTATTAACAGAAACTATCAATGTAGAAAAAGTCAAAATTTACCGATGTGGACAAAAGTGATACGACTGGTTACCATGTGACCTACACTTAGACCAAGATAAATCATTTCAGATCTTTTTCCACCTTTAATGTGATCTATGACCTAGATGATTCAGTTCGGGGGGAATAAAAACGAAACTAATGTGGTTGCATACGTGTACGCGCCCTTAAACTAATACTTTGTTGAAGCATCGTTTGATTTTATGACAGCACTCTTTTTGGACAGGAGTCTATCAGTGTGGCACTTCACTCTTCTCTGCAGAAACACTCGCCTGTGCGCAGCCCTCTTCAGATCACCCACAGATTTTCAGTCAGATTCAGGTCTGGGCTCTGGTTGGGCCAGTCCAAAACTTTAATCTTCATCTGGTGAAACCATTCTTTTGCTGATTTGGACGTATACTTTGGGTCATTGTCGTGCTGAAAGTTAAAGTTCCTCTTCATCTTCAGCTTTCTGGCAGAAGCCTAAAGGTTTTGTGCCAACATTGCCTGGTAAGCCCCAAAGCCTGATGCTGCCGCCGCCATGCTTCACTGTGGGCATGGCGTTTATTTGGTGTTGTGCAGTGTTGTTTTTGACCCAAACATACCTTTTGGAGTTATGGCCAAAAAGTTCAACTTCGGTTTCATCAGAACACACCGCATTTTCCCATATGCTTTTGGGAGACTTCAAATTAGGTTTTTCTTTGTAAGAAAAGGCTTTGGTCTTGCCATCTGACCCCATCGTCCAGACATATGGAGACTGTCACATGTACTACACAGCCAGTACAATGCAGCTCTTTAGATGTTGCTGTAGGTTTTAGGCCTTTGTACACCTCTGTACGCTTCTGTAGGCCTCTGTAGGCCTCTGTACGCCTCTGTCGGCCTCTGTACGCCTCTGTAGGCCTTTGTACGCCTCTGTAGGCCTTTGTAGGCCTCTGTACACCTCTGTACGCCTCTGTAGGCCTCTGTAGGCCTCTGTACGCCTCTGTAGGCCTTTGTACGCCTCTGTAGGCCTCTGTACGCCTCTGTACACCTCTGTCGGCCTCTGTACGCCTCTGTAGGCCTACGCCTTTCTGGTAGGTCCTCTGTAGATCCTTGGTAGCTTCCTGACCAGTTTTTCCTTCTGTCTTTCATCAGTTGTTTTGGAAAAGTTCTTGTAATTGTCAATGTTAGCACTCACGTGCCAACGACGCACACATGCGCACACACACCACTACACACGCACGCTCAACACACCGCACTGCACAACACTCAATAATAGCATCGCAACACACTGACACACCGCGACACACGAGCATTACTCACACACTACACGCACACACGCACACACACACACGACAACTCCGCGCACACTACTACACCACAAACCGTGCACTCAACGGCAAACACACAGCCAGCATCAGGCACTCACCTCACACTACGCAAACACACGTGCACAAGACTCGACACACACGACACGGCGCATCACGCAGTACATGAGCGAAACACCAATTCACAATGCGACTATTCATCGCACTCACGCACACGAAATGCTACATCACACATCAACAACACAGACACGCACACACACATCCACACACAAATTTGGGTAACTAGGTCCGATTTTGAGCTGTGTTAAATATCCATCCCTCCGTCTTCTTATCTCAGCAGGGACTCCTGGACTCCCCTCACCCCCAGACACTTCCTCCAGCTCCTCCGGGGGGATCCCGAGGCGTTCCCAGGCCACACAGAGACATAGTCCCTCCAACGTGTCCTGGGTCTTCCCGGTGGGACATGCCCGGAACACCTGCCCAGGGAGGGGCCAGAAGGCTCTGGAACAGATGCACCGGCTCTACTCCGAGCTCCCCCCATGTGACCCTTTTGCTTTGGTTCCTGTTTTCCCCAGGTTTGGTTTAGGCAGCCTTTTCCCTGCGTGAGCCTTCAGCTTTCCTCCACACAAATCTCCAAACCTGTTCTGACAGTGGATGTAAATGTTGCTTTAGTTGAGAGCAATGACTTCTCCAGATCAGTTTACGACGTTGTAAATTTGCAAAGTGTAGTTATAATTAGAGCGCGGCTGTAAGCACACAGCCTGTTATGTCATGACGAGATATTCAGCGCTCACTGTTTTAAGAGGAATGTTCATTTGCACAACCGCTGCATGGGAGAAGTCTAATTGGTTTGATTCTGACTGTTTTTCAGAGCGCACCAGGTGCATATGGAAGGATGAGGCCCCGAGGTGAGAGAGGGAGGGAGGTGCGGAGGGAGGGGGAGCTGGCCGGTGAGGGGGAGACTTTGGTGGGGAAAGTATTTAGGAAAACAGGAAAATAGAAGGGGAGAGCGGCGTGGGGATATAAAGACAGTCGGAGAGAGGAGAGGAAAGAGAGGGAGATACGAGGGCAGAGTGAGAGAAAGAAGAGGCAAGAGAGGGACAGAGGAGAGGGGGGAGAGAGTAGACAGAGAGGGGAGAAATAGTGGGAGAGAAAGAAGGGAGAGAGCAGCAGAAAAAGAGAGAAGAGACCGGAAAGAGAGAAATGGGGAGAGAGAGAAAAAGACACAGAGAGGGGAGGAAGGGGAGGAAGAGGAGCAGACAGAGGCGGATGAGAGAGAGAAGCTTGTGCGACTGTTTGTTTGCGCTTTCAAAAAGAAATGAAATGACTTGTGCTGTCCAAGAGCGAGTGTGGGACAAACTCACGGGCCGCTCCTGTAACCTTTGATTTGATTTTGGAGCGCCCACCCCGCCCCCCGCCCCCGCAGCGTCCTGCTCTCCTCCTCGTCCTTATTGAATGTGCAGCGGTGCATACATGTCACACGACCTTGCCACAGCCGAACGTTAACACTATACATTATTCACAGACTTAAGATCCAGGATTGAATAATGCAGCGGAGAAAGAAAAAAACCTATTCAATCTTGGGGAAATAATATGTGTCAGCGTTTGTTCACTGATGTGGTTACAGGCGCGGGACGGAGCGGGACGGGACGGAGCGGGACGGAGCGGGACCAGACGAGACGGAGCGGGACGGCGCGGGACGAGATGGCGCGGGACGAGACGAGACGGAGCGGGACGGGACGGAGCGGGACGAGATGGCGCGGGACGAGACGAGATGGCGCGGGACGAGATGGCGCGGGATGAGACGGTGTAGGACGGGACGAGACGATGTGGGACACGACGGAGCGGGACGAGACAGAGCGGGACGAGACGGCGCTTTGGGGGGGAAGGACCCTACAGGTGCGCTGTCTTGGTTCGGACTGGGCCACAGAGGGAGACTATTGTGAAAGTCTCATTAAAAGTTGGACAAAGAAACTGTCTGGATGGAAAACATCATGTGGAGCACCTGTGACTAATGTGGGCTTAAGCTCAGAAGATGAAATGTCCAGGTGGTTTTGACTCAGTAAAAGCACTCATACATATGCATGACGTCAGAGCTTGCTTTAAAGACAGTTACCGTGACCGAGCACGCTTGCGTCATCGCCAGAATGTCGCAGGTTCGATTCCCTGGCATTGTTTTATTTCGTACGACCATAAACAAAAGTGTGATGTGCTCTTCTTGGCTGTAGCACGAGGGTTGGCATGGGCACTCAGAGCTTCCAAACGCCTGATGAGAGGGTGTGACCATGCACGAGGGGCAGGACCTCTGAAGACACAATGATCAGGCCATGTATCTGACCCAAACTGCACTCACAAGAGCACAACTGCACTGGGGTTCATGCACTCATACAGGAACGTTCTGACAAACGGTGTGTTTATTTGTAAAGCGGAAGATTCAACTCACGATTGAGCCCTGAATCTTCAGCGAACTCACACAGTAACTTCAGAAAATCAAGGCTGTATGTCATTTCAAAATTCACCACATTCCAGAGCTCGCGCTGCCGGCTACTATTGTGTCTGTGCTTGTGTTTTTAATATCATGTCTTTTTTCTGTATATAAAGGATTTCAATGTGTTTAGCGAATGTGCATGTTATCAATCATCATGAGACCGCGTCTCAAATGTGTTCAAGGACGCACAACGTACCCAACATCACACACACACACACAGGCTCACGCACACATCACGCACACACAGGCTCACGCACACACACACACACAGACACCAGGCTCACGGCAACATCACACACCACAAGGACGTAACTCACACAGTCGGACCAACATAAACACACACAGGTACGCACACACACAAGCGCACGCACACATCACACACACAGGCGCATCCACACACCAGTCACGCACACAACACACAGCTACGAAATCACGACGTCCGCCACACACACAGGCTCACGCGTACCCACCACATCACACACCACACAGGCTCACGCACACATCACACGCACACACAGGTTCAATGCCTCACGGACACACAGGTGGCACACACACACAAGGCTACGGCACACACTCACACACACACAGGCTCACGCTCACCACAGCCCATCACATCACACAGGCCCACGCACACAGGGCTCACGCACACATCACACACACACACAGGCTCACGACACACACACCACACAGGCTCACGCACACATACACACACACAGGCTCACGCACACATCACACACACACAGGCTCACGCACACATCGACACCACACACAGGCTCACGCACACATCACGCACACACAGGCTCACGCGCACACACACACACACAGGCTCACGCACACACACGCACACACAGGTCACGCACACACACCACACACGGCTCACGCACACACACACACACAGGCTCACAGCACAACATACACACACACACAGGCTCACGCACACATCACACGACACACAGGCTCACGCACAACATGCCACGACACACACTCACACACAGGCTCAGCACACACAGACACGCACAGGCTCACGCCACACAGACACACAGCTAGCACACAACACACACACGGCTCACGCACACCATCACACACACAGGCTCACGCACACACACAGCACCACACCACACAGGGCTCACGCACACATCACACACACACAAGGCTCACGCACACATCACACACGCACAGGCTCACGCACAACATCCACACACACAGGCTCACGCACACACACACACACACACAGGCCACGCACACATCACACACACAACAGCTCACGCACACACACACACCACAGCTCACGAACACAAGTCACCACACACACACAGCACGCACGCTCAGGCACACAACTCACGAACAACACAAGCTCACGCACACACAGCACACAGGCTCACGGCACACACATTACACACAGGCTCACGCACACACAGACCACACAGCTCACGCACACACAACACACACTCACCACACATGCACACACAAGGCTCACGCACCACACCACCACAGCACGCACACATCCACACACACACACAGGCTCACGCCACACAGACAGGTCACGCGCCACGCAACAGTCACACACACACAGGCTCACGCACACACACACACACAGGTTCACGCACACATCACACACACAGGCTCACGCACATCACACACCACACAGGTCAGCAATCCACACACACAGGCTCAGCACACACACCACACAACAGTAGCACACAGACACGGCTCACGCACCACAGACACACAGGCTCACACACACATCACAGACACACGGCTCACGCACACATCACACACACACAGGCTCACGCAACATCACACACACACAGGCTCACGCACACATCACACCACACAGGCTGCACGCACACATCACGCACACAGGCTCACGCACACATCACGACACACAGGCTCACAACACATCACAGACACACAGGCTCACGCACACATCACACACCACAGGCTACGCACACATCAGACACACAGGCTCCGCATCACAGCTCAGCACACAGACACACAGGCTCACGACACACAGACACACAGGCTCCGCAACACAGACACACAGGCTCACGCACACACAGACACACAGGCTCACGCACACATCACGCACACACAGGCTCACGCACACATCACAGAACACAGGCTCACACACACATCACAGGACACACAGGTCACGCACCACTCACACACCACACAGGCTCACGCACACATCACGCACACACAGGGCTCACGCCACACATCACACACACACAGCTCACGCACACACTGACACACAGGCTCACGCACACACAGACACACAGGCTCACGCCACACACAGACACACAGGTCTCACGCCACACACACACACACAGGCTCACGCACACAGACACACAGGCTCACGCACACAGCAGACACACAGGCTCACGCACACACACACACCACAGGCTCATCGCACACACAGACACACAGGCTCACGCACACACAGACACACAGGTCACACACACACAGACACACAGGCTCACGCACACACACACACACAGGCTCACCACACACAGACACACAGGCTCACGCACACACAGACACACAGGCTCACGCACACACACACACACAGGCTCACGCAACACACGACACAACAGGCTCACCGCACACACGACACACAGGCTCACGCCACACACACACACACAGGCTTCACAGCACACACCACACACACAGGCTTCACCACACACAGACCACACAGGCTCACGCACACACACACACACAGCTCACGGCAACACACACACACACAGGCTCACGCAACACACACACACAAGGCTCAGCACACACCTTCACATAAAAAATATCATTTGTGTTTAAGTATGTCAAATATCGATACTTAAGACAGAAAAACTCTTGTGGGCTCCACATCACTGTGAGTATTTGTCACAATCTGCTCTTACATAAGAAATGCCGTCAAATCCAAGCGCTGATGTCGCTCACCTGTATCAGAGTACTTTTACTTTTGATTTGGTGATATTCTGAGGCTAAACCTTGTTTTTCCATTGATGGAATGGGTGAAAGCTGACATCAGACTGGCTCTGAGCCGCCACAGCAACTGAAACTCCACAGAGAACGAACGAACGGAAAACGAACCAGTTTCATGGACGTCAGATGGATCCAGGAGCCTCCGATGAAGTGTGTGTGCGTGCGTGTGTGGTGGTGTGCTGTGGTGTGTGTGTGTTGTGGTCGTGTGTGTGTGTGTGCTGTGGTGTGTGTGTGTGTGGTGTGTGTGTGGCGTGTGTATGCGTGTGCTGTGGTGGTGTTGTGTATGGCTGTGTGCTGTGGTGTGTGTTGTATGCGTGTGTGCTGTGGTGTGTGTGTGTGTGTGTGTGCGTGTGTATGCGTGTGCTGTGTGTGTGTGTGTGTGTGTGTGTATGCGTGTGTCTGTGGTGTGGCTGTGTGTGGTGGTGTATGCCGTGTTGTTGTGGTGTGTGTGTGTGTGTGTGTGTATGCGTGTGTGGCTGTGGTGTGTGTGTGTGTGTATGCGTGTGTGCTGTGGTGTGTGTGTGGTGTGTGTTGTATGCGTGTGTGCTGTGGTGTGTGTGTGTGTGTGTGTGTATGCGGTGTGTGCTGTGGTGTGTGTGTGTGTGTGTTGCGTGTGTGCTGTGTGTGTGTGTGTGTGTGTGTATGTGATGCGTGTGTTGTGTGGGTGTGTGTGTGCGTGTGTGCGGTTGTGTGTTGTACTGCGTGACATGCGTTGTGTGCTGTTGTGTGTGTGTGTGTGTGGCGTGTGTGCTTGTGTGTGTGTGTGTGTGTGCGTCGTGTGCTGTGGTGATGTGTGTGTGTATGCGGTGTGGCTGTGGTGTTGTTGTGTGGTATGCGTGTGTGCTGTGGTGTGATGTGTGTGTGTGTATGCGTGTGTGCTGTGGTGTGTGTGTGTGTGTATGCGTGTGGGTACTGTGGTGTGTGTATTTGCATGTGTTGCTGTGGTGTGTGTCTGCGTGCGTGTGCTGTGTTGTACGCGTGTGCATGGTGATGTTGTGTGTATTTGCATGTGTGCTGTGGTGTGTGCGTGTGTGTGTGTGTGTGTGTGTGTGTGTGTGAAATATGGGGACTGAATGCTTCTAAATAGAGAAAAATTACAAAAATAAAGTCTGTTACTGAATAAAATGAGAAATATTATATATATATTTGTTCTAATATTTTGATTAAAGGATGTGTTTTAAAGTCTGTATAGTCAATATATAGACAACCGTTACCAAAATACCACTACATTTCTTCTTATCGTTGAGTTGTTGCAATTTTTCTGATTAATAGCAGCAGCCATAATTATCAATAGCATTAAAAAAAAAAAGAAAATATATTTGTAATCATTGAATAAAACACATTTAGAAAACTAAAGAATCACCTTCACGCAGTTTAGGGAGAAGCGTGTCCGGAGTCCTGAACCCACAGTTGTTCAGTGCCCGCAACACGCAGCGGAAACTGAAGGAAACTAGTCGATTTTATGTTGAAGAAATAGCCCATTTGAGCGTGTATCTGGGTTGTGTTTTCATGTTTTTCTCGTTTGTCAGTTTTCTCTCTCAACTTAACGTTCACTTGGAAACAACAGTGTCATACAGTAGATGGGCCAATGTCACTGGGCCATTTCTCCAACTGCATCTTCTCCCTCAGAGACATAAAGATCCGCTCTCACACCAAACTTTACACAGGATTTTGATGGACGTGAAGGATTTGTTCAGATCTAATTCTAAGTCTGATGTATTCAAATTTTAATTTTAAACTCCAATACTACGTAAATATAAAAACCTAGTCCATTTTTAAATGTCCCAAATATGTGCCATTTTTGGGTCATTTTTACACATA
The DNA here is from genome assembly GCA_015082035.1 of Chaenogobius annularis. NCBI lineage: Eukaryota > Metazoa > Chordata > Actinopteri > Gobiiformes > Gobiidae > Chaenogobius > Chaenogobius annularis. Next base: position 504,577 of record BJKM01000313.1, read on the forward strand.
AATTGCCTTATTTTTTATGTATTTTTCAATGAAACTTGTAATACATTAATGTCTTACATTTGTGAATAAACTACTACAATACACGCTTTTCCTTGTAATCTCTAATTGTGAGACGTGCAGTGGAATCCTGCCGCGCGTCACACTGCCCCGCGCGTCACGCTCTCGCCGCGCTTACCTGTGAATGTTCATCTCCTGCGGCGGCTCCGTAGCCTTGTCGTACGCCACTTTGGCAGACACTCCCAGCACAATGATGAAGGCAATGATCCCGCATGTGATGTACACGGCCGTGTTGGTCTGGTCCATGCTGGGGTCGTACGTGTCTCCCGTAGGCACGGGTGAGGGGGCGGCCGTCTGCACCCACTTTGGAGACTGGTAGTTGTCGCAGGCTTTCTGGTTGAGCCGGTCCTTCTTGTACTCGCAGCAGAAGCGCAGGAAGCACGTGCCGCAGCAGTAGCGGTGGTCCGTGTTGTTGCACTCGAACATTTTGTCGTACTGACCGCTCACGTCGAAGTAGCCCAGGCATGTGTCGTGCGTGCTGACTGGCGCCGGGGCTGCGGTGCGCGGCTGCAGAGTGCTGGGCACTAATGTGGTTTTGGGCGGCTTCCGAGTGGAAGGTTTGGGCTTTTTGGCGCCTGCGGCGGCGCCCAGCACGCACAACGGCTCTAAACACACGAGCAGCAACAGGACGTGTCCTGTCCCCATGGTGAACGAACTTCAGGCGCGGTGGTGGCGGCTACGTGTGCGGACTCCGTTTAGTCTTTGGTCAGCGTGTCTTCGTCTTCCCGCGCCGCCGTCATCGCTGAAAACAACTCAAGGGCACGTCACGGCTTTTCTGGAAAGGCGGTGTCACGAGCGCTGCATCTCCTGACCGCACCGCAGCTCTTTGACGCGCGCAGTCTTCGCTGTCCGCGGTGCTGAAGTCTCGCCGCTCGCCCCGGACGCAGCTGTTTCCGCGGTGCTGAAGTCCTCGCGGACACTTGGGATCTCCTCTGTACTCGGTCTGCGCGTCTGTGGCGCCGGATCCAGCCCAGGCTCTTGTCCTCGTCTTAAACTTGTGCTGGAGAGACAAACAACCACTGTTAGGTACAGCCGCGCGTCACAGCGCAGATTTACGCGCTTCCTTCTACTTGGTTGTTACAAATGTCACTAAAACACGCTCATTGCAGCAATTTCAATAAAATGTATTATCATAGTACACTTAACACTTCTCTCAGAGATTGTCAAAAAAACACAAGACTTTCTGTGGTCACATAGATCTGTGGCGGTTCCCACAGTGTCGTACCTGCGTCAGGGCCCCACTGCTGTGGACATACTCCGCTCCGTGAGTCCTGACCCCGCTGCTGGGGACTTACTGCGCTCCGTGAGTCCTGAGAGTGAGGAGGAAGAGCGCCTTCTGAAGCAGACCCTCGCTCATCCCTCACTCCCTCGCTCTAGCGCCACCCCCTGCCTCTGACGTCAGAAGTCAGCAAAGAAACGCTCAGACCCCCACCACACAATTTATCCCAGTAAACCAATTCAAAAGACATCGATGTTAACAGCACATTTTGTAAGACGTGTCCTGCACTGCCACCAAATCCTTCATGAAAGACTTAAAAGTCATTTCTTCCTGTATTTTGTATTGCAAAGATCATTTTGGGTTTTCAATTTAATAAAATGTTTAATAGCCTAAAAGTTGTTTGTTTTTTATTAAGCTCATCCTTTTTTCATATCCACAAAACCAATAAAATGTAGAAACATTCGATGATTTTTTCTGATTAAATTTTTTGTTATGTTTTGTATGGCAAAAAGCTTTTTGCCTCATTTAGAGCGAAGGATGTAATTTTAGCCCTACTTACCTCTGATTTTCAGTCGTGCCTAGTCAGTCCCAGTCATCTCCATGGAGAGTCTGGGCGTCTGGGCTAAAAGTTTCTACTTTCATCTTTTCAGAAGAGAGAGATGTACAAACAATGACAACAGCGAGGCACATAAGGATATTTCTGCTTTAACACCAAATGTATAATGCAAAAAACTCACACGCAAACTACTTTTACAGTCAGAACCAAAGCTAAAGCTCATCCCACATACATGATGACCCACACTGTGTAAATCAGCCTTCCTCCACTTTTCCTCTGTAGCGGACGTCCTCATCTGTTTGGACACAGCTCCAAATGACAGCGACAAATCCAACTTCTTCACCTCTGTCCACACTTTGAAGGTCCATTAGAGACTCCTGAGTGAGTTAGCATCACAGCTAGCCTAGCACCTGTTTTTGTCAGGAAGTGATTGCATGATGCTGTTCAACCAATGAAAAGTCAGGAAACATGGACCTCATGTGTTTCAGGAGAAAAAGCGACCTGCATCAGCCGAGCGGACACTGTTGTAGCAGTGCACTCTATCCTCTTTGCCACCCACAAATGTCTCTTATGTGCAAGTCATGGAATCGTTGATGAGGGTTGAGAATAGTCAGTACACACAGAATACATACTTTTTCAATTCTTTACAAAGAGTCTGGTCGCCCAGCCCTCTGTTGCGCATCGAGTCAAACTCTGTGCAATCAGATAAATGTATTTATTTTATTTAGGTGACAGGTGAAACAGAGGAGTTCATTGCTCATTTGCCATTTAGAACAAAATCAAACTTCTCTCGCAGGGCCATTTCAAGGCATTTGGTGCACCCAAACAAGATTTCGTTGTGGCTCACCAAATGACAAACGCTGTTATTAAATATATGGACATTTGCCTTAAAAATCATTGTTTCGACCGCAGAGCCCCAAGAAACGAGGAGCAAGAGATCAGTAAAAACGGAAAAAACAAGGCAGGTAATACTTCCGGAGCTAAACAAAGCTGATGGACCGTAACCGCGGTGGAAGACAGACCATCTTACAAGCTAACGAGGCTAGCAAAGCTAACGAGCTCACATTACTAACATTACCAGTACGGCTACCAAGGGGCCGCTCCCTTATTATGGATGAAAGCCGAGGTAGTGAAAGTGTGGATGGAGGACAAGACTATGAAGAGCAAGAATTCCAGACTTGTGGGAGTCCCGAAGGGTGAGAGGGGGAACACACTGAAGGTTTCCCTCGGGAAGGTGATCCCAGAGCTTGTATCTGGCACTGGAGTTGCAGTCCCCATTGCAATAGAAAGAGCACATGCCTGAGTCAATAAAGACAAAAAGCTGATAAACTACAAGGTCTGATAATGAAGTTTCTTAACCATTATGTAAAGGAGTGCGTCATGAAGGCTGCAAAAGTTAAAGGAGACCTCCAGTCCAAAGGCAAACAAGTGTTCTTCGCCCTGGATATTCCATATGAGATTCCTCAACAACGAGAAAAGTTTTGCCACATCTGTGAGGAATTCAAGAGAAGAGGACTAAGACATGGTTGCTCATTTCCTGCGGGTCTTTTGATGACTTTTGAAAACACGTAATCAAAACACCAGCAGAGGCAGAAATGCTCCTCAGAAAAATGCAAAACAGAGAACTGAACTGCAACAAGAAAAGGACCTACCAACGTGGTGTGTGTGAGTTCAAGTCACAAAAATAAGACATTTCTGTTGTTTTGAGGAAAGTGATGATTGTTGCCTGATCTATTTGTTGCTAAACAGAAACATGACCCTCTTAATTTAGATGATTTTTAAAAATTTTTATTTTTGTATTGCCAAAATCGGTTGTCACAGTGATGATAATGTCACCAAAGTGAATTTAGATACACACATGCTGTACACACGCTCTGTGTCCAGTTACATGCACTCATCTGAGTGTTAAATGTGGGAGATTGGGTTTGTATATACAGAGGGCGGCGGCGGAGTAGCGTAGTGGTGAGAGGTTTGGTACTGTGACTAGGTTGAGAGACGTTCGGGGGGCCATTCAACAGGAAGGGACTTCCACCTTTTTAAAATATTTTGTATGATCAGGTTTTGGGTTGAGTGCATTATGTTTTTGGCTTTGCTTTTTCTTTTATCTTCTCTTTTGTTTTGTGTTTCTGTAGTTCTTGAGTTTTGTAGAATTGGTAAATTGATGAGAATAAAATCAATACAATCAACTCAATGGCATCGGAGGTGTTACGCGTAGCATCCTTTAACATTAAAGGCATATTTATCCCAATCAAACATATTAATAGCCATTGCATAGTTACAAGAAACACATTAAACTATATAGAACTGATCTCAAATCAAATCGCTTTTGAAAATCCAACCCCTGAAAAGCTGCTGGCCCAGATAGCGTTTCTCCCGCCACCTTAAGATACTGTGCAGGAGTGCTGTCCCCCGTCTTCACAGACATTTTTAACACCTCCCTGGAGTCATGACACATCCCACCTGGTTCAAGTCGTCCATCATTGTTCCATTGTCCCCACTGGACTTAGTGACTACAGGCCTGTGGCACTGACGTCTGTAGTCATGAAGTAATTTGAGCGCCTGGTCTTGCCCCACCACAAGTCCTTCACCTATTCCCTGCAGGACCCCCTGCAGTCCGCAGGGACTTCAGCAAAGTCATAGCCCCCCAGCCCTCCCTCATCATGAAAGACTCTCCCATCACCACCGTGGACTCCTTCTGCTTCCTGGGCACCACCATCACCCAGGACCTCAAGTGGGAGCCCTCCATCAGCTCCCTCATCAAGAAGGCCCAGCAGAGGATGTTACTTCCTGTGGCAGCTGAGGAAAGCCAAGCTGCCAGTGCAGATGATGGTGCAGTTTTACATGGCCATCATTGAGTCCATCCTCACCTCCTCCATCACCGTGTGGTACGCTGGAGCCACAGCCAGGGACAAACAGAGACTACAGCGCCCTCTGCTGGAGCCACAGCCGGGACAAACAGAGACTACAGCGCCCTCTGCTGGAGCCACAGCCAGGGACAAACAGAGACTACAGCGCATCGTGCGTTCTGCTGAGAAGGTGATCGGCTGCAGACTTCCATCTCTGCACGACCTGTACGTCTCCAGGGCTCTGGAGGCGAGCAGGCCGGATCACAGCTGACCCTTCTCACCCTGGACATGGTCTATTTGAACCACTTCCCTCAGGCAGGAGGCCATCCCCTCAGCGCAGAGGCCACTCCCCTCAGGCAGGAGGCTACGGTCCATCCGGACCAGAACCTCCCGCCACAAGAATAGTTTCTTTCCCTCTGCCGTTGGACTCATGAACACTTCGAAACACCTGTCACTTTAACTGCAATATTCATCACTCACTGCACTGTCACTTTCTGCACTACACTACTTTAATTTTAACTGTAGTTGTAGTTGTGTGCATAGTAAGCCTATTTTTCTTTTATACATATATATATATATATATATATATATAATATAGTAATTTTAAATTGTTTGTCTCATGCATGCCCTTTTTGATTTCATATATGTTGTTTTTTATTATTGATTTTTTTCTCTGCTGAATGTGTATGCTCCACGAGGGGGCGATATCACCTTCTATACAGATATTATGGACCTGATAGTAAACCGCTCTGAGGGAAACACTACTCTGTGGCGGCAATTTAAATTTTTTGTATTCAAAAACATGTCAAACTCAAGAGGCACTGGTAGAACAATAAATAAACAAATCCACAAATTAATGCAGAATATAGGACTACAATTTTTTTAATGAATAAACACAACAGAACAGAACTACAGTACAAAATAACAATCAACTCAACATTCAAAGCAGCCAAATTATGGCATATTTATATTAAAATAATGGTCCCAATTTGCCCAAAGTCTTTTACCAACAGCTCACTGATTTCCTCTTAATAAACAAACTCATTTGATGTTTTCCAGTCAGGTTTTAGACCTCATCACAGCACTGAGACTGCTGTTGTCAAGGTGACAAATGACATCCACCTGAACACTGACACCGGGCAAAGCCTCAGTCTTAATTCTGTTGGATCTGAGTGCTGCTTTTGACACTGTCGATCATGGGATCCTCTTACAGAGACTAGAGGACTGGGTGGGCATCACTGGCACTGCTCTAAACTGGTTAAAGTCCTATCTGTAAGACAGGAAGTACTCTGTTGAAATTGGTAACTGTGTCTCAGACCAGATGCCCCTGACCTGTGGGGTGCCCCAGGGGTCAATCCTGGGACCCCTTCTGTTCAACCTCTACATGCTGTCGTTAAGTCAGTTGAATACGCAGCGAGAATGTGTCCTATCACAATTATGCAGACAACACTCAGGTCTATGTTTCCATGACGACAGGTGAATATGGACCAGTGGATTCACTCTGTCACTGCATCCAACAGATCAGTGTGTGGATGCAAAACAACTTTCTCCAGCTGAACTCAGACAAGACTGAAATCATCGTCTTTGGCCACAGAAACAAAGAGAAAGTGTTAGCAGTCACCTCCAGAGTCTCGCTCTAAAACCTACAAATCAAGTTAGAAATCTGGGTGTAATAATGGACTAAGACTTGAATTTTAACAGCCACGTCAAATCAATAACACCAGCAGCTTTTACCATCTAAAAAAAAAAAAAAAAAAAAACATAGCCAAAATCAAAAGTATAGTGTCTAAACCAGACCTGGAGAGACTTATCCATGCGTTTGTCTCTAGTAGATTAGACTACTGTAACAGCCTGCTCACTGGCCTCTCCAAACGAGCTGTAAAACAGCTGCAGTACATCCAGAACGCTGCTGCTCGGGTCCTGACTAGAACCAGGAAGTACCATCACATTAGTCCTGTGCTCAGGTCTCTGCACTGGCTCCCTGTGGCTCAGAGAATAGACTTCAAAGCAGCTCTGCTTGTATACAAGTCTCTCCATGGCCTAGCACCAAAGTACATCTCGGACATGTTAGTGCCATATGAACCATCTCGGACTCTGAAGACCTCAGGGACCGGCCTCCTGCTGGTGCCCAGAGTCAGGACTAAACATGGGGAATGTGCGTTTCAGTTTTATGCAGCTAAAATCTGCAACAGTCTTCCTGAGGATGTGAGACAGGCCGCTACTCTGGCAGTGTTCAAATCTAAGCTAAAAACTGTTTTGTTTGGCTGTGCATATGACTGAAATGATTTTCTTTGCATTCTTCTCTTTTATTTCTTAAACTATTCTGTCATGTCTTTGTGATTTTAAGGCATTAATTCCTGTTGTGTGAAGCACTTTGAATTGCCTTTGTGTATGAATTGTGCTCTACAAATGAACGTGCCTTGCCTTGCCTTTCAAATTTGACAGTTTCAAAATAAATAATTTTTTCCCGTTTGTCTGCCCATATGTCAGTCCAGTCCTTGGTTGGACATTGGTGACGTTTCTGTCATCCATTTCTTTGTGATGCTGCCAAATGTATGTTCCAAAGGTATCCATTTATTGTGGCCAGGCAGGAGTTTTGAGGCCCAAGTACATAGGGATGAGGTCAAAAACATTGGGTAATGAAAAAACATGTGATTTTGTGGTCCTCCACTCTGATACAAACCTTTTTCCCACTCCTCATCCGTCAAAGCAAGTATATTTTGTATAGTATATTTAGTAGTAGTATTGATATAATTTGGATATTATTTCCCTTGAAAGTTTTTGTTTTCTGATTTATAAGCCTTGATAAATATTTCAGTCAGAGGTTTATAATGGTCATTACTTTTTATTTCTTGGTTATTTGTAGATTTCTTTAAAAGTCCTGTTTCTCCAAGTCAAAGGATTCTTTCAACATATTAAATCTTATTTTCTTTTACAATCTGGTGAAAAAACTTTATACCTTTTGTAATCCAGATTTTAAATCTCAAATCTGTACTGTTAGGTGCAAAACATAAGCCAACCAGTTTAAGATTTTAACATCTTTGTTCAGTTTGTATGTTTTGATCAGCTCCTTCCATATTGTAAACACAGATTTTACCCAAAGATTCTTAACTTCCTCCATATGGCTCAACCGTTTGTCATCTGCCAGTAAGGCCTGTACAGATTAGTGTTCCCTCTGAGTGGTTTACAATCAGGTGCATAATATCCTTATAGAAGGTGATATACAGAAACACGAAACAAAAAAGAAGATAAAATTAAAACCTGGTCCGTGCCAGATACCTGCATTGAACCCAAAACTTAATCGAATAAAAGATCGCAAAAAGGGGGGAAGTCCATTCCTAATGAAGGCCCCCCCGAACGTCTCCCTGCCTCCTAGTACCGTCCTCTCAAAGAATTGGATACACTATCTCCCCAGACAACTGAAGTAGTAATTTCCTGGATTTTGGTGAGTTTTGGATGCATTTTTGTTAGATCCTCCTGACTACTACAGACTTTGTATAATATGGGCACAAACAATTATTTTAAAATGCAATAATAACAAAAGTTACATAGTGCACCTTTAATCATATATAAGGATTGCAGGCTATTTCTCTCCAAGATTCAAATGGGGCCATTATTTATTCCAAGAACACTTGTGGTACAGCTGTTTTAACCTGTTGTCCAAAGCTGCTGATGACTTATGTCTAAATCCTGTGTCAGTGTTTGTCAGAGGAGCCTCAGCCTCTGCGGCCTCTTGGAGCTCTCACTTCTGTCCTCCAGCGCCCCCTGTCTGTGAGCTGCACTGGACACTGGATTGTGTGGGCAGAAAAACTTAAGCTTGTCCTGGCCTCATGTTTTATGTTGCTTCTAAAGAATTCAACAGAAATGTGGAGAGAAATATGCTGCAGTAATCTGTAATATGAAATCTAGAGATGTATTAGTTCATCAGCTGTTTATGCTCGTAACTCCGTGAATAAGAGGCGGATTGGCCTGAAATAAATACTGTTTGAATGTTTATTGGATGTAGAACTTCTCTCTGGACTGTTTCCAAAGTCCTTCATTTTGCACTATATCAAATGATCAGCCGGTGGTCAGTCAGTGGTCTCTTAATTCTTGCTGCAGTTTTTGACTCAAGCGCAGAGCCTAACGTTGCTTATTTTGTTCAAATAAACATATTTTTCTCTCGTTCCTTTCAGTTTTGAAACAGTCCGAATATCGTGCTCCGTAATCCCACCTTCAACAAACACACATTGCTGTGCACACACACATGAACAGAGCCAGCCAAACAAACGCACAGGGAGAGAGAGCTGCGCATGGAGCTGAGCTGTGGCGAGAGTAGCAGCGCTTCAGCTGCGTGTGCTGCCGCTGTGTGTGGCTGTAGTGGAGAGGCAGAGGGAAAAAACCACAAAATAGTTTTGTCAACAGGGGGATGGCGCCCCCCCACATTCACTTACTGACTATGCTCCTCTGTTGCAGTCGTATATATTTATCCAATTTGGCACAAACCCAATCTCCCACATTTAGCACTCAGATGAGTGCATTTAACTCGACACAGAGCGTGTGTACAAAACAGACTGCCAACATGGAAACTATTATTATGTGACCATTATTTGAATTCACGTACCCCATGTGTGGTTTCTTTTCTTGCTGCAGTTCAGTTCAGTTTGGCAGTGTAACTATTAAAGGGATTTTACGAGTATTTGATTGGGTTGGTACAATTTCAGTGATTCCTGAGGTTGAAGTGTTTTGTATTTGCCCTTTATCTAATGGTCACGTTCTACCAAACAAACAACATGCTTAAGTACAACACACTCACATTTTCAGATTTTTTATGTAATTTTGCCAAGTTTTGAATGGGGATCTAAAAGTTTTTTCCCCCCAAAATGTCAGAAATTTTGCAAAAATTTAAATTCTGGCATCCCGATCAAAAAAGTAAATGAGACACATGTCATATTTCAGCGTAGCCGTAGCGATGACTGAAGCTCCAATGCAAGGGCTGATCTTTGACACTTGCTACTATATTTATTATTATAAATGATCAATTATTATTTAGGACTGAGAACTAAAGTGCGAGAGCCCTATTGTAACAGTAAAATTTTGATGGGAAATGCAAAAATCAAGCATTAAATAATAACAAATAGGCAAGTAAATTGTAGTTCAGTAAACTCTCATTTTAAGTGAAATCCCAGTGAACAATTTCACAGTAGCGCCACCTCTAAAAGCTGGACATAATGATAATATAAGATTTTGAGATAAACAAAAATATACTATGGGCCTGCCCTAAACCACACTCCAAAATACACGTCCAAAATGACACGTCCAATCCACAATGACACGTCCAAAATACTAATTTGTAGTACGAAAATTGAACATAATCGTCGAAAGTCGAAAGTAAGCTTTAAAGCGCTTGTTTATAAATTAACGAAAGTGCCTGTCAGTGCCCAGGGACCCACACCATGACGTAGGCATAAACTACATGAAAATGTATAGTTTATGATATTTGGAAAATGGAAAATGGGGAGACTTCCGCTTGGACGTTAGCGTGGACGCACGCTCACTCCGTTGCTGTCGAGATTTTACCTGTAAAATACAGATTTACCCACTAAATCCCAAGAAATGACAAAAGATGAGCAAACACAGAAAACTCTGAGAACTCCTGAGGAGAACTCCTAAGGAAACAAAACAAACAAAGCTGACATTAGTGGAAAGCAGTCGTCCTCACAAGCTGACAAGGCTAACTTGGCTAACATGGCTAACATGGCTAACATAGCTAACATAGCTAACAGGTCCGACTCAGAAGCCGACAGCCAGATCCGCGCTGGAAGACAAAACCCTTCCCCGACGTGGGGCCTCCAGGCTCACACCTGTCGGAAGGAGGAGTGTAGATTACCATATCTACGCTGCCATCTTTGAATTTGAAAGATCAATGCGATCGCTGGTAGCGGATGTGAGTGACCTCAGATGGGATCCGGCATAAATGAGTCAAACGTGGCAAGAGAAGATGGAGCACGCATGGGTGAGGCTGAGCAGCATATTTCAAATAATACAGATGAGCTGCTGGCGCTGCGGGCTGAGGTGGTGGCACTGTGGAAGGAGAAAGTCATTCCTGAGCTAATTTCAGGCTCAGGAGTTGCTGTCCACCCCATCGCAATAGAAAGAGCTCATCGCCTGGGCCAAAAAAGACCAGCAGCTAACAAACCACGAGGCCTGATTATGAAGTTTCTAAATCATCGTGTGAAGAAGTGCGTCATGAAGGCTGCATAGGCTAAAGGAGACCTCCAGGCCCTTCATTAGGACAGGACTTCTCTCCATCTTTTGATCATTCCCATGATCAGGTTTTGGGTTCCGTGCATTTTTTTTAGCATGAACCCTTTTTTTTCTTTTTCATCCTTCTTTTTTCTGTTTTCCTTTAATCTGTTTCCTGTTTCTGTAGTTCTTGTATTTGTACGTTGTGTTCGTCCATAGAATATGGGGACATACATAAATTGAAAATGGCAAAATCATACCAATGGCATCAGAGGTTTAAAAGATCTGTAACTAATTGTGCCATACATTTTTAATGGAAGCCATGCTTTGTTTTATTTTGCTCTTTGTGTCATGGGCTCTGTTTGGTGTTTTTATTCTGAAAAATGTGATAAAAAGATTATTTGGAATAATCTTCTTCTTCTTCTTCTTCTTGCATTGAGAGGTGAGAGAAAATCTGATGGTAGAATCATAGAATTTGACCAAATGTCAGCCATATTGGATCAAAATTTGCTAAGGATGACTTTTCCCAAACGCCTCCTCCTAGGGCATGGCCCGAAAAAAAGCTGAAATTTGGTGAAAATGGTGTTGAGGAGTGGAACATAAAAGGTCATCAAAATTATTGTAATATTTTTTACGGTGTCTGTGCGGCGAAGCCACAACCTCTAGCTAGAATTTCAGAAATTTCCCAAAATGTTTTATTTGCTGCCGTTTGCGCATACAAAGTCCGAATTGCATCAAATTTAAATCAGTTGTTAAACCCTTTGCCCTAAACCTACTTGAAGTGAAACAAATTCCTTTGGCGATATACCGCCCCCTACAAAGTGAAATAAAATTTGATAAGGGGTGCTAAATATTTTTAGTTTTTGGAAATGTTCAATTTTGGCGTCCAGATCAAAAAAGTCAATGAGAACCATGTCATAGTCTGTCTGCAAAGCCAACAATTTCCCAAAAATCTCCTTTTGACTGGGGACCTCCAAATGCATCAAATTTCTTTGGTTAAAAGACAAATATTATGCATGATTTGTGGTGTTATTGGCCGTGGAACATGCTCAAAATAATGTCTCCAGGGCTTCATCTACTGGCAGCAGAGGGAAGTACATATTTGAGAAAAAGAATATCGACTTGCTTCCCCCCGTACTGATGAACCTATGCAGTAATAATCTTTGTGATTTTATGGCAGAAATACTCAGAAAGAGTCTGCCGGTGATTTATGGACTTAAAAACAGAAGATTCTCGGAGCCATGTCACAGATCAGGAAATCATCACACATCAGGGAAATTCAGCATGGACGCTCAGAGGGGAGAACATTTTCAAACCAAGATTCATTAAAAGGTATGAGGGAACAATGTTAGAACATGGTTAAAAGCTCAAAGTCAAGCATAAGCATAATATGTGTCCTTTAAATGGACCATTTGTGACGCCCTGTGGGGCGGCTGCTGTTGGGAATTTGGGCTCTACAAAAATAAATGGAATTGAATGTGTTACCTGAATGAGCAAGCCACAAAACTGCCCTTTTTCACACTGTAAACTGAAAAAAAAACTCAAAAAAAGAGCAGGGTCACTAAGAGCCCCTGCTGTCTGCTGGCTCTGTCATGCGGATGGTCTCACACGTCTCTCTGTTTATCCAACACAAGGCTCCTGTCAGCGCCTCCTACACTGCCTCATTAGAAGGGGGATTTCGGAGGGTCCTGACAGGAGCAGTGTTATAAGCGTCTTTCCTCTCTATGCGGTGGAGTAACTGACAGCCCAGTATAAAGATGCATTAGTCAAAAGCCGCACTCATCTGACTCTTACTCTTCCATCTTCACCACTGCGACTTTCAATTTTAAAAAATGTAAATTTTGAAACACACAACAACAATCAGAATTACCTTCTGATGAACATTTGTGTAAATACAGACAAAACAGGTAGCTGGAGGTTTGTGCATGCTAATAAAATATGAATAATACATTTTTTTATTTCATCAAACATGGACAGTGGTTCATTAATGAACATTTCTGTAAATGTGCCAGTTTTAGCTGAAAAACTAATTTTCAACTGTAGCCCCTGGGCAAGGTTTAGAGGTGCAACAGGCACAAACATAATAATACAAGCATTCACTGTAAAATGAGATGTACCAATGAAAGTTTATGAAAAATAGTAATAGTACATGCAAGTAGAAACAATATCAGTAACATTTAAAGCAGAACTAAATAACTTTGAAGTTAGAGCTCTCCCTGCATTTCTTTTGTGAAAATACTACACATTGTCGGAGAACGATTATTCTTTTTTCTCTCTTTATGGAACAGTATAATCCATCCATCCATCTTCTTCCGCTTTATCCGGGGCCGGGTCGTGGGAGCAGCAGTCTAAGCAGGGACTCCCAGACTTCATTATCCCCAGACACACTTCCTCCAACTCCTCCGGGGGGATCCCGAGGCGTTCCCAGGCCAGCCGAGAGACATAGTCCCTCCAGCGTGTCCTGGGTCTTCCCCGGTGCCTCCTCCCGGTGGGACATGCCCGAAACACCTCCCTAGGGATGCGCCTAGGAGGCATCCGGAACAGATGCCTGAGCCACATCAGCTGGCTCCTCTCGACGTGGAGGAGCAGCGGCCTACTACTCCGAGCTCCTCCCGTGCGACTAAGCTCCTCACCCTTATCTCTAAGGGAGAGCCCAGCCACCCTGCGGAGGAAACTCATTTCGACCACTTGTATCCGCGATCTTGTCCTTTCGGTCACTACCCAAAGCTCATGACCATAGGTGAGGGTAGGAACGTAGATTGACCGGTAAATCGAGAGCTTTGTCTTTTGACTCGTCAGCTCCTTCTTTACTACAACAGTCCGATGCAGCGACCGCATCACTGCAGACGCTGCAACCGATCCACCTGTCAATCTCACGCTCCATCCTTCCCTCACTCGTGAAACATGACCCCGAGATACTTGAACTCCTCCACTTGGGGCAAGGACTCCCCACCCACCTGGAGAGGGCAAGCCACCTTTTCCAGTTGAGAACACATGGCCTCAGATTTGGAGGTGCTGATTCTCATCCCAGCCTGCTTCACACTCGGCTGCAAACCGTCCCAGAGCATGTTGCAGGTCCAGGTTTGATGGAGCCATCAGGAAAAACATCATCTGCAAACAGCAGAGATGAGATCCTGTGTTCTCCAAACCGGACCCCCTACAACCCCTGACTGCGCCTAGAAATTCTGTCCATAAAAATAATGAACAGAACCGGTCAATAAGGGCATTCCTGGCCAGTCCAACACCGCACTGGGAAACAGTTCTGACTTACTGCCGGCAATGCAAACACAGCTCCTGCTCCGGTCATAACAGGGACAGCCGTGAGCAAAGGGCCCCGGACCCCGTACTCCCGCAGCACCCCCAAAGGGCACCCCGTGGGACACGGTCGAAAGCCTTCTCCAGATCCACAAAGCACATGTGGACTGGTTGGGCAAACTCCCATGAACCCTCGAGCACCCGATGGAGAGTATAGAGCTGGTCCAGTGTTCCACGACCAGGACGAAAACCACTCTGCTCCTCCTGAATCCGAGGTTCGACTATCGGTCGGATTCTCCTCTCCAGTACCCTGGATATAGACCTTACCAGGGAGGCTGAGGAGTGTGATCCCTCTATAGTTGGAACACACCCTCCGGTCCCCCTTCTTGAACAGAGGGACCACCACCCCGGTCTGCCAGTCCAGAGGTACCGTCCCCGACCGGCCACGCGATTTTGCAGAGGCGTGTCAACCAAGACAGTCCTGCAACATCCAGAGACTTTAGGTACTCGGGGCGTATCTCATCCACCCCCGGAGCTCTGCCACCGAGGAGTTTGCCAACAACCTCAGTGACTTCGGCTTGGGTGATAGATGAGTCAGCCTCCGAGTCCTCAGTCTCTACTTCCTCTTCGGAAGACGTGACAGTGGGATTTAGGAGGTCCTCAAAGTACTCCTTCCACCGTCCGACGACATTCCCAGTCAAGCTCAGCAGGTCTAAACAGTGTTAGTGAAGCACTGCTTCCCCCTCCTGAGGCGCCGGACGGTTTGCCAGAATTTCTTTGGGCCGACCGATAGTCCTCCTCCATGGCTCCCCAAACTCCTCCCAGCCCGGTTTTTGCCTCTGTGACAGCACGAGCATGGCCCGCCGATACCCGTCAACGGCCTCAGGAGTCCCACAAGCCAAAGAGGCCTGATAGGCCTCCTTCTTCCGCCTGACGGCATCCCTTACTTCCGGTGTCCACCACCGGGTTTGGGGGTTGCCGCCGCGACAGGCACCTGAGACCTTGCGACCACAGCTCCGAGCAGCCGCATTGACAATGGAGGTCGAGAACATGGTCCACTCGGACTCATTGTCCCAAGACTCCCCCGGGATTTGGAAGATGCTCTCCCGGAGGTGTGAATTGAAGACCCTGCTGACAAGCGGGCTCCGCAAGACATTCCCAACAGACCCTCACATGCGCTTGGGCCTGCCAAGTCTGTCCGGCTTCCTCCGCCGCCAGCGGATCCAACTCACCACCAGGTGGTGATCGGTTGACAGCTCCGCCCCTCTCTTTACCCGAGTGTCCAAGACACGCGGCTGGAGGTCAGATGAGACGACAACAAAGTCATCATTGATCTCCGGCCTAGGGTGTCCTGGTGCCACGTGCACTGGTGGACACCCTTGTGCTTGAACATGGTGTTCGTTATGGACAGTCCGTGACTAACACAGAAGTCCAATAACTAAACACCGCTCGGGTTTTGATCGGGGAGGCAGTTCTTCCCAATCACCCCTCTCCAGGTGTCACTGTCGTCCCACGTGGGCGTTGAAGTCCCCCAGTAGAACAACGGAGTCCGCGGTCGGTGCACTGTCCAGTACCCTCCCAGGGACTTCAAGAAAGCCGGGTACTCGGCACCGTTGTTCGGCCCGTAGGCCGACACCACAGTGAGAGACCTGTCCCCAACCCGAAGGCGTAGGGACCCTCTCGTTCACTGGGGTAAACTCCAACACATGGCGGCTGAGCTGTGGGGCAATAAGCAAACCCACGCCAGCCCGCCGCCTCTCCCCGCAGGCAACACCAGAGAAGTGGAGCGTCCAGCCCCTCTCGAGAGGATGGGTTCCAGTGCCCAAACTGTGCGTGGAGGTGAGGCCGACTATATCTTGTCGGAACCGTTCAACCTCCCGCACAAGCTCAGGCTCTTTCCCCCCAAGCGAGGTGACGTTCCATGTCCCCAGAGTTAGTCTCTGCGTCCGGGGATCCGGTCATCGAGGCCCCTGCCGTCGACTGCCGCCCAGATCCCTCTGCGTCCTCCCGTGGATCCACGGGAGGACGGCCCTACGCTCGCCGTCGAGCACCCACCCCAGGCCTGGCTCCAGGGTGGGGCCCCGGTAACGCCAATCTGGGTGACGTAACTGGCCTTGGTTTTTTTCTCAGTATAATCACAAAAAAAAACAAAAACATTTACCATAAAAAAAATTAAAAAGAGCCAGGATTTTTGAGAGTTGTCCCCAAAAATACATATTTAACCATCACAGGGACTTACAAAGACGTTTAATAAGGTCAAATGTATATATTTTTTTCTCAACAAGTTGTGTGATTTATACATGAGACAAAGACATGCGCATGGGCATTGGCATGTTCATGTAGCACAGAAGACAAGACAACGTTTCACAAAGTTCCTCAACCACTCCCATGTTCCATAGTAACTATAAGTTGAAATTGAGACAGATTTTAGACTGATTTTTAAAAGTGTTACATGTGTCATTCTCTTATGATTAGGGGTTTGCTGTTCCAGTTGCAGCCCCAATGGAGAACACAGACAAATCTTGTACCAGTTCTAGCTCCTCATTTCCTAAAAAGGCATTTGAATTTGTGGATTTGCAGGTGGCTGTGAAGACGCTGTAACTTCTAAACTAGCACAACAAGGGAACTTTTTTGCCTATTCCTCAATTAAACTTTCCTTAAAATGAGCCGTCGCAGCAGCGGAGTGAAATTCTTCAACAAAATCCCTTCTCGGGTGTTTGCTGTTGCTGAATGCGATTACAGCTGGTAAATGAGCTGCTACAAAGACAACATTCCATCGTTGCCCACTTCGCCGTCGCAGTCAGACTGCACAAACATGAGTGAAACGTTTGGCTGCATTGATCAACTCAAGAAGGTGGCAGAGGTGGCTCTATCAAAAAAGACTAACCAGCCTGGAGAATAGGTTTGGGAAGATGTCCGTTGAGCTGACGACTCCCAAATTTCATAATACATTACGGCAATGACAGGCCTTTTTCATCGTAAACTTATGAAACTTGGTTCAAACATACCTCATGTCACGTAAAAATTTAGATTATGACCCCACCCTAAACCCCACTGGGAGTCGACCATTGTGGGCGGAACCCAATTTAAAAAATGTTTTACACCTCATACTTTATTTTTACCACCTTCGAATTTTGGTCAAAAGGCTTGAACATGTGTCAAAATGAAAACATAAAGTTAAATTAAAGTTTGTGTTATAGTTTTTATTTTTATGCCCAAGCCAAAGGATAAGAAGCGTCCCGGTGAGGGACTTATTAGGCCAGAGTGCCAGGAGTGACATAGGGCCTATTGTGGTTGCAAAGCACAGCTGCGAAGTGCACAAAGCACTCTAAAGTGCAATAACTGAGCATTCTTAGAGTTTTAATCAACAAATCTGACGAACCAGCGACATGTCCAGGAGAAGGGAAACTAACTCTTGTTGTTGTTGTTGTTCCAACGCTGTTGGAAATATCAACAGGAAATTCATGAGCTACAAGCACGGATATTTGCTTTGGAATATGAAAAAGGACTGCACGATACAATTCCAGTGGCACCAAGTGGTAAGAAGTCCACATTTCTTACAAGAAAAACAGTCACTTTCAACCTAAACCGGACTGATTCTGTGTCGTTCCCAAAACTTTCCAAAGACCAGGCTTGGCACAAACTTAATACGATGCCTAAGCAATACAAAGATAATGTAACGTCACCTAAAATACAGCTTACAAACAGATTTTTACCACTTTGTGTGGTGAAAAGGCAGACAGAGACAGAAAGAGAATCTGTGCCAAACGTATAGGTCGTCTTGATTGGGGATGGTACGATAATCACGTGATGCATGAAAAATTTCATGCATCACGTTTCAAACACTTTCTTTTCAAACACTTTCTTTTCCCAGCAGCAAAATGGAAATCAAAACATTCATAAGTGGACCTCTTCCAAACATTGACAGGAAGATAAACAAGTTTAGCCGGCTGCTTCAGCTGAACTCATGGCTGTCCAAAGAGTGTGCAACAAGAGGATTGCACTACATTGAGAACTTCTATCTATTCTGGAAACAAGAGGACCTGTTTAAGAGAAATGGCCTCTGCATGGGTGTGGGTGGAGTGAGGGTGCTGACAGAGAACATGCTCCACACTCTGAGGCATTGGATTGGGCCTGGACAGGGTCCTGAGCAGATAGTTAGAGAAGAAAGCAATGAGAAGAATTCCAGCTCCATCAGCCAGAGTCTCGACTTATAGTCATAATAAAAATCAAACCAACCCTGTGTAAAAACAGCCTCCCCTAATGCTATTTCTGTAGTCACATCACAAAGAAGGGAAAACAAAATGCGAGTCAGACGGCCCAATCTGAGAAATTTGATTCATAATCCCTGCACAAAGATAACGCCTAGTCTCACTGAAACTAGTCTGAAACTTGTTGTGCTAAATGTCAGATCCTTATGTAACAAATCATTCTTAATTCATATTTTATTTTTCCTTATAATCTTGATTTTATGTTTTTAACTGAAACATGGTTTGACAAAAACACAGGAAATTTAGTTCTAATAGAATCTGCTCCACCCAACTTTATGTTTGAATCTGAAACACGAGAAAGCAAAAAGGGAGGAGGTGTGTGTGCTTTTGTTAGAGATGAAATAGTTACCCACAGGTTGTCCTTTGGGGTGTTTTCAACATTTGAGTATGTATCCTTTAAAATTGAGCTAAAACAAGCGTCCCCAGCACTGCCAAAGTTTTATCGATGATTTTACTGAGATGCTTTCAGTCGTATGCACAGACTTTGATGGTTTGGTTATAACAGGTGATTTCAATGTTCATGTTGATAATATTTGTGACAGAAACGCTAAAGAGCTTCATGCTGTCCTTAAAACTTTCGGTCTTACTCAGCACGTGAGTGGCCCCACCCACAGCAGAGGGCACACTCTAGATCTTCTAATTACAAAAGGGGTTAATATTTCAAACGTCAATGTGGTCGATGTTGCTCTGTCTGATCATTTCTGTGTCTTCTTTGACCTGTCTGTTTTTCCCAAACCACCAGCTGGTCCTGCAATTGTTCGGAGGAAACACATAAATGACAGCACGGGAAAACTGTTTATGGAAATGATAAACTTTGAAAATGTCTCATGTTCTAATGTAAATGATTTGTTGAACTCTGTTACATCTAGTGTTTTGAATGTTCTCGACACCATTGCCCCTATGAAGGCTAAAATGGTTAAAAATAAGCAGAAGGCGCCATGGAGAAATGATGATTCGGTCAGGGCACAGAAAAGGGAGTGCCGCCGGGCCGAACGAAAATGGCGCAAGTCAAAGCTCCATGTTCAGAAAGAGATTTACAGAGAGAAGTTCCCTCATTTTATGTAGAACTAGGGAAGGATATTTTTCTGAAATAATTGAAAGCTGTAGTAACAACTCGCGTGTCCTGTTTGCCACAGTAAACAGATGAACAAACCCTCCAGCTCAGCTGCCGTTAGAACTCATTTCTAAATGAGTTTGCATTATTCTTTAATGACAAAATCTGGGTGTAATAATGGACTCAGACTTGAATTTTATCAGCCATGTCAAAACAATAACATCAGCAGCCTTTTTTACCATCTAAATAACATAGCCAAAATCAGAAGTCTAGTGTCTAAACAAGACCTGGAGAGACTTATCCATACGTTTGTCTCTAGTAGATTAGACTACTGTAACGGCCTGCTCACTGGCCTCTCCAAACGAGCTGTAAAACAGCTGCAGTACATCCAGAACGCTGCTGCTCGGGTCCTGACTAGAACCAGGAAGTACGATCACATTAGTCCTGTGCTCAGGTCTCTGCACTGGCTCCCTGTGGCTCAGAGAATAGACTTCAAAGCAGCTCTGCTTGTATACAAGTCTCTCCATGGCCTAGCACAAAAGTGCATGTTAGTCGGACATATTAGTGCCATAGGAACCATCTCGGATCTGAGGACCTCAGGGACCGGCCTCCTGCTGGTGCCAGAGTCAGGACTAAACATGGGGAATCTGCATTTCAATTTTATGTAGCTAAAATCTGGACCAGTCTTCCTGAGGATGTGAGACAGGTTCTACTCTCTGGCAATGTTCAAATCTAAACTAAAAACTGTTTTGTTTGGCTGTGCATATGACTGAAATGATTTTCTTTGCACTCTTCTCTTTTATGCCTTAAACTGTTTGACGGATAGAATTTAAATTTCCTTAAATTAAGGTTTTGTGATTTCTGCCATGTCTTTGTGATTTTAATGCACTTTTTTCCTGTTGTGTGAAGCACTTTGAATTGCCTTGTGTACAAATTGTGCTCTACAAATAAATTTGCTTTGCCTTGTCTTGCCTTGCCTTACAGAGAGCCATAAATGACCTGGCCCGTCCTACATCAAAGATGCTATAGTACCATATCATCCCAATCGTCTGTTTGTGCCTCCATCTGCCTGCTCTTCGGTGGGTCATGGCTCTAAAGTAAGTTTTTTTTTTTTTTTCATTTATGACTGTTATTGGATATCTGCTTATTTTAGTTTATGTCTCATCTCTCTGGTTGTGTTCTTTTCTTCAGTATTATAAATTTGAAAAATAAAAACATTTATATATATATATATGTGCAAAAAAAAAAAATGCATGAGAGTAAAATTGCCGAATGGTACAGGCTAATGCTGGAAAGGTCAATAGAGGTGTTTGAAAGTAATTTCTACAATTATGCCATTTGCAATGTATGTATTTTAAGATTGTAATTTTATCAAAATCATGTGATTCACTGTATCTGTGTCGTCAATATATTTGTTCGTTTGTAAGCCCCCCTCTTCCAGAGGTAATTAATATCCCCCCCAAAAAAACTAAATGCGTTGAAGCTACTCTTCCATGAATGTGCTTGGTGGATGCAATCATGGCTCGGAGCAAGAACTAATTTTGCTCCGGATTTCTGACAGAGCGGAAGATGTTTCATTAAAATTTCAGTCAAACACTGAGCCATGAATAAAACAGGATTCCCAGCTCTGCCACTAATACTACTACAACTACTAACACTACTACTACTGCTGCTACTACTAATGCTATAATTACAATTCTTACTGAGTATCTCAGTGAATCACACATGTGAACTTACCAAGGCCAGGTGGAGTGCGCACAGGAGTGAGCTTCTAGGCAGATAGCCCAGAAGAACGGGGGCAACCTGATCGAGGAGCATGACCGGGTGCAGGACTTCATCTGAGAGCTTATAGTTGCCTAACCTGGACTCTATTGATGAGCTTAGGGATCTGCCTACAGGGCTTCAGGAAATGTGAATTGAAGCTTCTCCTACCAATTGGTTGTTATCCCGAGGGCAAGTCTGCCATTTCGACATGTGCTTGGCTGAGGTATTGCAGAAGTTGCCGGCTCTTACAGCCAAAACCCTGTTTGCCATCAAACCGCCAAATGATGCCCATAGTACACCAGCCCTATTACTAGTGGCAAAAGTACTTAAGTCCATTCCTCAAGTAAAAGTACAATTACTTGTCTATAAAAAGACTCTGGTAAAAGTCAAAGTACAGCTGAAACTCAAAAATAAAAAAATACTGTTGATGGAACTGTGTTAAAAATGCAAAAGTGGTATTTGGTGGTATTGAAAAAAATGTCTTTGAACACCCTGTGATTTTGCAAGTTCTCCCGCTTAGAAATTATGGAGGCGTCTGAAATTTTCATTGTAGATGCATTTCCAGGGCCATATTTTTCCCTCGAGGTAGCGTTAACGTGAGCCCTTTCCAAGGGGCGGTTCTAGGGCACTATTTTGCCACCTTGCTGACCTTAATGAGAATGGCCTTAGTCCCAGTGTAAGTGATCAATTTGTCGACTTGACCATGAACTCTCTGAAGTCCGCTCTTGATGTTGCAGCTCCGCTAAAGCAGAAGGTCACGTGCCTCCCCATGGTACAATGAAGAACTGCGTTCACATAAGAGTTAGAAAATTAGAAAGACCATTTCGTCGCTCCCATTCGGAGGAATCCCTAAAAGCAATGAAAATCTGCCTACTGTCCTATAAGCAGGCTCTGCGTAAGGCCCAAACCAGATACTATTCAAATTTAATAGAGGTCAACAAAAATAACACTAGATTTCTTTTCAGCACTGTAGCCAGGCTAACAAACTGTCACAGCGCAGTAGAGCCGTCACTCCCAGCTACTCTCAGCTCTAATGATTTTCTTCTATTTTTTAACGATAAAAATAAAAACAATCCGAGATAAATTAGACGAAACTACTCCCACTATTAGCCCTGAACAATCCCAAGCTGTAAAACTAGTGTCCCATATAAATCCATCAGTAACACTAGAAAGGTTCACTGCTGTTGATCAAGCAGAGAGAACTTCAGCCATTATGTCCTCTAAAACGTCATCTTGTATTCTAGACCCGATTCCAAGCAGACTCCTCAAAGACATTCTCCCCCTAATTATAGATTCTATTCTTAATATATATAAATACTTCACTAAAAAGTGGTTATGTTCCACAGTCCTTCAAACATGCAGTCATTAAACCGCTTCTGAAAAAGCCTCATCTTGATCCTGACAAGTTGATAAACTACAGACCTATTTCAAATCCACCCTTTGTCTCTAAAATCCTTGAAAGAGTTGTAGTTATACAGCTTTGTCGCCATCTACAGGACAATAACTTATTTGAAGTTTTCCAGTCAGGGTTCAGAGCCCCCACACACTGAAACTGCACTAGAAAAAGTCACACATGATTTGTTATTAGCTGCTGACGATGGACTGGTCTCAATCCTGGTTCTATTGGACCTCAGTGCAGCGATCGACACCATCGACCACAACATTCTACTGCAGAGGTTAGAATCTGATGTAGGTGCCAGAGGCCCCGCCCTCAGCTGGTTTAAATCCTACCTATCGGATAGGTACCAGTTTTGTTAATGTAAACCAGAGCTCCTCACCCTGTTCTAAAGTAACCTACGGTGTGCCACAGGGTTCAGTTCTCGGTCCAATTCTGTTTACTCTTTATATGCTGCCGTTAGGTCACATGATCAGAAAGCATAGCATTAACTTCCACTGCTATGCAGATGACACACAGCTGTATTTATCAATGAAACCTGATCAGACCGATCAAGCAGACAGACTTGGTGCTTGTGTGAAGGATATAAAAACCTGGATGACACTTAATTATCTGCTTCTTAACCCTGAAAAAACCTAATCATCTACGAGATGCTTTATCTGAGCAGATAGTCACACTGGACAACGTCAGTGTAGCCTCTAGCTCCACTGTAAGAAACCTTGGAGTCTTATTTGACCAAGAGCTCTCATTCAAAGGACACACATAAATCAAGCCTGTAAAACAGCCTATTTTCATCTGTGTAATATAGCCAAAATCAGAAAAATCTTGCCTAAAAGCGATGCTGAAAAACTTGTCCATGCCTTTGTAACATCTAGATTAGACTACTGGAACTCCTGCTCGCAGCGTGCCCTAAAAGCGCCATAAAAAGCTTTCAACTGGTTCAAAATGCAGCAGCAAGATTACTAACAGGAACTAAAAGAAGAGAGCACATTACGCCGGTGCTCGAGTCTCTTCACTGGCTCCTGTCGAGTTTAGAATCAAATTCAAAATCCTCCTCCTGACTTACAAAGCCATAAATGACCTGGCCCCATCCTACCTCAAAGAGGCTATAGTACCTTATCATCCAAACAGAGCACTTCGCTCTCAAAATGCTGGACTTCTGGTGGTCCCAAGAGTCTCTAAAAGCACAGTAGGAGGTAGAGCATTTAGCTACCAAGCTCCTGTGTTGTGGAATCGGCTCCTGTCCATGTTAAAGAGGCCAACACAGTCTCTTCATTTAAGACCAGGCTTAAAACGTTCCTCTTTGAAATGGCTTATGGTCAGGCCAGTTAGGAACAGAAATAAAAAACGATAGTTCCCAGCTATGCTGCCCTAGGAGCAACTATACTGGGGAAGTATGGCAGCTTGAGCACTATCCTCTGTTTCCTACTACTTTTCTATCAAACAATATTTAATATTTAATTTCACTGGCAATTTGTTCATCGCTTTTCCTTCTTTTTCTCCCACTTCCCTGACAGGAGTGGAGCAGGCACATCGAGGACCTGTGGATCCAGATGCTCCTCATCTGCCTGGAGAAACGGTCTGCCTGGAGAAACGGTCTGCCTGGAGAAACGGTCTGCTGGAGAAACGGTCTCTACTCCATATGAACGGTTCTTCATCGGCCTCGAAGAACTGGTTCTCCTCCTGAGTGGGTCTAGCTCCACTGTGTATCTGCAAATTGAGGCGCGCGTCCGCCTGTCCGTCCGAGGGAGTCGGATCTCTCCTTCACTGTGGAACTCCTACAGGTTTCTACTTTTTCCCAAAGAGGTTTGGTAGTTTTTCCTGGCCGAGAAGGAGGGTCTAAGGACAGGGGGGCTTGGGACATCTGTCTAAGGACACAGGACGCTGGGACATTACCAAGTCCTTATGAACACTGTTTATTTTGTTTTCCACTGTAGCCCCTCGAGGCAACTACTGTTGTGATTTTGGGCATTACAAAAATAAATTGAATTGAATTGAATTAATGCTGGCGTGAAGGCTGGAGGCTGGAGGCTGGAGTGGGATGGTGCCAGTCCATATATGGTGATAGTGTTTGATCCAATGAGTGAGAACTGTGGCATTCAAAAGCACCTTCTGTGGGAGATGTTTGTCATAGTCTCATATAGAGACAATGAAAGAAGTGAGCAATAACGTTGTTTGATTTCCTGTTTTTTAATGTTTTCCCAAAATTTAAATGCAGTCTTGGAAATGTGTTTCTGTATTTAATTCACCTTTATTTGTTTCAGCTGGTTCTTGACACATCAGCTGAGCAGAAGTTTGATCGGCAAGGCTGTCCTTCAGTAGGCTCTGATGTTAAATCAATCCAAATTAAAATCATACATAAAACACTTTATAATTCTCAAAGCTGTTAATGCAGAAAGTCTTTTTTGAGTGATGAGACCAGCCACAGCACTATGCGCAGACGCTCTTTTCGCTCTCGCGCTGGCATGTGCGCGCTCCTCCCGAATCATTGCATTTTGCGCGACGATAAAACATGAAGCAGTTTAAAGCTTCAAATACAGAGAACACTGTCTCCTTTCCCCACAATCTGTGTGTGGGTTTATCTGCTTCCTGCACATCTGACCAATTAGAAAAAGTGGACCAGTTTTATGCAGACTGGGACAAGGATTTTGGTTTACTGTTTATGTGAATGTGTTTCACAAATAGATGTTCCTCTCTGAACTGAGCACGAATCTGTACGGTCCAGTCTGGTCCAGAACACGCAGTACCAGGGGTCCAACGCGGGAGGAGGAGGTGTCCAGCAAAGAGTTTTAAGAGCCATGTATTCATTATTCTATAACTTATCATTGTTGTTATTTATGCCCATGAAGATTGTTTTATCATGACTATCTCGTTTATATGGGGAGAGTAACACGACTCCAGTGCACTAGTTTTTACGTGTATTAATTACGATTCTGGCCTTTCCCAGAATGCAGCAGACCACGCCCTCAAGTTGCTTTACTCCTCCTCATATTTTGGCATGACCACACCTCTTGTTTGGAATTCCATACCCTGCACTGTCATCAATTGAGCCAACTACAAGGTGTGACAAAATGAGCTCTGCTGTTTTCGTTTGTGAAGGCGGCGTACACGCCCCCTCTCCCGCAGTCTCATAACGTTTTTTTTAATACAGCTGTGCTATTGCTAATTGTGTTAGCCATTGCTTGTTTACTGTTTTTCCTGGTTAGCGAAGGCAACGTTCACGTACCCTCTCCCATCATTTCAGGTATGTTTAGCTCTCTTTGCTAACAGTGATAGCCATTTTTAGTTCTGTGTCTTTTTCTGCTCAGCGGAGGCAGAATATGCGCCCCTCTCCCATTACTTTACACAGTCCACTTTAATATGCTTTTTTTTATTACTCGCGGTACTGAACATCTAGTTTTGTGTTTTTCTCTAGGTGTTTAGGTCGCATTTTTGAACTCTCTCCTTTAGTTTTACCGAATATACACTGCTGGCTCTATTGTTCTGTGGCAAATGGTATTGGAAATGTATGGTTTTCCCTTTCTGGGTGCTGTGATAGCATATTTAGTGACGGTAACATTCGCGCACCCGCTCCCAGTTCTAGCTTCTATACAGGCTTGATACGGTCCATCATTATCAGGTGTGGTCATTGTTACTGGTGAAGGCCGAGTTTGCGCACCCTCTCCCATACGTTTGGTCATTCCCAACTGGGGGGGCCATTACTGTGTTAGCCCTGATTGGTGACAGCAGCGTTCGCGCCTCCTCTCCCAGTTCTGGCTTCCATACAAGTTGATACTGCCTGTCAACAGTGCCTCAGTGGTGAAGGTTGCGTTCCTATGACCTTTGTCCAGCATTGATCTATGCCTTGCTGCTGCTGCGGATGTCTCATTTTAGAGATGTTCTGGGGATGGTTCGTTCCATCTTTATTCTGCTAAAAAGTTTTTTAGTGGCTCAATCAGCCCCATGCAGGATGAGCTGGTTCAGTTGGAGATACCACAGGCTGAGCTCTGCCAGTGCTTCTTCAGGCGAGGACGTGCTCTACACTTTTTTTTGTGCCTGTTAGAAAGATCCGAGCGCTTTTTCGAGGCTCTCGTTAGACGGTCTGGTTTTGAACACTACGCATAATGCATCGGCAGCCAGTCTGGATTGCATGCCTGCTGTCGAACCTGCCATTGCTTCTCTCATTGTCTCACCTCAGGAAGCCTTGGCCAGGATGTTAGATGTCCAACGTCCCAATGTCAGGGGCTCACGTAACGCTTGCTCTCTCTTCCTCCGTTCAGGAGGGGTGATGGTGCTGATCCTGCTGCTGCTACAGGCTTTTGCCCTTATAACCAGGGAACTTGGGAGTTATGTCTTTCCTTGTTCAAGCTTGTCAGCAGATTTGGCTCGCTCAGTCTCTCCTCACTGTCGGACACTCTGCAATGTGCCTGTGGAGCAAAAGCTCAAGCATTGGACCAGGAGTTATCTGCCCTCCTGGCCAAGGGTGCAATCTAGGCAGTATATCCTCTGATGCAACCCGGAGGCTACTATTCCACATATTTCCTTGTGCCCAAAAAGACCGGCTGGGTTTCGTCCCATTTTAGATCTGAGGGGACTCATTTAACATTCTCACCACAGGAGAGGTTCTTCAGTCACTCACGGACAGGGAGTGGTTCACATCTATAGATCTCAAAGATGCATACTTCCATGTGTTCCATGTGTTCTCCGAGAGTGTCACAGGCTGTTGCTGGTAGCCCCATGTTGGCCGGCACAGCCCTGGTTTCCCTTGCTGTACAGTCTATGTTGCAGCTCTCCATGGTGTCTTCCGGCCAGGAGAGATCAACTCTCTCATTTGGGGGGTCGGATATGGTATCTGAATCCTCAATGCCTCCGGCTGTGGGTTTGGCCATTGCTTACTGGCTTTGCCGATGCGGTTAGGCAAACGCTTATGAATGCCAGAGCTACCTCTACTCGTCAGCAGTATGGGAACAGGTGGAAACTGTTTTCCCAGTGGTGCACTGCCCGCAGTGAGGATCCAGTGTCCTGTTCAGTGCCTCTTATCCTGGAGTTTCACCAATCTCTCCTTGATGATGGTCGGTCTCCATCCATTCAGAAAGTGCATGTGGCTGCCATATCTTGTCATCATGGTTTAGTTAACAACTGTACAGTGAGGAGCCATAACTTGGTTTTGCTTTTTCTGCGTGGAGCTAGTAGGTTGCAGCCCGCAGCTGCGCTACGCGCTCCAATGTGGGACTTTGGAGCGCGGGTTTTGGTTTTGGATTATCTGTGTCAACCTCCGTTTGAACCCTTGGCACCGCCGGACATCAAATGGCTTTCTGGTAACACTGCATTCTTGTTGACCATTGTTTCTGCAAAACAAGTTAGTGAGTTCAATTCAATTAATTTTTGTTACGGACAAAATCACAACAGCAGTTGCCTCGAGGGGCGACAGTGAAAAACAGATTAAACAATGTTCATACGGACTTGGCAATGTCCCAGCATCCCGTCTCCTTAGACAAATGTCCCAAGCTCCCCTGTCCCTAGACCCTCCTTCTCGGCCAAGAAAAACTATCAAACCTCTTTGGGAAAAGTAGGTACCTAGAGGAGTTCCACAGTGAAGGAGAGATCCGACTCCCTTCGACGTACAGGAGGACACTAGATAGACAGTGGAGCTGGACCCACTGAGGGGGAGAACCAATTCTTCAAGGTAGATGAAGAACTGTTCATCTGGAGTAGGGAAACGGTCTCCTCTCCGCATGAACTGTTCTTCATTTGCCTCAATTTATTAAAAGTGCTGAGTGGTGTTAACCCGACTTTTTATTATCTCAATAGGACTTTTTATTCTGTACTCGAATGCCATGAACAACAACATCATTATTATTATTATTATTATTAGTTTATTGTAACTGGGACAGTGTACATTAATCAACATTTCTGTAAATGTGCCAGTATTAGCTGTAGTTTAGCTAGTTTCCAACTGCAGTCCCTGGCAAGATGTAAAATGCCAGCAATATACAAAACATACATTTACATTATATACAGTACAATTAGGATTAGTAGAAAAATATAAAAGATTAGGAGTCCATATAAAACAGATTACAAGGTGAAAGATGTACAGAAATCTGCAAGAGCCCAACAATAGACAATAATAATATGAGACAAGCATGACAGTAGACTCAGACTCGTTTGGCAGCAGCACAAGAGCAGCAGAGCAAGAAGCTCCGAAAAGTTGCTTGTCTGTCCTGTAGAAAACTGCAGAACTCCTGTAAGTGTGGTCAGTGTCTCTTCTTAAATGAGCGAGCTCCCTGAAGCATGACTCTCCGAAGCACTCTGTGCTCTATGTCCCAGGGGCCACTCTTTCACAGGGGCATGTTCTGCTGCTATCACCGCTGCGGACCACAGACTCTGACCCCTTCTCCTCCCCTACACCCAAACAAGGAGAGAAGTGCACTGGTTGCCAAAGGAAAATGCATACAGGTTAACATTAGCCCAAATTGCTTTAATGCTTTGCTTTAAAGAAAAGTTTCTAATTGTGTGCATACATTTTTAAACTACCATACATTTGTGAAATATTAATATTTTTCAGAGATTTCTGTGTCCTCTTTAAAATTGCATATTTACTTCAAAATGTTATAGCAGGCGTGCCAAGCTCCACAGGAAGCCATCCGCAGGGTCGTGAGTTCAAACTCGGCATGTCCTCCCCTTTCATCCCTGTGTCAACCACACTGTCCTATCCAATAAAGCCTATGTCCCAAAAAAACAAATAAAAGAAACATGTTAAGCCGAGTGTTCCATATATATACTTTGTGATATTTAAACTTCCATAATGATCCTGATTCCTGATTCCTGATCAAATTGATAATAATTATCAAATTGATAACTATGGAGTTTAAATTGTAGAAAAAAAATTCAGTTGTAGTCAACAGGACTCTGTTTTGGAAAAACAACTCTCAATGAGTCATTCTCAATCTGTGAAACAAGTCTGAGTTTTATATCCTACTCTGGGTAAGCCCTGCCCACCGGGCGGGACCTCCTGATAAAGGAGTTATTGGTTTCACTTGAAACTACTAACAGCCCTGAGATGGGCCATCTACATCCTATTGTACTCTGATTTACCAGATTGTAAAGGAGAATCATCTGCAGAGCTTTGAGGAGTTGAAAGAATCCTTTGGCTTAGAGAAACAGGACTTTTAAAGGGATTTACAAATAAGGAGTGTGTGGTAAGAATGTTCCAGAAGAGTGCAGAAGCTTCCCTGCTTGCTCCTGCTTGCTATAGCTACTTTCCTTATTTATTTTGCTTTTTAATCAGTTTTTGTCTTCCAAACATTTTTTATTATGACCTTTTTAAGTCAACCAAGGATTTTAAGAGCACTTTTCGAGTTTTAATCAACAAATCTGACGAACCAGTGACATGTCCTTGAGAAGAGAAACAAACTCTTGGAAACGCTGTTGGAAATTTCAACAAGAAATTCATGAGCTTCAAGCACGGATATTTGCTTTGGAATCTGAAAAAGGACTGCACGATACAATCCCAGTGTCAGCCAGTGGTAAGAAGTCCACATTTTTTACAAGAAAAACAGCTACTTTCAACCTCAACCGGACTGACTCTGTGTCGTTCCCAAAACTTTCTAAAGGCCAGGCCTGGCACAATCTCGGTGCGAAGCCTAAGCGATATAAAGATAATGTAACGTTTGCACTACATTTAGAACTTCTATCTATTCTGGAAACGAGAGGACCTGTTTAAGAGAAATGGCCTACACCTATGTAGAGGTGGAGTGAGGGTGCTGACAGAGAACCTGCTCCACGCTCTGAGGCATTGGACTGGGCCTGGACAGGGTCCTGAGCAGATAGTTAGAGAAGAAATGAGAGAATAATTCCTGCTCCATCAACCAGAGACCGAGTCAATGTTTCCAAATCAGCAGCACCACAACCACAGCCTCCACCAAAGGATTTATTAGCAGCCGCTGCACCACCACCAGCAAAGAATTCAACTCCAGCTGCTCCACGATCACCTCCACCGCCTCCAGCTAAGGACTCATCTGCAGCAGCACCACAACGATCTACACCACGGCTAGCGCAGGAGTCATTTCAGTTCTTTCCTGCACGGTCCTCATCAAAGGCCTTAGACCCATCTGTGACAGGCCCGGCAGCATCCCTGCCATCGCCCCTGCCCTCAGAGCAGCCCTGGACCCCCCCAGCAACATCTACTCTCTCTACAGATTCCTCACTCTCCTTTCCATCTCCACCCTCACCCAGGGGCCTTCCCAGCCATCTTGAATATCTGATCAAATCAGGCATTAAGATGGCTCCACTCACGCTTAATATAGCAAGATCAAGAGTTCTGATATCAACGATGATGAACTCTCCCTGACTGTTGCTACACAGACAAAAATCGCCCCACCTAACCCCCCGCCTTTCACCTGGTCCAAACTCTCACCGGCTCCCGCTACACCAACAAAAGCCCCCCCCTTTCACCTGATATCTCCCATAGCTAGGTTGCACTGGGTCTCAGCGTTGCCTGGACTTATAGTCATAATGAAAATCAAAAACTCTGTGTAAAAACAGCCTCTCCTAGTGCTATTTCTGTAGTAACATCACACAGATGGGAAAACAAATGCGAGTCAGACTGCCCAATCTGAGAAATTATGAAACCTAGGAAGGCTAAAACTGTTAAAAATAAGCAGAAGGCGCCATGGAGAAATGATGATTCGGTCAGGGCACAGAAAAGGGAGTGCCGCCGGGCCGAACGAAAATGGCGCAAGTCAAAGCTCCAGGTTCAGAAAGAGATTTACAGAGAGAAGTTGTTACATGTACAACCTTATTTTTATGTAGAACTAGGGAAGGATATTTTTCTGAAATAATTGGAAGCTGCAGAAACAACTCGCGTGTCCTGTTTGCCACAGTAAACAGATGAACAAACCCTCCAGCTCAGCTGCTGTTAGAACTCATTTCCACATCCAAGTGTAATGAGTTTGCATTATTCTTTAATGACAAAGTTCAGGGCATTAAAAATGCTTATAAACTTTACAATGCAAAAATAACCCTCAAACCACCTACACACTTAGAGCTGACTCACTTTGCACCTGTAACTGACAAAACTGTCCAGGAGATGATCAACAGGCTGAGTTCATCTACATGCTGCCTCGATGTGTGACCTCCAGATTTCTAAAGTCTGTGCTGAACAGTTTGTTAGCACCACTCACTCAAATAGTTAACACGTCGCTTCAATCTGGAACATTCCCAATGTCTTTGAAAACTATTGATCATGGGACCCTCTTACAGAGACTAGAGGACTGGGTGGGCATCACTGGCACTGTCCTAAACTGGTTAAAGTCATATCTGGAAGACAAGAAGTACTTTGTTGAAATTGGTAACTGTCTCAGACCAGATGCCCCGGACCTGTGGTGTGCCCCAATGGACAAATCCTGGGACCCCTTCTGTTCAACCTCTACATGCTGCCGTTAGGTCAGTTTATACGAAAATGTGTCCTATCACAATGATGCAGACGACACTCAGATCTATGTTTCACTGACGGCAGGTGAATATGGACCAGTGGATTCACTGCATCCAACAGATCAGTGTGTGGATGAAAAACCACTTTCTCCAGCTGAACTCAGACAAGACTGAAATCATGGTCTTTGGCCACAGAAACAAAGAGAAAGTGTTAGCAGTCACCTCCAGAGTCTCGC
This sequence comes from Chaenogobius annularis, assembly GCA_015082035.1. Classification (NCBI taxonomy): domain Eukaryota; kingdom Metazoa; phylum Chordata; class Actinopteri; order Gobiiformes; family Gobiidae; genus Chaenogobius; species Chaenogobius annularis. Next base: position 536,867 of record BJKM01000313.1, read on the forward strand.
TCTAAAACCTACAAATCAAGTTAGAAATCTGGGGGTAATAATGGACTAAGACTTGAATTTTAACAGCCACGTCAGATCAATCACATCAGCAGCTTTTTACCATCTAAAAAACATTGCCAAAATCAAAAGTATAGTGTCTAAACCAGACCTGGAGAGACTTATCCATGCGTTTGTCTCTAGTAGATTAGACTACTGTAACGGCCTGCTCACTGGCCTCTCCAACGAGCTGTAAAACAGCTGCAGTACATCCAGAACACTGCTGCTCGGGTCCTGACTAGAACCAGGAAGTACATCACATTAGACCTGTGCTCAGGTCTCTGCACTGCTCCCTGTGGCTCAGAGAAGAGACTTCAAAGCAGCTCTGCTTGTATACAAGTCTCTCCATGGCCTAGCACCAAAGTACATCTCGGACATGTTACTGCCATATGAACCATCTCGGACTCTGAGGACCTCAGGGACCGACCTCCTGCTGGTGCCCAGAGTCAGGACTAAACATGGGGAATCTGCGTTTCAGTTTTATGCAGCTAAAATCTGGAACAGTCTTCCTGAGGATGTGAGACAGGTTCTACTCTGGCGATGTTCAAATCTCAGCTACTTTTAAATTAAGGTTTTGTGATTTCTGCCATGTCTTTGTGATTTTAATGCATTTTTTTCCTGTTGTGTGAAGCACTTTGAATTTGCCTTGTGTACGAATTGTGCTCTACAAATAAACTTGCCTTGCCTTGCCTTGCCTATAACCAAGAAATCAAAAAGAATGATGACCATCATAGCCTTTTAACTTAAATATTCATTAAAGCATAAAAATCTGAACTTCAAAGGAATTAATATCTAAATTGTACAAATGTTTTAACAATCTGGGCACTCACTCTACTGATTACATTAAGGGTAAATGGGAAAGAGAGGGTCACTTTGTTCTGGCTGATGAAGAGTGGGAAAGTATATGTACATCTCATTGGAGAACCACAAAGTCACATGTTTGGAGGGAATTCTGTTGGAAAAATGTGTCTCGCTTCTTTCTAACCCCATATCAAAGTGCCCATTACTCACAGGGAAATGCAGACTGTTGGAGAGGCTGTGGCAGCAGGAGGCAAACCACTATCATGTGTTTTGAGTGTCCTGTTGTTCACAAGTTTTGGACTGAGATCAACAAAGCCTTACAATTTATGACATCACCATCCCGATAGATTTCAGAAGTCTGTATTTGGGCCTCAGGACTCCTGCCATGGACACAACCAGCAGTTATATCTGCAGCATCCTCCTGGCAGCAGCAAAAAAGGCACTCACAAAAAAGTGTATGACACAAAACACACTGACAATCAAGAACTGGACTGACATTATAATGGACATTCGGACTCAATTTGAAATTGGAATAATTTGACAGACTGTGGGCAAAGTGGGATGTTTGTTTGGGTTCATTTGTGTTTTAGTTTTTATTGATTTGTAAGATGCTTTTGATTGCTGCCGGACATTCTCTCTCTGGTCTTGTTTTGTTTGTTTTTGATCTGTTTTATGTTCATAAAGTTGAAAAATAAAAAGATCTTTATAGAAAAATGAAAACATGTTTCTGTTCACTTGGCTCATTTGCATACAAAGATCTCATGACAATGTGCAGTGAGAACATCAGATAAAAGCCTTGCATCCATTAGTCGCATGTGATGGCACTGTGTGGTATCAGCGCGATGCTGGGTAAGCCCTGAACGCACCACGGGGAACAAATAGTCATCAGACACTGAACTCATCATCAGGCTGCAGTCTTATCCACTGCATGAGAAGGGCGGACAAGCGGGCGAGCAGGGACAGGCCCCTCGGTCAACCTGTCCTTTGTTGGATGATTTGACCAGTGGGGCATGTTTTTGGTTGATGGGGGAGACCGAAGCACCTGGAGGAAACCACCCCAGACACGGACAGAACTTACAGGAGGGTCTCAGTTTGAGCAGTTTTTAGCAAATTCCTGTGGCCTAAGCACAGAGTGCACAAGCAAGCGTTAGAAATGAGGCCCCTGGACTGACAACAGTGCCTCAGTCCCTCCCCTCTTCCTCTGTCCCTGCCCTCTGTCCCTCGTGTCTTTCTCTTCCTCTCCCTCTGTCCCTCTCCTCCTCTCTCTCTGTCACTCCTCCTTCCCTCCCCTCTCTCTCTGTCCCTCTCGGACAGAGAAGAGACTTGCTGAAAACAAGTCAGAATGTGCCCACTTTTGATTGATTTTAATGAATTGTTAATGTACTAAACAGAGCCGATACAAGTCTGAGATATGTTAGCACCGAGTGCAAGAGCTCCCAAGACCAAGACCGAGTCAAATACGCTCAAGTTTGAGACAAGACCAAGACCTTAAAAAATCACTACTCTGTTAACGTCCTTGAGTGGCCCAGAGGCCAGACTTTAACCCAATTGAACGTCTCTGGAGAGATCTGAAAATGGCTGTGAACCGACGCTGACCAACCAAACTTATTGGTGTTTGTAGGTTCTCCAGAAGAAGAATGTGAGAAGCTGTCCATAAACAGGAGTGTGAGCTTCATTAAACTGAAGAAGACTGAGGCTGTGATCAGAGCCAAAGGAGCTTCACCAGTATTGAGTACTGAGCAAAGGCTGTGAATACTTTTGTACATGGGCCTTTTCTGTTTTTTATTTGTAATACATTGGCAAAATAATTCCAACAACCTTCTTTCATGTTGTCATTATGGGGTTTTGTTTGTAGAATTTTGTGCCAAATAATGAATGTAATGCTTTTTGGAAAAAGGCTGTAAAATAACAAAATGTGGAAAAAGTCAAGTTGAAGTTCTGAAGGCACTGTAGATCAGGGCTATGCAAAGAAGAATTTTCTGAGGGCCAGATTTTTTGAAGGATTGTGGCCTCTGAGCCATATATGTGCACAACCGCCACCACTTTTGACAGTTTGGTGCTACACAAAATATCCATTGTTCTGTTTCAATAATGATAATCCTTAACAACTGCTATATTCAATTTTTGTGAAAAATAAAAGGCTTTACCAGTATTGCGCTGCAAAATTGCCAATCCAGTACTGAACCAGAATCAAACAAGGACTAGTACCAACTGGGACTAGACCAGGACTATCCCCAGGACAGTCCATAAATTAAACTATAGGACTAAACTAGAACTAACTCAGAAAGAAACCAGGTCATAGGAATTTTATTTTTTAATATAATCCAGATCAGATGGTTTGGAGGGCTTGATCTGGCCCGTAAACCCTAAAGGACACGTGCTGTATTATTCTAAATGGACTTATTTCTCTCTTTTAACCCTGTTCTAACATTGTTCCTCATCATAAACACACCTGGGGAGGCATTTAGCTTCATTCGCACTAGTTTGATGAATCCTGGTTGGAAAGTCCTCGGCCTTCCTTCCCCGATGTGTGACATTTTCTCAATCTGTGACATCATTGAGAATCTTTTGTGCAATTTTTTAAAGTCCATCTATTATGAGCATACTCGTTCTGAGTATTTCTGCCGTCAAACCACAATCATTACAACTGCATAGCTATATCAGGAGGTCTGGAGGCTAGTTTGTAATGTGTATTTTTAGCTTGCATAATTCCCTCTGCAGCCAGTAGATGGTGCCAAGACTCAGTTTGTGTGGTGGTATTTTTTTGGTTTTTTAATTATTATTTTTCTTTTCTAAAATGTGATGTCATACTAAAAAGGTACTCAAGAGCATGTTTAAAGGCTAATAAATAATACAAATAATGCATAATATTTGTTCTCTTAGTTGAATAGGCCTGATGTAGCTGAAAGGAGGGAGTAAGATGGAGCAGAAGTGGTAGAGGTGGTGATGAGAGAGAGGAGGAGGTCCGAATAGGAGAAAGAAGAGTCATCTGTGTGTGACATGAACACTGTGTCGACTGATGTTTGATTGATTGGTTTGTGTTGTTGTTGCTGCATGACTGATCGGAGACAAAGAGGGCACGGCCTGAGTGCTTCACTGCTCCTTCAAAACAGCAACACACATCCTCTTCCGACCAGACACGGCTGGAACAAGAAAAGTGGAGTCACAAAGCTACTGCAGGCAGTGTCAACAGCTCCTTTCAAAAAGGCCATCTATAAAGGCAATTTATTTTACAAATGATATAATAATCATCATCATCATCATCATCACAACAAATATAACAATTGTTGTTTCTTTCATTTACATTACACTTTGCAAAACATTTCAGGGACATTTCAAAGTGCAAGGGAGGCATCTAGGTTCATGTGGAGAAGCAGTGGCTCTACTCTGAGCTCCTCCCTTGTGACTGACCTCCTCATCCTATTTCTCCCAGCCCCCCAGCCACCATTCAGAGGAAACTCAACACTGTTTCAAGCAGCAAACCATCCCATGGCTTGAATCTGTGCAACTGGTCTCTGACGACCTTGTCGACCAATGTATGTGCAGAAGCATCTGGGCATGCGCTGATTGAATTTTGATGCAAACTCGGTTCAAACTCAACTTGGGGAATCACATGTCGAATGCAATAAAGCACTATTTAAAAACAACAAAGTTGACCAAAGTGCTGTACACAGAGATAAAACATAACTGTAATACAGTGAAGACATACAAATATTGAAACTGTGAAAGCAGAGATGTTATGGTTTAGTTTTGAGTGTTCCTTCTCCCGCTCTGGTTTCAGCAGAGTATGTGCGCGGCCGGTGGGCGTGGCCGGTGGGCGTGGCCGGTGGGCGTGACCGGTGGGCGTGGCTCAGGGCTGCAGATGAGACACACCTGCACTTCATCATTTCATCCACCTGCAGTATATCAGACTGATATTTTAATCATGTTCTGTAGAGCTGCCTGATTTTTGGGGGGCTTTTGTACTTACCTTGTATTTGAATATCATCTTATCTGCTGCTCCTCAATTGTGCAGGTCGCTCCTGACCCTTGTGTCGTCCAGCTGCCTGCAACATTAACTTTTGTAAAAGAAAGTTAAACCTGCCTTGGCCTTGTGACTGCTTAGGGGTTTAGCCCGTAAACCATTACAGAAGACCTCTAGTTAAAAGCCAAAGAAAACAAATGTGTTTTAAGAAGTTATTTATTTATTTATTTTAATAGAATAAAAAAAGTGAATCGGCTTGTCAATGCAACTCATTTCACAATCTTAGATACAAATAGAAACTTTTTCCCAAACTTTTGAGAAACCACAAGTAGAGTCTGTTAATTGATCATTGGGACCATTGGAGAGTATTGCATCAGCAAGGCCATTTAGGCATTTGAAAGCAAATTACAGAATTTTAAAACAAACTCAATAGTGACTAGGGAGACAGTGAAGAGCAAATCAAATTGGAGAAAGTTTATCCTTTTTGCGAAGCAGTAAATGGATGCAAACATGCAAGTGAAGATTAGCTTAAGCCAATATAGCCGGCACGGCAATGATTCAATTGTGATCAAAGCATGACTTTATCATGACTAATTGCCTAAGATCAATTTTTTTTTTTTCATTTTTGTCTGTGATACTACAATGGAGGCTTACCTGCAGATACCTCCATAGGATTTATTATGTGCAAGCCAATGTACGTTTGCATTTCTGTAATAAAGATGCCCACTGGAGGATGAGAAACTGAAAGCTGCCCATAGGGGTTTTTCAGACTGGCCACATGACAAACGAACAAGAAAAACACGTTATGTAAGTTAAAGAAAGCTCAGAGTGCATCAGGGAGTCGGAAGGCACAGACGGGAGCTGCACATCTCTGTTTGTGGATGTGTTTCTGGGTGAACCTCAGGGAACTTAAATGCTCTACTCCGCTGCTAGGAGACACTTAACTGCTCTTAAACATTGATGCACATCATTCAGACATGGCGTGTCTCCCTGGCTGCCCCGGCGCTCTACATGTGCTGCACCAATTAGGACCAGCGTACCACCAGCACCCAGCCAGAGCAGACGAGGAGACACAATGCGGGTACGGGAAGTGCACAAGCCCCCGCGAATCATGTCAATGCCTCCCACAGGACCCTCATTCTCCGCTGTGCTGACGTGGAGCGAAGTGCGTGTGGGCGTGAGCGTGCATGTGGGTGTGCATGTGTAAGAAAACTGGGTCACAGCTGCCAATGAAGAGCATCTCCAATGGGCAGGGCTCTCCTTCAGCAAAAAGAGGATTTGTAAGGGTTAAGTGAGAGGAACTGCTCAAACTAGACATGAAATGAAATCCATGAGAGTATAGATCAAAGCATTTAAACTGATACTTGGAAATTAGATTTTTTTGAAAAAGTGTTTATAGCAATAGTTTTCATACATCCTTTGATTATTTACATGGGTGTAAAATGACTGAATCATCTATCATCCTCACAAGCACCGTGAAAAAGTTGAATATGGCCATTCTAGATAATGCTCTACACAGAAAAATAATATTACCCACAATATATAGTATATACATCATTTTTTCACTATGCTGAATTCCAAACTCCACACTTTAAATGGGCAGGTTTATGCGATGTTGTTTTTTTTGCCAGTCTAGTGTGATTCTAGACCTTCAAATATCAGTGCATTAAAAAAAAAAAAAAAAAGTCACTTAGAAAACCCAGTCATCATGTCAGCAGAGGTACAATGAGCCTTTTTATTTAAAAGTTTTATTTTTTTAGACCAGACTTGTTTTGTGGATTTCTGTCCTAAAGAAGAGCGCCGCAGATGTCACCAAAACCTGTGTAAATCACACACATCACGGTACAGTATGTACAATTTAAGATGTGCATGGGCTTTAGTGAATTTGTAATTACAACTACAATTACATAACTTAAGACAGGCCCCTCTGGTTGTATCACTTTTTGGTCTCTTATTTGGGTTGAGCGGTGATGTTGACTGAATGTGCTTACGTTGTTGGTGATGCCGTTTCTTTGTATAAAAGCATGTGACCCCCCGTCAATGGGTTTCCAATGTTCCAAAGGATTTTATCTCTTCTTTTGTGCCTGTTTTGAGTTGATGGGACAAACTGGAGTGCCAAGGGGAAACCTACCCAGACATGAGGGGAAACACAAAAACTCCGCACAGAAAGGCTTTATAACAACTGAGAGGCGGGTGCACAAGACTTACAAAGTGATTAGAATCAATGCAGTCAGTTACACTGACCTTGGAGCACTGTCTTGCAGGTCAGCTGAAAGAATAGTAGTAGTTGGTGTGACAGACAATCTGCAAGACTGCAAAATGCTAAAAAATAAATGCCAAACCTAACCGGTATGAATGGAAAGTTAACAATGGACCAAAGGACAAATCCAGGTGTACTTTTTCATTTGATGCATTTCAGATTATGGCAAGATGGTGGCAAGAGCCAGTTTTCCCTGTTGGCCTATAGAATGTTTCAATGTGATGGGTGAGGGGCAGGTCAATTAAATCAATCAATCCTGACTGATGAATGCCGATACCTTTTTTTGTATTGTAGTAGTTCTACTAGTATTGTAGTGTTATGAACTTAGGGGGCACCAGCCTTTTATTCGGCATTTAACAATATAATATAATCAAATATCTAATTTATAAAAATGATTTTTTAATCTGAAGGCTATGAGAACGTAACCATGACATTGACCCGTTTTCTGGAAATGATTGAACACACAACCAAATGTGGTTTATGAAGATTTAATGACCAAATAATTAAACAATAAATATGAATATGGAATATGCAAATGAGTCGATAACAGATGGCAACATCAGATAAAATTGTTCTAGATCTATCTAGTTTTGTGTTGGAGTTAATGCTGATTCTAAGATGATCTTATCAGCCAAGCTGAAATATGTGCATCCATAGGACCAGGCGCAGGATCCAGCCGAGATGGACCTGTGTGTCTGCGTTCAGCTCAGGGTCATGTTAGAGAGCTCGGTTCGGAGCTCTGGCTCTGACACGTCAAGCTGAAGAATTGCTGGATCAGGTCCGCTTGATTTCCATTTTCCTTGGCTCTCAGGCATTACTCAGATAACGAAAAGGCTGTTGCACTGATCCACCGATGAAGCTGATTTGAAGAGTGTCCTGAATCAACATTTTTGTTGTAGACTTGAAAAGGTGCAAAAAGTCCTTTTGCTTGAGTTTGCATATTGCAATTTAAAGCAAAAATCACATCCAAAAACAGGCAAAGAATTACTTTGGGTGTCTCTGGAATGTCTTTGTTCCCTCTCTTAGTTTAGTTAGCGTAGCTTTAACTAGGATCCATGGATCATGGGTCTTTCCTCCTTGAAGACCTGGCTCTCTCTCTCTCTCCCTCTCTTCCTACCCTCTCTTCGCCCTCTTATGTTCTAATGTAAATGATCTGTTACATCTAGGGTTTTGAATGTTCTCGACACCATTGCCCCTATGAAGGCTAAAGTGGTTAGCCAAATCAATAACATCAGCAGCTTTTTACTGTCAGGACCATGGACTAGCCTCCTGGTGCCAGTGTCAGGATTAAACATGGACCGGCCTCCTGCTGGTGCCAGAGTCAGGACTAAACATGGACCGGCCTCCTGGTGCCAGAGTCAGGTAAACATGCGACCGCCTCCTGCTGGTGCCAGAGTCAGGACTAAACATGGACCGGCCTCCTGCTGGTGCCAGAGTCAGGACAAACATGACCGGCCTCCTGCTGGTGCCAGAGTCAGGACTAAACATGGACCGGCCTCCTGCTGGTGCCAGAGTCAGGACTAAACATGGACCGGCCTCCTGCTGTCCAGAGTCAGACTAAACATGACCGGCTCCTGCTGTGTCAGGACTGTCAGGACTAAACATGGGGAATCTGTGTTTCAATTTTCTGCAGCTCAAATCTGTAAAAGTCTTCCTGAAGATGTGAGACAGGTTCTACTCTGACGATGTTCAAATCTTGGCTAAAAACTGTTTTGCTCAGCTGTGCAAATGACTTGATTTTATACTTTACTTTGCTTTCTCTCTTGCACTCTCTTTCATGTCTTTGTGTCCTTTGTGATTTCTGTCATGTCTTTGTGAATTTTATGCATTTTTCCTGTTGTGTGAACTAAATATTAACCTTATCAAGAGAGATGCATTGTACCAGGTTGGAGCTCAAGTGCTAATTTCCTCCTGTTGTCAGGCAGGCTGTTGAAAGCATGTCTTTAGGAGGAGCCTATTTGACATGTTTTTAGTGGTAGGGGAAATCAGAGTACCCGGAGGAAACCTACACAGACACGGGGAAGACGTGCAAAAAGCCACACAAAAAGGCCCTCCGTCACCCAGGAATCGATCCCAGGACCTTGCTGTGAAGAAAGAGCGCTAAGTGCTAAACTACCATGTCGCCAAGAGACTGCTCTTTTAGTTCCTGTTAGTAAACTTGCTGTTTTGCGTTTTGAGCCAGTTGAAAGCTTTTTATGGCGCTTTTAGGACATGCTGCGAGCAGGGAGTTACAGTAGTTTAATCTGGATGTTACAAATGCATGGATATGTTTTTCAGCATCACTTTTAGTCAAGATTTTCCTAATTTTGGCGATATTATGCAGATAAAAGATGGAAGCTTTGAACATGAGCTCTTGGTCAAATACAACACCACACATCTTACAGTAGAACTAGAGGCTACACTAACAGTGTCCAGTGTGAGTATCTGCTCGGATAGACCTTTTAAGGCCTAGTGTCATAACCTCTGTTTTTTTTAAAGGTCACTCCTCAGCGTCTGTCGTGTCACAAAGTCCATCGGCTGAACACCCTTATCGTTCTTGTGGAGAGAAATCCATTTTGGAGATGTGCATTTTCAATTTCCCTGCAGATTGCTGAGCCCTGGATATTTCTTGTTTTATTTTTTCCCGTTAAATAAACACCATTTGCTGGAAAATGTTTTATTTGTGGAGGGAACTGACAATGAAAGCTTTAACATCATTAGACTTGTTACAGAATCCCACTAACAAGGCACTGGTATATCTCTGCATGTGGAAGTTTCTGAGCTTTATTTAGTTTACAAGCAGTGAGATGGAATCCGTGCATATTTTCTCAGCCCAGCTTCAGAATATGGGTTTGCATAATGAAATAGCTTGGGGAGAAGGGTCAGTTTAAGATTGAGACACTCAAGGCATTCATTATGTTCAGTGACACAGGCCCCTCACTCTGAGGAGAGAGGCTGACATTATCAATGCACTTTTACAGCTCATTACCCAGAATACTTTCTGCCCCCTGTGTCCCTACGTCATACTCTGTCCCATCGTTACAATACTGCTGTAATTATAGGTGCATAACTGTGCTGTTACGCCATTGGCCCATAAGAGTCAGTGCTGTTACACCATTGCCCATAAGTCAGTGCTGTTACACCATTGGCCCATAAGAGTCAGTGCTGTTACACCATTGGCCTAAGAGTCAGTACACCATTGGCCCATAAGTCAGTGCTGTTACACCATTGGCCCATAAGAGTCAGTGCTGTTACACCATTGGCCCATAAGAGTCAGTGCTGTTACACCATTGGCCCATAAGAGTCAGTGCTGTTACACCATTGGCCCATAAGAGTCAGTGCTGTTACACCATTGGCCCATAAGAGTCAGTGCTGTTACACCATTGGCCCATAAGAGTCAGTGCTGTTACACCATTGGCCCATAAGAGTCAGTGCTGTTACACCATTGGCCCATTGGCCCATAAGAGTCAGTGCTGTTACACCATTGGCCCATAAGAGTCAGTGCTGTTACACCATTGGCCCATAAGAGTCAGTGCTGTTACACCATTGGCCCATAAGAGTCAGTGCTGTTACACCATTGGCCCATAAGAGCCAGTGCTGTTACACCATTGGCCCATAAGTCAGTGCTGTTACACCATTGGCCCATAAGAGCGAGTGCTGTTACACCATTGGCCCATAAGTGTAGGCGCTGCGGGGATGAGCCTGGTTAGTGTTGGTTGGGAGACCACTGGAATGTCAGGTGCCACAGGGGGGTTGTAATGCATACTGTTGTTGTGTCCTTGGGCAAGAAACTTCACCCACCTTGCCTCCAATGTTCATGTATGCTGGTGTATGAAAGACAGTGTGTTTGTGAGAGAGTGAGCCCATGTCTACAATCCAGCGTGTTTACAGCATGTGTATCAAGTATGTTCATTAACATGCACTGGCCTGGCCAAATAAGAATCTGTGACGATAATGCTTAGTTTACCTTAATTAATATATATCCAAATGTAAGTGCCTCCTTCTTTTGCCAAAATCTGTAATAATCCCCTCCATTCTGTCCATTTATGTGACATCATGTACTGTAGACATGTTATAATTATGTTGGTTAAACACAGGCTTTTGGTTTGTTTACAAAAGTCCTCTCAGCACAGTTTAGCCACTAGTGCCTCCTGATGTTACAGAAAAGTATTGCATCATTGGAACATTTTAATCAGTGCAGTGAGAATGTAGCTTACAAACAGAGGAAACACAAGGAAGTGTGGAGAGATGTGAATATGTGTTGTCACCCTCACACTAAACATGTAAAATAGTACGCTGGTGTATTAATGAGAGTGAATGTGGGACAACGGAAGGAACTGAACCCATAGCTACAATCTGGCGTGTTTACAGCATGTATTGTATATCATGTATTTTCATTAACATGCACTGTCCCGAACAAAACAAATGTAATTAAAAAACTCAGTGACGGGGGTGAGGATGTCCAAATCTATCCTAACCGCACTCAGTTAGATACATCCCTTTTTTATGTTCTCTGACTCCTCACTGCAGCTTGGCTCAGTGCATACATTTCACAAGCCTGTGGACACTGATAATTGAAGAACTGGAAAAAACAAACAGGAGCACACGCCGGCAGCTAAAAGTCATATATGTTTTGAGTGCAAGGGTCTAACGAGCACCGTAGGCTTCGCCATATGTCCTGGCTGTGTTCACATGAGTGAGGGGAGCATATCCAGTCCTGCCCGTGTGTGCGAGTGTGTGTGTGTGTGGGGGGGGGTGCGTAGTGAGGATGGCGTTAAGAGCTGCCTGCAGGCCTGTGTTTGAACAGCTCCATTGCAGCTTCTCTCACTGCACGCTCTGCCTCACTGAGTCTCTGTTTACCCTGTAATGTGTGAGCACTGATATACTGCGCCATCTCTACATCCAGAGGTCACAAGTCCACTCCAGACCTCCTTCTTGTCTGTAGCTGTGACTGATGACAGTTGTTTTTTGCACTTTGGCTGATGCTGTAATTGTCATGTAATAACAACTCTGGTGAAACTCCAGGTGTGTTTAATCAGCCATGTTGGATTTCATTAAAAACGATGTAAAGAAAAATATGCAGCGTATATTAAAGGACCTCTTAACCTTGCCAGCTAGATGAATTCTCAGGATTTTGGTGAGTTCACAAACTTTGAAAATCCATGTTGTTAGGCACCCACTGATTGGTGCTCACTCAGCGTTTTTTAACATTAATTTAAAGATAACATGTTTATGGTTAGTCAGGGGCGTGGCTACAATAATATTTTTTGTTTGTCTTCATGAGCTGAATGTGTGTACCGAATTTCGTGGCTCCACGACAAACTTATCTTCGGGTCATCTCCCATCGGCGCAATGTATTTGGTCTTTTGTAGGTAGTGCTGTAACGCCATTTTTTATTGGATTTTTAAATGAGCCTTATAAAAAACAAAAGTCTTTGCCGATTGTGAATGTTTGGACAAAGTTTGGTGAGTTTTTGAGCATGTTCAGGGGGTCAAAGCTAATGCACAACCAGTCCAAATGAACAAAAATTCTCAGTCAACTTTGCCGCTCTGTCCCACAGAGACCGTAGCACTTGGAATAAAAAATTGGATAACTTTTGCTGCCCCGCTCCTGTAGATGATTTGGCAATGGTTTTTGTCCATTGCGGTCGTCATCCTCATTTAAAGCACTCATTTAGTGCGCACTTTTGCACGGCTTTGCCCGTTTAAGACGATAATGTTAAATTTTCTTACTACTAATTATATGCACGGGACGTGCACGAGTGGAGGAATGCGATAGTGAGTGTTTGGAAGCTGGCGAGCGCTTCGCGCACAATTTCGTGCGCACTTACACAGCCGTGCTTTGAACGGCCTTGCGGAACTCATAGCCCTCTCGCCAGCTTGTGGCGCTCGGGCCGAATAACAACGGAAACTCTTTTTTTCTGCCATTTTTTCCCCACTATAAAAACTGATCACATTGTGCCCGGTCACAAATGAACCTGTTATACATTTTTTCAGTTATCTACTACAAATATATTGTCTTTTATGAATCTTTAAATATGAAATTTGGAGAGGGCGCTAGAGAGCCATTTTATTAGCCACTACATTTGCATATCATGGCATTCAGCTCTGAAATCTTCTCAAACGCTCCAATAACATTTCCCCCTCAAAAAAATGTCAGAAACGTCGATTTTTTTTGTTTTGTTTAAAATTCTCAATGACCATACCCAAGAAGTATCAGCTTCAAATGTATAAAGTTTCATTGCTCATGTGTCCTGTGGCCAAATTTGAAGTGTTTTCGATGAAAACTGTAGGAGGAGATGCCAAAAGTACGACGAGGTGAACTTTTGTCAGCGCTGTGTTTGATCCAAGATGGCCGACTTCCTGTATGATTTAGGGCGGGGTCATAATATCATTTTTTACATGTCCTCACATGAACGATTTTTTGGAGTAAGCGTCATATTTGTACTGCCACTTTTTTGGGCTTCGGGCTCCCATTGGCCCCACGTTAATTGATTTTTGAGGTGGCGCTACTGAGCCATCTTAATATTTTTTCACAGGGTCTTCACTCGAAACTAGAGTTTTTTATTTTCGATACTACTCCCGGGCATATTTGTCCTTGTTTACTACTCGATTTTTGCATTTCCCTCACTGGGACAATTTGTGTCCTTGGGCTCGCCGCAAAAAAATCAAAAAAATGAAATGCATGTTCCAATTGCACCTCTGACCAAAATATACTGTTTCAACCCACTGTATCTACCTCCTTAGTATTGTCACATTATGAACAGAGCTTGTACCTTCTGTGTAGCTGTTCTCACTCCAAATCTGCCTTCTCCCCAAAGTGACCCTCTAAAAGCCCCTCAGCTGTCCATTGGCCAGCAGCCTGCACACGGACCCCTGGCTTTCTTGGCAACACACACAGGTAAATGACCACAAGGCACAAGAAGCAAATGTGATTGTACAAAAGTATGTGTGTTGGACGAAGAGTCACGTCCAAGGCGTGGGGGAGGTTTCGCTTTGCTGTGTGTTCTCTGACTAGTAAATATCTGTGCTTTTGATGACAATTTTCAGCCTAATATTTTCATAAAGCAGAACTTTTTTATGTGTTTTCCATATTTTGAAAATATTGTAATATTATAAGTGTCTTATTTTACTTCCTAACTGTGGGTAATTGTATAATTGTTACCTGGTAGGGGTGTAATGATAAGTTTTTAGAATGATACAATGCATATTGATATATTACCAATTAAGAAACAAAATTGGTAATATATCAATATGCATATTTTTGGGAACGATCCAATCTAAACAGCTCCTTTTTAAAATGTCATTTCAATTCAGTTCTGTGTTTTAAGTTGACATGGACAGAATTTTACTTTGACTTATATTTCAAACTCATGACTTGTTTTGTTCTTTAGCAGACAGACAGGTGTTGGGTAGCGTTACTTTTAAAAGTAACTTGTTACCTCGTAACTTCCCTGGACAGATGACCGCAATGCCACACAATAAGCACGTGTCGGCCTCAAGCAGTGAACAACATGAGCAGCGACGCACAACAACAGAACGCACTTGTTTTAGCTCTGTTGTTTCTGTAAATCAAACTCACCACATCGCTGTTACTGACATGAACTCAGACACTAAATAGTGCTTATAATGAAGGTGAAGGAGCTTTTCCAAACGTGCATCTGAAAGTTTCTTTCTCTCTGGCGTGAGGACAAGACTTCCAGTCACTAGGTGCACAGTGCACATGCTCACAACACGCCGAGCTATGGGATTGTGGTGAGGAGACGAGACCGAACCAAAACTAAGCTGCTACTCATTTGAAAAAGTTACTTGGGGAGTACTATATTACATGGGTGCACAAAAGAACGTGTTGTGTTCCTCGTTTACTTTACTAATTACTCTAAAAAGTAATTTGAGTACTCTAACGCATTACCAGCTAACGTGTTACCCCCAACTCTGTTAGCAGATATACTCTGCGATATCAGTGTAGGCTTAATGTTTTCGGCACATTTTTGGGGTTTTACAACGCGCAATACAACAACAACTTCCATGGGACGATCCAATCACAGCTGCAAATGATAGCATGTGTCTCTCAAATCGTTGTATCATTCAGAACAAAATCTATAATTTTACATCTCAGATACATAAGAGTTTGTTGTCTGCAGAAATCTACTATTTCAAAGTCCTCTGTGTTATTTTTATGTATTTATTTTTTCATTGTAAACCGCTTGTTTTGATACAAATGGACCATGTTACTCACCCATTAGAAATCCATTGAAGTACTGACTCGGCCCTGCCCTGATCTGAAAAGACTGGGCTATGGCAAGTAGCTATGGCCTCATCATGTGGGGGCAAACACAAGAGGGGTAGCTGCGATATTGATTTCAGATCAAATGGCTTTTGAAAAAAGCTTTGAATGTGAAGACAATTATGGCAGATATGTACTGGTTAAAGGAACTATTAATAGACAGATTTTTGCTCTATTGAATGTGTTTGTTCCACCAGAGAGCGAAATCACCATCTATACTGATATTATGGACCTGATTGTAAACCACTCTGAGGGAACCCTAATCTGTGGCGGCGATTGGAATCTCCGCATTCAACCTACATTAGACTTGTCAAACTCAAGAGGCACTGGAGGAACAATAAATAATAAATGCCGTAAATTAATGAAGAATATAGGACTGATTGACATTTGGAGGGAAATGAACCCCAGTGCACACCAGTACACCAATTTGGAATCTTTGCAATTCAACCTACATTAGGTCAACAAAACCTCGTTGTTCAAACTTTTCTTTGCCTAGCACGATTTGCCTGCTCACTCTCGTTCCTGCCGCCTTCCTCCGCTCCTAGGAAGCTGAGTGCTCTTCACACTGCCCATTCTTGCGGGCAACAGAGCCCTCGTCACTGTCTCGTTTCCCTTGCACCGTGTTGCCCATCACCTCTTCCTCAAAGTACGTTTCCGGAGCACCAGGTGTTGCTGCCAGACCTGATCACTCCCTTCAAGTAAAGCTTTCAGTTATTTGCTAGCCCCTCAGGCTTCCTATTGTCGTCCTAACAGTAGAAGCTGGCATCTCTCGAAGGAAATGTCAAAATAAATGAATAAACAATAAAATTAATAACAATAATAAAATGAATTACATAATACATACATACATACATGCATACATACATAATTACAAAATATAAAAAAAATTATAATAAAATGACTAAGTAAATTTAACAAAATGCAGTTTAAAAAAAAAAAAAAAAAAAAAACTCGGGCATCGAGTTGCAAGGTCCTAATTCCCTTTCCCTCGTTCTCCTTTCTCTCCAACACTCCCTTCTCCTCGATCGTTACCAGATCTTTTCTCCTCGGACATCAGATTGCTACGTCCCAGGCTCCCTTCTCTCTCTCCCCCCTCTCCCCTCTCTTCTCCCTCATGCCTCGCCTCAACTTCACTATGCAGATCATTCCCCAAGGGCAAGCCCTTCATCTCCCACCTCCCGACAATAAACGTCTTCTGTTCAATCCCTCCACAGCAATGTGATTCCCATCCAGTCCATCAAGTCGGTGCTCCACTTGATCAGCCGATTTTGGAGGTTACTTTAAGGCAGGCGGTTTTCCATCCCCCGGCTTGACGAGTTCCTCCACATCATCTGTGAGCTGCGCCCTCCTGTTTGGCCATCCATGTTCGTGGCTATCCAGTCCGATAACTCCGCAGTCATCGACACCATCAACAAATACATTCAGAACATAGGTTCCCAAGGCAGAACCGTTATTGACCCCAGTTCCTCCATTCTCAGCTTCTACGTTCCACATCTGAGCCCCGCTCTGACTGACCTCCTCTTCCTACTAGACCCACCTTGGTACAGCTTTCACTCCTTCCATAATGGCTTCAACCGGCCTTTCCCCACATTTGACCTACTCTCCCTCACCTGTTACGTCCTGTTCACCTTTGACTACCAGTCTCTATTTACCTGTACTTAAAGCCTACATGAGCGACTTCCACATCATTAGGCTGCTCTTAGGCTCAGTGATCTCCGGTCTGCGTAGAGACCAAACAACAATATGTGGTCAAAAACTTGCACCGGCATGTTCCTTTTGGCCTTCTTCGGTTCCCTCCGGATCCCAGAGGTTGCCCTGTCCATGACCGTTCTCCTCTCCCCTGCATCAAGGACCTTCAACCAACGCCTAGTCTTCCCCTCAAACGAGTAAGAACATCACAGTGGTAGTTCAACCACGATCTAACTGTTCAAGCTAAACTCTGTTCAGAGCTGCTTCGCAATCTTCCAGGACTTCTTGCACCGATTGTCATGCGGCTCCTCCCCCAGGACTCGCTTCTCACTACAGGCCAGATTGCATCAGGTTCTGGTTCATCCCTTACTTCAAGTCGATCCTTGCCTGCTCCCCACAGTTCCTACCGGACAGTCTTCCCACATCCGCGCTACATCTGCCTCCAGTCAAGTTGCTGACTGCCTCATTAAATCATGGAACACAGGTCCTGCATGGCCTTCAAGGTTTACAGCCACCATAACCTCCGCGACCTCCAGTCCGCCAATTGGCACTACCTCGATAGCTTCTCTTGGGGGTACTGAGGCCCGGGAGCCTACAGCCCTCTTCGCCAGAAGCCCCAAAACGGCATTCATGTCTATACCTTCATGTTGTTCATGTTTCTCGTTTGTCAATAAACACGTTGCATTGTAGCTGGAGTTATGGTCCTTGCAAGTGAAAGTACATTAAAAATAAATGGGAAAGAGAGGGTCTTTTTTATGAAAAAGAATGAGAAAATATATGTAAAATATATGTCTCAGTGGAGAACCACAAAATCACATGTTTGAGGAAATTCTGTCATGTTTTTTTGTAACTCCATAGTGCCCATCATTCACAAGGAAATGCAACTGTTGGAGAAACTGTGGCACCAGGAGGCAAACCACTATCACGTGATCTGGGACTGTCCTGTTGCTCAGAAATATTGGGCTGAAATTAAAAATGCACTGCAGACTGTTTTGGACAATGCCATCCCTTTCAATTTTAGAGCTATGCATTTAGGCCTCAAAACTCCTGCCATGGACACAATAAATGGATGCATTTGGAATGTTCTCCAGGAAAAAAGGCAAGCGCTGAAATAATGGATGCCAAAAGTTGCCCCTACAATCAAGGACTGGACGGACATTATAACGGACATACGGAAAATAGAGAAAAGAATCAAATAAAAATGGACTCAGTTTGGAACATGATCCGTTTAACAGACTTTGGAAGAGGTGGGAGCACTAGTTGTTTTTCAGTGTGTCGTGATTTCATTTTCTGTATATATCCTGTGCTATATATGTTCTTTTCATTTTTTATATTGCTCTCTAGTCGTGTTCTATGTTTTGTGTATAATGATTGAAAATGTTGAAAAAGATATATATACAGTATATTAAGAGAAAAATTATGGGCGGGAAACAGTGAGGAAGAGCAAGGGAGAGGAGAGAAAAAGAGCAAGACTAAGAGAAAGGAAGAAGGAAGGAGAGAGTGGGAGAGGAGAGATAAAGTGCGAACGGAGAAAGCGAGAGAGAGAGAGAGCTCTAGGAGAGGAGAGGAAGGTGAGAATGAGGGAGTCGACAGAGAGGGAGGAAGCTCGAGGTGAGGAGTGGAACAAGCGAGCAAGGGAGTGAGAGAGCAGGAGGAGAGAAGTGGAAGGTGAGAGCAAGGGAGCAGACAGAGAGGTAGAGGAGGGAAAGGAGAGAACGAGGAAAGCTCAAGGAGAGGAGTGGATGGTGAGGGATCAGAAAGGAGAGGAGAGAGAACATAAGGAGAGAAGTAGAAGGTGAGAACGAGAGAGCAGACAGAGGAAAGGAGAGAGAAAAGGAGTGGAAGTGAGAGCGAGGGAGCAGACAGAGGAGAGAGGGAGAGGTGAGAGTGGGGGAGCAGACTGAGGAAGAGGGGGGAGAGGTGAGAGTGAGGGAGCAGAGGGAGAGGAGGGAGAGGTGAGAGGAGGAACAGACAAGAGGAAAGGAGGGAAGAGGTGAGAGTGAGGGCGCAGAGGGAGAGGAGGGAGAGGTGAGAGAGCGAGGAACAGACAGAGAGGAAGAGGAGGGAGAGGTGAGAGTGAGGGAGAAGGGAGAGGAGGGAGAGGTGAGAGTGAGGAACAGACAGAGAGGAAGAGGAGTGAGAGGTGAGAGGTGAGGGAGCAGACAGAGAGGAAGAGGAGTGAGAGGTGAGAAGTGAGGGAACAGACAGAGAGGAAGAGGAGGGAGAGGTGAGAGTGAGGGAGCAGACAGAGAGGAAGAGAGGGAGAGGTGAGAGCGAGGGAGCAGACAGAGAGGAAGAGAGGGACAGGTGAGAGTGAGGGAGCAGACAGAGAGGAAGAGGAGGGAGAGGTGAGACGTGAGGGAGCAGAGGGAGAGGAGGGAGGGTGAGAGTGAGGAAACAGACAGAGAGGGAAGAAGGAGTGAGAGGTGAGAGTGAGGGAACAGACAGAGAGGAAGAGGAGGGAGGTGAGAGTGAGGGAGCAGACGGAGAGGAAGAGGAGGAGAGGTGAGAGCGAGGGTGCAGACAGAGAGGAAGAGGAGGGAGAGGTGAGAGTGAGGAACAGACAGAGATTCTGAGAAAACGATGAAGCTCAAGGAGAGGAGTGGGAAGTGAGAGAGGGAGGAGAGCGCAAAAGAAGGAGAGGAGAGAGAGCATAAGGAGAGAAGGGGAAGGTGAGAGTGAGGGAGCAGACAGAGAGTGAGGAAGAGGAGTGGAAGGTGAGGGAGGGAGGAGAGTGCACCATTAGCTGATTACTGCAGTTAAGTGGAGCTCTACGTGGTGTGGATTTGATGACTCTGTTCTCAGGCTTGGACTCAAAAAACACACTTTGGTCCATTTCTCATTCACACAGCGTCGTCCAAGCTTTGCCACAACAGCAGACATTTCCTGACGTGGAGAAGGGAAGGTCATTTGGGAGAAAAGAGAGTGGTTTGTTTCAGGGGTTGGATTCTTTAAAATGACAAGTTTATCATTTGCATATACAGCCTTCTCATAGTCATTGAACAAAATAACGACTTTCTAGTGAGTCAGGCATTCCTCGATCAGAATTGGTGTTAGTACTCCATCTACAGTGGCAAAGCAACAAGGACTCTAACCTCACAGCAAAAAAGTCGCTGGTTCGACTCCTGAGCCAGACCAGGGGCAGTTTGCATGTTTCTCCCTTTGTGTTTTCTTCCATTAACCGAGCCATGCACCAAAGGAAAAATGGACAAAACTAGAGCAAGATCTTGATCTGGTCCCCGGGTGGTACTGTCGGGCCACTGCTTGTGTCGGATGGGCGTTGAAGGATGGGTCAAATGCAGAAGACAAATTTCCCCATGGGGACAATACAACGTACTTAACCAGGCATGTCCAAACTACGGCCCTGGGAACAAATGCGGCCCTGGCCAGGCCAATTTTTTTGGGCCCTCAGGCTTCTTGCTAAGTTGGTCCAAACAACAAAAAGTAGTACTTTTTAGCAGTATGTTTTTTTTTTTATTCAAGCATTTTGATGTTATACTAACGTATGATTAATGTTCCAAGTCTTATTAAAGGTGTGGAGGCCCAGTGAAACTATGTCAAATGTAACATTTCAAATGATTCACTTCATTGTCACGTTGTCTGTGGCCCTCTGCTCCGTATAAGTTTCAAAATGCGGCCCTCGGTGAATAAAGTTTGGACACCCCTGACCTATTGGAGGCTGAGTGTACATTTTAAATGTAGTCACATCTGAGCCTCAGCGCAAGTAAGTAGGATTAATGAAACAATAATATGTGTCCTTTAATGTTATGCGGTCCAGGATTAGGGTGGGAGTTATCAAGAAGAAGATGTAAAATGTAGAATCAATTCTCTGAACAGTTTTTAGCCTAAACACTGCTAGTGTAGAAACCTGTCTCACAACCTCAGGGAGATCATTCAAGATCCTAGCTGCATAAAACTGAAACACTGAATCCAAATGTTTAGTTCCAAATCCGGGCACCAGCAAGAGGCCAGACTGCTTTCAAGTCTATTCTCTGAGCCACAGGGAGCCAGTGCAGAGACCTGAGCACAGGACTTATGTGATTGATCTTCCTGGTTCTAGTCAGGACCCGAGCAGCAGCGTTCTCGTCGCCTAACCTACTGGAGACAAATGTGTGTCTCTCCAAGTCTGGTTTAGACACTACCACTGATTCTGTTCATGTTTTTTAAAGCCGCTTATGTTATGGTTTTTACCTGTTAAAGGTTGAAGGGAGTATTTCTGGTGACAAATCAGAATCTAATTTCCTCATGGTAAGCACAAATAATTGGCTCTCCGACGTGTCAATCATTCCCTGCAGGCTCGTTCCAAGGATATCAGCTCATTTCCTTGCTGCGCATGCATGGCTGATATGCAGGTGTGTATGTAGCCGGTTTAGCACTTCGCCGCGAGTTCTTTCAGTGTAGCTCATGCTTCTGCCCACGAACTACAAAAATGGCTGAGTGACAAAAGAGAGAGAGAGACTGTTTTTGAGCTTTCTGAGATGAGATGGTCTGCGGAGGAGAGAAACAAAACTTGAGTTATTCGGGGGGAATCGTTAACGCACAAGCGTGCGTTGAAAGCTCAAAATGGGCTTCCGACCGATGCCTTCTTTACAAAGTTCAACAAACCATTATAAACAACTGGAAGGTTGAATGTTTAAACCTCCCATTTACCCGAATTTTTCGATTTAGGAAGGATTCTCTTTTTTAACAAAGATTGCCTCCTTAACTCCTCTTTCAAACCATCTTTTCTCCTGCTTAGAATCTCCACCTCACTGTCTTCAATAGAGTGGTTTGTGGCTTTGAGATGAAGATGCACAGCGCTCTGGGGTCCTGAACTCGAGTGTCTTCTGTGCTGATAAAGCCTCTTGTGAAGCCTCTTTATCAGCATAGAAGACACGCAAATTCAGGACCCCAGAGCGCCGAGCATCTTCATCTTAAAGCCACAATTATTGGTTACTCCCTTTATCAGGAGGTCCTGCTCGGTGGGCAGGGCTTACACAGAGGAGGATATAAAACCTGAGTTCCCAGACTCGATTCACAGATTGAGAATGACTCTTGGATGAGAGTCGAAACGTCCAGATGACTACAATTGAATCTTTTTCTACAATGGAACACTCCTGGATGAATGAGGGATTACACTGACATAAATTAAAGACAATATGTTGCTTTGGAGTTTTTACAACTACTAAGGCAATGTACTTCATTTGCATAATCTTTTTTATTGCTCTTATGAAAATAGGAATGCATATTTCTCTGTGAACGGGTTTGAGAGAATGGCCAGCAGCAGCAGTAGCAGCGATGGTGAAGACATGACTTTGTCACACGAGAAAATATAAGATCTGTGTTCTGGATATTAGAAATGCTCATTGGGATGTGTAATTGTTTGGTGATTTTAATTGTTCTTTCCATAAGGCCTCCACTGATATCTGATTGAATGACGAGGATGTACTCAACAGTCTCCAAAATTTAGTCAAACTATTGCTGTCGTTTTGAAAGTTTGACATGCCACTCGGCTTACAGGGGAAATTGCTTGTACACAGTAACTCAAAAAGATTACAAAGATTACAATACAATAAATTACTAAAAATACTTGCTAATACTTGCATCTATTGAGGCACAGACCTACAGATTTGTTGCCAACACTAAAGAACTACCCTGGGGAAAAACGCTGTTTCACCAATCTTTTTTAAATTATATTTAGATTTTTTTTAGGCACCTCGGCCTGGTCTCCCAGGTGCCTCGGCCTAAGGACACACCAAGTGTCCTTAGGCCATGACACTAAACCTACATGTTGGTCGGAGGGGATGATGGCAGATTGGCAGCCTCGCTTCTTATAGTCTGCCCCATGGCAGTTGTGGATGTAACAGTAGTTTACCACCACCGAGTGTGGAGTGAATGAATAATGCACTTCAAAGCGCTTGAGGTGTCAAAGGTAAATTGTGGAATGCTATATTTCATGAATCTGTGTGCTCCCTCATAGATACGGCAGAATGTACAGCAAGCGATCGAAAATGGTAACTCTACACCATCAATAAAATGTGGGAGTACATCCCAGACCGCCAAAGTGCCATTCTGCATTTAAGGTTGATGGTTTTCAGAGGGACATCAGAGAAGACCAGACCAGATGACCCACGAAGCATTGGCCTCTGGTCTGGTGGTCCAGCGCCAACAATAGAGTATTCAGGGATTTCCTGTGATGTCACTTCCTGTCTACTCCAGAATAGACCTCTTTCTTATTTTCAATAAAGACAGAACAAAAATCACTGGTGCAGATATAGGCACAATAGACTTAAAGTGACCACACTATCTACATTACTGGAAATGGAGAAAAAAATTTAAAACACACTTTGGAGATGCAACGCCAGTCTGCTTAATGACCTTTTGTTTAAGTCTTTTGTTTAAGTCTAACGAGATTAAGAGTTAGTGGAGGAAAATGACCAGCGAAAACCTCTCCGCCCATCCTCAGGGATGCTGCTTAGGCAGTTTTGAGAGGTTTAATTATAGCCATTGACATGGCAAAAAAGACACAAAGGGGGAAAAATGATAAGAGGAGAAATGATCTGACCTCACAGGAAATAGTTAAGGAAATGCTCTTTACCAAACAAAGATATCATGAGAATGCATCAGAATTTTATTAGAATTAGACTCAAAACTTTTAAAATACAAGAGAGCAGAATAATGTAATTTCAACCAAACAAGACCAAATACAATAGTCATTTGAATCTTTATATAAAAAACTTTTCTCTAAAATTTCAGGAGATGAAGAAGATTAAATAAATTAATCTAATTGCACACCCTAAATTTTCCTGTTATGACCAAAGCGCAAAGAACAATAAATCGGGGAGTAATGGGTTCACCTCAGAGATGTATAAAGCAAACAGAATCTTTTAAATATTTGGGCGTGGTTCTTCATAGGGATTCTAGAGAAAAATTGTACTTGTTTTTTCTTATGGGTATAAGTATAAGACTGCCCTACTAAAGTCTAAGTCAAAAGATTGACACTAAAACAAATGTTTTTCACAGATTTCTCAATCTATTCCAGACTCTTCCAAATTCCATCCCCAACTGGCAATCTGATGAATGGACTAAAACAATCTCTAATTTGTATGGCAAGGCAAAAAAAACCCTCTACAACAGGGCTTTACATGGGGATGAAGACCCCCCCTATTTTTCACCGAGCGAACATTGACGAAAAGTCAGGAAAATTTGCACACCTCTAAAAATGGTGCCTCTCTACATTCTGGCTACCTCCTTTATCTAAAATGAAAAAATTTGCCGCATGAGCGCCCCCAAATGTTGAAAAAATGCAATGAGAGATAGGAAATGGCCCAAAAAAAATCTGATCGTAGAATGATGAAATTTGGTTGTAGTAATCTGGACTCTGTTTTAGAAAAATACGATACGTTTCAACTCTCATCCAAGAGTCATTCCTCAATCAGTGAAACAAGTCTGAGAACTCCTGTTTAATATCCTACTCTGTGAAAAGCCCTGCCCACAGGGCGGGACCTCAAAGATAATGGCCCATTGAAACTTAACTGGGATGGGCCTATTGTTCTATTGTTCCCTGCCTCACCTTGAGTGCCTATTTAGCATCCGAATCCCTCGGGCGTCTCCATGGTTTCAGCAGACCATTATAAACAACGGGAAGGTTGAATCTTAAACCTCCATTCCGATTTAAAGAAGGATTCTCTTTATAACAAAGATTGCCTCCTTAACTCCTCTTTCAAACCATCTCTTCTCCTGCTCAGAATCTCCACCTCACTGTCTTCAATAGAGTGGTTTGTGGCTTTGAGATGAAGATGCACAGCGCTCTGGGGTCCTGAACTCGAGTGTCTTCTGTGCTGATAAAGCCTCTTGTGCAGTGGCTTTTAGTCTCCTCTATGTGGCGCTCTTTACAATTTTCTTCACTGCATTGGATAGAATACACTACATTGCTCTGTTTCGTGTAGGCATCTTGTCCTTAGGGTGAACCAGTTTGTGTCTTAACGTGTTGCCTGGTTTGAAATAAACAGGGACTTGTCGTGTTGTCTGAAAATCCTTTTTGTAGTTTTTCAGACAGTCCTAAGACATAAGAGATAGAGACCCCTTTCTTCTTGGTTCTGTTTCCCTTTTGTCCCTTTAGTCCTGCTTTTTGGTTCTCTTTCACTTTGTTCAGAGCCCAAGTCGGGTATCCACAGGCTGAGAGAGCATTCCGGACGTGTGTTTTCCTCTTTCCTCTTGCCCTCTGAGCTGGTGGGCACCGCTTGTGCTCTGTGTTGTAGTGTTCTGATCACCTCCAGGTGGCGCTGTAGTGGGTTAGAGCCAAAGAGCAGGTACTGATCCGTGTGTGTGGGTTTCCTATATACTTCTGTCTGGAGCTTCCCTTCTTCTCCTCTGATAGTGGGAACAATCAAGAAAGGCCAAGCGGTTCTCTTTGCATCTTCTCTTGTAAACCTGATGTGTGGGTCCACTGCATTGATGTGCTCTGAGAAGGCTTCCAGCTCTTGTTTCTTAATTGTCAAAAAGTGTCATCCACGTAACGGTACCAAAGACTTGGAGCAATGCCTGAAAAGGAGGTCAGTGCCTTCTTCTCAAAATGCTCCATGTACAAGGTTGGCCACGATGGAAGAGACGGGCGAGCCCATGGCACAGCCATGAATCTGTCTGTAAAACGTGGCGTGGCAAGGGCCGATCATTGCCGCTTGCGGCTATATTAGTAATTTGTTTTTATTATTTGGAAGATGGTCTGATTTGGCCCCTGGGCCGCATGGTGAATTGTCTTGCTCTCCAACAATCAATAGAAAAGTTAGGGTTAGGGTTACCCTAAAATTATACTTTTTTAAGATCAATCAGAGCATTTCTGTACTGGTGTGACCCAGATTATGAAGCTTATTGGAAAAATATACACTGTTATTTAAGATCCTATTTTTTATTTATTTATTTCATTTTGTTTGGTTATGAAGGTAAATTGAGAGTGTCCAGGAAATAATTTATTTCATCTTTATCACCGGAAATTTTAGCGAAAAGTTTTATTTTGGAACGATTCAAATTACAATTGTATTTGGTCTTGTTTGGTTAAAATTATTACATTAATTCTGTCTCGTAATTTAAAAATAGCTCTTTCAGCTTGTTATTTTCTAAGTTTTCCAAGCCTAATCATTCAGAACATTTGTATCTCTATTTCCCTACTTGTAACTTTAATAATATCTTTGTTTGATAAAGAGCTTTTTCTTCACGAGATCATTCATTTCCCCCTCTTATCTTTTTAAATTTCCTGTAGCTCTTGAGAATATCCCATTCTTGGCATGATTTACCTCCAGCAGTTTTAGTTTTTCTTGGCAGATCATTTATCTTTTTTGCCTTTGTTTCTCTTTTTCCGAGGCAATAGCTATAATTTTACCACTCAACATCTGCTTTAAACAACATCCCAGAGGATGGGCGGAGAAATTTCACCATTGTAATTTTCTTCCACATAAGTCTCACTGTTGTTTGACATTTTTTTTCTAAACCAACGGGTCATTAAGCTGGCTGGCATTGAACTTTCGAAGTTTTTTTTTTTTTTCTCCATCTACCTTAGGAGTATGATCCCTTATAGTGCCCTTATAGTACCTTAGACCGCGCACTTCCAAATCTGTGGCAGACGCCTCCAGTTGGACGCCTGTACATTTTGAACGGTAGACGCTTTGGACACGCATCCAAAAAATAAGGCAAGGCAAGGCAGGCAAGACAAGTCTATTTGTAGAGCACAATTCGTACACAAGGCAATTCAAAGTGCTTCACACAACAGGAAAAAATGGCATTAAAATCACAAAGACATGGCAGAAATCACAAAATAATAGTTCAAGACATAAAAGAGAAGAGTGCAAAGAAAAGCATTTCAGTCATATGCACCAAATCTGCACCAGTAGACGCGTATCCGAGGCGTCCAGCGCACATGCGCAGTGGAGGAGTTGTTTGCTGGTGTGACTGGTCTTTTGGTCCTATGGCAGACCCAGTTTTGAGAGAGTGGCTTTGGTCTATTTGCTTTACAAAGTCCAAAAGTGTTGCGATCAGCTTTGGCGGCTTGTCTGGGTCCAGCAGATACTTCAGAGGTGAGCAGGTTACAATCGGTATATACATCCCGTGCAATGCACGATGAGGGATTACAACCGACATTGCACGGAAAGTTCCCTGCTTAAGTCAGCACATGTCCAGGCCCGTCTGAAGTGTGCCAATAACCATCTGGATGATCCGGATGATCTCATCTGATCACATGAGACCAAAATAGAACATTTTGGGTATAAACTCCACTTGCTGTGTTTGGAGGAAGAGAACAACATATCTACTGTGAAACATGGGGGTGGAAAACATCAATGCTTTGGGGGTGCTTTTCTGCACTGGGAACAGGACGACTGCACTGTATTAAGGAGAGAATGAATGGGGCCATGGATTGTGAGGTTTTGGGTCACAACCTCCTTCCCTCAGTCAGAGCACTGAAGATGGGTCCGCCAACATGAAATGACCAGAAGCACACAGCCAGGAGAACAAGGGGTGGCTCTGTAAGAAGCATATCAAAGGTTCTGGAGTGGCCCTAGACAGTCTCCAGACCTAAATCCAATATGAAAATCTTTGGCGGGAGCTGAAACTCTGTGTTGCTCAGCGAAAGCCCTGAAACCTGACAGATCTAGAGAAGATCTGTGTTGGAGGAGTGGGCCAAAGTCCTGCTGCAGTGTGTGCAAACCTGGTCAAGAACTACAGGAAACGTTTGACCTCTGTAACTGTAAACAAAGGCTTCTGTACCGAATATTAACATTGATTTTCTCAGGTGTTCAAACATTTATTTGCTGCAATAACAGACAAACACATTATTTATAAATCATACAATGTGATTTCCGGATTTGTTTAAGATTCTGCCTTTCACAGTAGAAATGCCTATTCATGGGTCCGAAGTGAAGTCACACACTCGTTGGTACTGCCATCTTGAGGGCAAAATCCATTAACACTGTAGACTGTTTGAACAAAAAGTCTCGAAACAAAGAATTATTTTTCTGTAACATCCCTGAAGACCCTGTTTCTCCAGAAATGTATTACTGTGGTCAGGAGCGATCGGTGGACTTACAGAAATCCCCCCAGACTGAGGCTGAGCTAGCAGCTGGCTAATGCTAGTATACATATTATTGCATGGCTATGCTAATAAACGTTAGCCAACTTGCAGACAGTTTTAACGAGCCTAATTTACAACTGTCCTGGTGTTATATTTTTAGTCATTCACAAAGTCTTTGCTCTTGAAAGCTTTGAGGGCTTGTCCGGAGCGCAGAGGGCTTGTGGACAAGGAAGCTGAGATGTAAATGTTTTGCAAAAGTTTGTTATGGCAAGTTGTCGCTGCTTTTAAGTTTTGTCAGCAACTCGCAACACTTTTCATTTTCAATTTTATGCGAGATAAAGATATCAACAGAGGCAACAGAGATATCTAACAGATATAGAGATAGGCAACAACATATCTCCTGCTGTGATTTCTGACCGGTCTTTATTGAAAATAAAATAGTAGTCTATTCAAGAGTAGATTGTATGTGGATGAGGAAAAAGGTGTATTGGTGTGCATTGGGATTCATCTCCTTCCACATGTCCATCAGTTCTATATTTTTCATTAATTTGCGGAATTTGCTTTTAAATGTTACTCCAGTGCCCCTCGAGTTTGATATGTCTAATGTAGGTTGAACATGAAAATTCCAATCGCCACCGCAGATTAGGGTTCACTCAGGGTGGTTTGATATCAGGTCTATAATATTAGTAAAGAAGGTAATTTATTGACCTTTATTTAATCAACAAAGGCCCACTGACCCTGCGATGAGCTGGCTCCTGTTCAGGGTGTACCCCGCCTAGGTCGCCCCAAAGTCACTGGGATAGGTTCCAGTCATCCGCGATCCCTATTGGGAACAAGTGGTAGAAAATGAATGTATGAATGAGTCCCACTGAGATGTACCATCTCTTTTTTAGGGGACGCCTGGCCCCAGAGAGGAGGAGGCTATGTTTTCAGTGGTCGGAGAAACCGGAGTACCTCGAGGAAACCTACGCTGACACGAGGAGAACACGCCATTGTCAATTCAATTCAATTCAATTCAATTTATTTTTGTAACTCCCAAAATCACAACAGTAGTTGCCTCGAGGGGCTACAGTGGAAAACAAAATAAACAGTGTTCATAGGGACAAAATGAACATAATTCTCAAACATAGGAACTTGTCTTGGCAACATAAAACACTGATCAATAATAAAAACAACAACATATATTCAATCAAAAGGGCATGCATTAAGAAACAATTTAAAATTACTGTAGTATAAAATAAAAATAGGCATTACTATGTACACAAGATTACAGTTAAATTTACAGTGGTAGTGCAGAAAGTGACAGTGCAGTGAGTGATTTTGGGCGTTACAAAAATAAATTGAATTGAATTGAATTGAATTGACAATGGCATGTTCTCCCCGTGTCAGCGTAGGTTTAGAAGTGTTCATGAGTCCAACGGCAGAGGGAAAGAAACTATTCTTGTGGCGGAAGGTTCTGGTCCGGATGGACCGTAGCCTCCTGCCTGAGGGGAGTGGTTCAAACAGACCATGTCCAGGGTGAGAAGGGTCAGCTGTGATCCGACCTGCTCGTCCAGAGCCCTAGAGACGTACAGGTCCTGCAGAGATGGAAGTCTGCAGCCGATCACCTTCTCAGCAGAACGCACAATGAGCTGTAGTCTCTGTTTGTCCCTGGCTGTGGCTCCAGCAGAGGGCGCTGTAGTCTCTGTTTGTCCTGGCTGTAGCTCCAGTGTACCACATGGTGATGGAGGGGGTGAGGATGGACTCAATGATGGCCGTGTAGAACTGCACCATCATCTGCACTGGCAGCTTGGCTTCCCTCAGCTGCAGCAGGAAGTACATCCTCTGCTGGGCCTTCTTGATGAGGGAGCTGATGGTGGGCTCCCACTTGAAGGTCCTGAGTGATGGTGGTGCCACAGGAAGCGGAAGGAATCCACAGTGGTGATTGGGGAGTCTGTCATGATGAGGGGGGCTGGGGGGCTGTGACTTTCCTGAAGTCCACGATCATCTCTACTGTCTTCTGGGCGTTGAACTCCAGGTCGTTACCCCGCGCTGCACCAGGACACCAGCCGGTCCACCTCCCTCCTGTAGACAGACTCATCCCCATCTGAGAGTGCCCCATGAGGGTGGTGTTGTCCGCAAACTTGTTCAATTTTACAAGAGTCGTGGCTGGAGGTGCAGAAGTTTGTGTACAGGGAGAAGAGCAGAGGAGAAAGTACACAGCCCTGTGGAACTCCTGTGCTGATATTCCGAGTGTTCTGAGACATTCTTCCCAGCCGCACGCACTGCCTCCGATCCGTCTGGAAGTCAGATCCACCTGCAGGTGGAGTCAGGCACGTTGAGCTGGGAGAGCTTGTCCTGGAGCAGAGCAGGGAGGATGGTGTTGAATGCAGAGCTGAAGTCCACAAATAGGATCCTGGCGTGGGTTCCTGGGGAGTCCAGATGCTGCAAGATGAAGTGGAGTGCCAGGTTGATGGCGTCGTCTACAGACCTGTTGGCTCTGTAGGCGAACTGCAGGGGGTCCAGCAGGAAGTGAAGGACTTGAGGTGGGGCAGGACCAGGCGCTCAAATGACTTCATGACTACAGACGTCAGCGCCAAAGGCCTGTAGTCATTAAGTCCTGTGATCTGGGGCTTCTTGGGGACAGGGACAATGATGGCAGACTTGAAGCAGGCTGGGACGTGGCATGATCCCAGGGAGGTGTTAAAAATGTCTGTGAAGATGGGGGTCAGCTCTCCTACTCAGTGTTTTAATGTGGACGGAGAAATACCGTCTAGGTGCAACATACAACGATCAGAATCAGAATCAGAAAAGGTTTATTGCCATTGTCAATGAACAAAATTCACAAACAAAGGAACTTGTCTCGGCATCGATCGACAATAACAAAAACAACATATAGGAAATCAAAAAGGAAAATGCATTAAAGAAAAACAATTTAAATTTACTATACGATAAAATAAAAAATAGGCTATGTACACAAAAATTGGCTGTATTATAAGACAGCTGCTTTGTGGTTACTTTAAAAAGGCATTGGTTTTCTTACTGATACCCCTTCTGACACACAAACAACTACAGCACACAGCTCACCTACATTGATAACAGGAACATACTTATTATTGTTTGAAGTTAATGTCCTATAAAGAGTTGCATGTCTTCCCCTTCTTTTTAGTTTGTTGTTGGTCGAGAGAGCCATTGTATTCTTAGGTTAAGTTAGGTGAACATTACTGCACATGTTGTGTTAACTGTAAAGGCTGGTAGCTAAGCGTAGGAACTTCAGGGCCAAAGAATGTCGGAACAAACTTTTTCATCTGACCGTCTACCATTAAATTGACAATATAAGTGGATATTTCTCATCTCAAATCGTATTCAAAATTGCATTTGATTATTAAGAACAATAATGTTTGTTCTGTTGACTTACTGCCCGACCCTGACTGGTGTCTAACCCCGGGCCATTGCATGCATTCCGCTGCAGTGCAGTGACCGCAGCATTAAAAGTGTGAGCGGCGCTCAGACTGCCGCAGCACACCTCAGGTCTTTTCAGTGAAGTTCTCAAAACGAGGCAAGACAAACAGGAACTCATACGAGCATGCATGGTGAAATCCATCCATTGGTTTTTTTTCAAACTCAAACCCATATACTTACTCTACTATCTTTTCGAGGCAAGGCAAGTTTATTTGTAAAGCACAATTCGCACGCAAAGCAATTCAAAGTGCTTTACACAACAGGAAAAATGCAACGAAATCACAAAACAGTTCAAGACATAAAAGAGACGAGTGCAAAGAAAATCCTCTCATTCATATGCACAGCCAAACAAAACAGTTTTAGCCTGGATTTGAACACTGTCGGAGTAGAACCTGTCTCACATCCTCAGGAAGACTGGTCCAGATTTTAGCTGCATAAAACTGAAACGCAGATTCCCCATGTTTAGTCCTGACTCTGGCACCAGCAGGAGGCCGAGCCCGGCCCATGTTTTAGTGCCTTGACTCGGGCACCCAGGAGGCACAGGTCCATGTTTAGTCCAGACTTGTGGCACCAGAGGAGGCCCTGGTCCATGTTTAGTCCTGACTCTGCACCAGCAGGAGGCCCCTGTCCATGTTTTAGTCCTGGACTCTGGGCACCTATCAAGAGCGCATAAGCCCAGTTTAGCCTGCTCTCTGGGCACCAGCATGGAGGCAGGTCCATGTTTAGTCCAGACTCTGGAGCACCAGTAGGAGGCTGGTCCATGTTTAGTCCTGACTCTGGCACGCAGAAGGAGGCGGTCCATATGTTTTTGTCCAGACTCTGAGCACCAGCAGGAGATAGGCCGGTCTATGTTTTTTATCACTGGGACTCTGGGCACCAGTAGGAGGCGCGCGTCCATGTTTAGTCCCGACTCTGGCACCAGCAGGAGGCCGTTCCACGTTTTGTCCAGACCTCTGGGCACAGACAGTTGAGGACCGGTGCCTGTGTAGCCTGACTCTGGGCACCAGCATGGAGGCCGGCCCATTATGTTTAGTCCTGACTCTGGCACCAGCAGGAGGCCAGTCCATGTTTAGTCCTGATTAACACCAGCAGGTGTTCATATGGCAATTACATGTCCTAGATGTACTTTGGTGCTTGGCCATGGAGAGACTTGTGTAACCGGTACATATATTATTATATTATAATTACACAAAATTGTTCTTTTGTTTATCATTGTGTTGAACATACCTGATGTTTGATTTACGGTGCTGTCTTGGTCCTCCAGTCACTTCAGTATTTTATTTCTTCTTCGTGTGTCTCCCTTGGTGCACAAAAATAAATTCAAGGGTCGTCACTTCCTCTTCCCTTTTGCAATTCTCGTGTTGGGAGGAGGTCAGTCATGTAATCCTTTGTTTTAAGTGTCTTTTTGTTATTATTTTGTCTATAATACTATAGTTTTATTTCAGTTTATATTGAGCTCTGATATTGTTCCGATGTAGTGTTTATTGATGTGAACATGTGCGATGGGTGTAACTCCATGTTGTCTTCTCTGTAGTTTGGACTGGACCGGCGAGTAGTGGCACATGTTGAATTTGCTGTTTTTATGTTGACCGGTTTAAACAGAGAGTGCCTCCAAAAGTTCTGTGTCCCGTGGCTACTCTACGCACCCCAACCATAAAAATTCCACAACGCAGACACCGCAACACTACTGTTTTTTCACTGAAAACTGTTTCAGTTCAATCATCATCGCAAGTTTCTACTCCCTCTTTACCATATGAAATTATTAAAGACGACAAAAAATATATTTGTGCTGTTTTTAATCCGCATTTTGCTTACGGAAATATCTTTGATGCTGCTCCATCTGTTGCTGTTACCCAAATACATGAGAATAGACCTTCGTTTGTCAGTAAGGATCCCACACACATTGCAGGCATTACATTAGCTACTGTAAAAAATGTGCAATTTTTTAACAGCAATTTCTTACAGTGTGCTGTTAACACCCTAACTTCACTCTTCTCCCCTCCCCACGGGAGATGTGTTCATTCTGTTCTTCACAGTTTATATCTCCACTCTCATGTGCCATTTTAACTAATGTCCCACAGACCCAACAAAATACCACCTAACTTCTGCCTCTGTGCTCAATGAGCTCCAATCAGGCTCAATCACTGCCCTTTGCAGAGGAGAACCTCTCCCTTCTCCTCTGCCTGTGAGCCCGCCAACGAATTGACTTTGCAATTGACAAAGCTATAAATACCCTAAACTGTTTAGAAAGCTTTAAAATTCCACAATATCACCCTCCAAAGCTGTGTGAATATGCATCTGATTAAATAATGGCGTACTACATGCCTACCCCGGTTAGACTCATTCATGTTAGCTTTCATGGCGCTCTCTTGCCGTGCTGAGTGCAAATGCTAACAGTCTTCTCCAGTTGTAATTTTCCATTTGATGTGGCGTCTGGTTGGGGCTCGTCTGTGGCTTATTGCACTTGATTTTGCCCTTACAAGCCCCTGGTTGGGAGGTTGAGCTGCTCACTGACGGCACATCAGATTGGTATATGTTTGTGAGACTGCTTGGATCCAATGGTGCTAATGTGGAAAGTTAGTTTGTTAAGAGACAAACAATGCCACTCCAGGAAATGGAGGCTCCAGAGCTTTCAATTGTGCTTTAAGATTGAAAGAAAAAGGGAAATAATTACATTTTTGGTGTAAAATGATGAAATTGTAGAAATTGGATACCTTTTTTGGGGGGGAATTTAAACTAGTTATTGGGGGGGGGGGGGGGAAAACAGAATATCATAATCATAATCATAAATTGGTGAAATGTGTTTCAGGTTAATATACAGGTTAAATCAGGGATTGGACAGTCTGTAGGGCTATGGGGAAGATATCGTTTTAGGTCGTCGTTTCACACGCGCTGTGTGGTTCGGCCCACGAGATTTAGTTCTGTTTTCTCCACTTTTTGGATCAGTTGTGCGCTCACTCCTCCGTTATTCTCGTGTACATGGTAATGCCTATTTTATTTTTATGTTATAACTATAGTAAGTTTAAAGTGTTTCCTAATAAATGCTGCCCTTTGGATTTCATATATGTTGTTTTTATTATGGATCAGTGTTTTAATGTTGCACCTTAACGCCGAGACAAGTTCCTATGTTTGTGAATTTTGTTCATTGACAATGGCAATGCTCTTCTCCCTGTGCACAAACTTCTGCACCTCCAGCCACGACTCCGTAAAACTGATCAAGTTTGCGAGACGACACCCCCATCACCACCATGGACTCCTTCCGCTGTTCCCTTGGCACCATCAACCAGGACCTCAAGTGGGAAGTCCACCATCAGCTTCTTCATCAAGAAGGCCCAGCAGAGTATGTACTTCCTGCTGCAGCTGAGGAAAGCCAAGCTGCCAGTGCAGATGATGGTGCAGTTCTACACGGCCATCATTGACTCCATCCTCCACCTCCTCCATCACCGTGTGGTACCTGGAGCCAAGCCAGGGACAATACAGAGACTCAGACGGCCCTCTGCCTGGAGCCACAAGCCAGGGAAAACAGAGACTACAGCGCCCTCTGCTGGAGCCACAGCCAGGGACAAACAAGACTACAGCGCCCTCTGCTGGAGCCACAGCCAGGGACAAACAGAGACTACAGCGCCCTCTGCTGGAGCCACAGCCAGGGACAAACAGAGACTACAGCGCCCTCTGCTGGAGCCACAGCCAGGGCAAAACAGAGACTACAGCGCATTGTGCGCTCTGCTGAGAAGGTGATCGGCTGCAGACTTCCATCTCTGCAGGACCTGTACGTCTCCAGGGCTCTGGGACGAGCAGGTTGGATCACAGCTGACCCTTCTCACCCTGGACATGGTCTATCTGAACCACTCCCCTCAGGCAGGAGC
Source organism: Chaenogobius annularis (assembly GCA_015082035.1). Taxonomy (NCBI): domain Eukaryota; kingdom Metazoa; phylum Chordata; class Actinopteri; order Gobiiformes; family Gobiidae; genus Chaenogobius; species Chaenogobius annularis. Next base: position 572,230 of record BJKM01000313.1, read on the forward strand.
GCATCCCTAGCGGCTGCGTCCCACCGGACCAAGAAAACCTCCCGCCACAAGAATAGTTTCTTTCCCTCTGCTGTTGGACTCATGAACACTTCTAAACACCTGTCACTTTAACTACACTATTCATCTCTCACTGTCACTTTCTGCACTACAACTGTAAATTTTACTGTAATTTTGTGAACATAGTAATGCCTATTTTTATTTTTATTTTATACTATAGTAATTTTGAATTGTTTCTTCATGCATGCCCTTTTGATTGAATATATATTATTGCTCAGTGTTTTATGTTGCACTTTAAAGCCAAGATAAGTTCCTATGTTTGTGTATTTTGTTCATTGACAATGGCAATAAACCCTTCCTGATTCTGATTCTGATTATCCTGCTGTACGGGGTGGTCTTTTGATAAATGCACCACGTGAGCGATGGTGGCGGCAGAGACAAAGCCGTCAGTGTCACACAGAACCTTTACCTGGCAGGAGAAGTGTCTCGCTGATATGAAGTTGATCCAATTTGCCCCGTCAGGTACATCGGACATTCATGCAAAAATATGTGGTCCAAGCACTTTTTGAGAAAATGTATTAGGTTGACCACTTTCACACCATACTCGACCTGAAGTATTTCATTCAGTACATTTTGGACCTCCTACGAGATGGCATGACTGTGAAAAGGGTGATTCTGCCTGAATTGTGTCTGTAGATGGCAAAGCAACAGTCCAAGAAGGAGTCTCTCCAAGTGTACTGGAGTCCTTCCTTGTCCTTCTGACAAAAACATGCATGTAGATATTTATAACTTGGACATAAATATCTTCGTAGAGACAAGCAGGTAACACCACCAGATCAGATAGATTTAAAAACGGTCTTATCCTACAGCCATTGACACTGAACAAAGTCTGTGTAATCCCTTATTCCATTGTAGAAAAAGATTCCATTGTAATCATCTGGACTCTGTTTTACAAAAACAAGACGTTTCGATTCTTATTCAAGAGTTGCTCTCAATCTGTGGATCTAGTCTGAGAACTTAGATATTTATCCTACTCTGTCTATGTCCTTGTCCTTTCACCCCGAGGACAAGATGCCTACTCAAAAGCAGAGCAATGTAGTGTATTCTATCCAATGCAGTGAAGAAAGTTGTAAAGAGCGTTACATAGGTGAGACTAAACAGCCACTGCACAAGAGGCTTTAACAACACAGAAGACACGCGAGGTCAGGATTAGACTGTGAAGTGGATTCTGAGCAGGAGAAGAGATGTTCTGAAAGAGGATTTAAGGAGGCCATTTTTGTTATAAAAACGAGAATCCCTCTTTAAACAGGAATGGGCGTTTAAGCTTCAATTTACCCAATATACAACAGCATTTTGAAGCCATGGGGTGGGAGGAGCCCTGGTCATTCTGATGTTAATCAGGTACTCATCGGTGATGAGGAGCTGCAGCAGTTTACAATAAGATTTCTATAGGGTAGGGTTAGGGTAACAAAAAAGATTAGTTTCAGGGGAAACATAAAACAGTGCAGACAAATAGATAAGCATGAAAGGCAATTATCGCTGGTGGGCGGGGCCTACTTATTTATACAGGGGGGGAAAATGGGATTGTAAAATAGAAATGTCCTGAGACCTCAAACTGTGAATGCCTGATCTGATGTGCAATAAACTTGATCAATAATCAGGCAAAATGACAACTAGAGCTTTAGACACAAACAAAAGGCAGAGCTGTTCTCTCACATCCAATGAGTGCATTCTACTTTAGAAATAATTCACAGTGGTGAGTTCTGTGTCCTTCTCCTGTAATGAACCTTAGAGCTGAACCTTAGAGCTGGGACTGTCTTAGAGCTGGACCTTAGAGGGCTGTTGACCTAGAGCTGAGAGATGAGAGATAAACCTCAGAGGTTCAGAGGTTTTAACACTGTTGCTGTAGAATGTATCATATATATATATAATGTCAACCATAATCTAGAACTGAAATAAATGTAGCCTGGATGAACTGTTCTTACACAATGAAGAGGAAAACATTTCTTTATTTCTGAAGAAGAATGACAATCTGGCTTTAAGATGATTTGTCTTGTACGTGTTTGTTGAAGGAGAGTTTATCATCGATCCAGATGCACAAGTATTTTGTAATTTTGGATCACTAGAGTGTCTTCTTTGGAGAACAGCATACATTTGGTTTTTGGTTGAATTAATTAATAATTTTAAATGTAACAAAGTGTGTGTTGGCTGGAGTGAAAATCCTCTTGAATTATGTTGAACCACTTGTGCACAAGAAGGTGCCTTAGCATACAGAATCACATCATCTGCATATAAATGGATGCTACTGTGTTTTAGATTATGCCCAAGTGAGTTTATATAAATTGTAAATAACAGTGGTCCAAGGACAGAGCCTTGAGGAACACCTTTATTAAGGTAAGAACATTTCAGATTGAAAAGCCATCAGCAGAAACAGCCTGAGCTCTATTTGTGAGGTCATCGGCAAACCATTTTTTAGAATGTGTATCAAACCCAACAGCATCCAGACGCTCCAAGAGAATACAAAGAATCTACTGAAATCAAAGGGCTTTGACCAATCCCCAAAACAAACAAACGCAGCACAATTTCCCTAACAATGGTTGCATGTTACTTGTTGATTGTTTGTGTTGTGGTTTACTCCTGAACAGCGACACCAAGAAGCACATGCCCCGCTCTCTGCTAAATAGTCAGGCCCAAACCAGAGTCCACCTCCAATACACCGAGCGACACTCAAACTTGATACAGCTTCAAACTTCACAGTAAAGTTTAAGGGACTTGGATCTTTCACGTCTTATAAAATGCCTAAAAAACTCTTTTATAATAAGTTATATTCATGATATTTACTCTTTCTTTTTTTGCACTTGGTTTCTCCTTTAGGTTTTTCAATGGACTGAAGTCTTTTCTTGTCCAGTATGTTTTATTTTTAGTCTGTGACCAACAAACACACCACAAGCCTTTTTACAAGTTTTGTCCTTGATAAACATTTAGATTGCTGAACAACACATCAGCACAGTCTCATTTTCACACGATGTAGTACTGCTTTTACAATAAATACACTTGTAAGGGGAAGAAAAGTAAAGTTGATCTAATTACAAGATAGAAACATTTTATTGCGATGCAGCCTTAATTTAGTCAAATATGTCCAGGCGAGAACACTGCATGCGGCACAGGATAAAATATGCAATTTGATGAGGATAGCATTTTGAAGCTCTATTCTGTACGATGAGAGCTTAAAAAATTCATGTTTTTCCTGTATATCCATATAGCATTTAAGCGCATCTTATGCGTATTTTTATTTAAAACTGTTTTCTAGTGTAACAGTGTTATAATGTATAACTTTGGTAGCAGCGTTGATAGTGTCGGTATGTATCCCTCATTCGTCCGTGGAGCTGTGATAGTGCTATGTCCTGTCTAAAACCAGACTAGAAACTGTTTTAAAATGTAATATTTGGTTAAGAACGCACGCACCTGGTTACTTATGAGCTTCTCCATGAGTTTTGCTCGGCAGGAGAGTTTTGAGATTGTCGGAAATGATTCAAATCATTTTTCTGGCCTCCTTTGTGCAAAGGGAGAACAAAAGCAGTTTTCCACAGTAATGGGATACTTTCAGTTTGAATTGTGGGATTAAAAACACGAGTTAAACAATTTACAATTAGCGGGCTGAGAACAACAAGTAACCTAGGTTCGAGGATGTCAGCTCCAGTGGACTTTTTTGGATCTAAGAGAGTAAAAATATTTAATACTTCATACTATGTAAAGGGCTTAAGGGAAAATACTTGATCATGGCAAGGCAAGGCAAGTTTATTTGTAGAGCACAATTCGTACACAAGGAAAAAAAGCATTAAAAATCACAAAGACATGACAGAAATCACAAAATCTTAGTTCAAGACACGAAAGAGAAGAGTGCAAACAAAAACATTTCAGTCATATGCACAGCCAAACAAAAACAGTTTTTAGTTTAGATTTGAACATTGCCAGAGTAGAACCTGTCTCACATCATCAGCTCTATTCTCATGTATTTGGGTAACAGCAACAGATGGAGCAGCATTAAAGATATTTCCGTCAGCAAAATGCGGATTAAAAACAAATATATTTTTTTGTCGTCTTTAATAATTTCATATGGTAAAGAGGGAGTTAGAATTTCGCCAATGAGGATTTAACTGTTTGCCAAAATTTAGCAGAATTGTCCTGTGATTCCGTGAAAGTATTGACGTAATAAGATGTTTTGGCTTTACGAACAGTAGAGATTTACGGCAAAACTGCTGCCAATCTGCTTTTAATTTGGTTGCCGTTGGCTTCTGTCCAGGCTTTGTCAGGCTCTCGAGATAGTGCAGCGATGGGATTATTCTTACTTTATACTTATTTTTGACCCTGACTCTTTGTAGAGGGCCGTGATTATCAGTCATAGCATTAAACGTTTTGATGAAAAAGTCCAGAGCTGTGTTGGGTTCTGGAACACTAGTGGTCAAACCAATGTCACTACAGAACAGTTCAGACAGAAATGCTCATTAAAATTCCGCACACACCCAACAGGACAGTGGTCACTACGGTCCAGAGGAAAGACACCACTACAATGGTCATTCTGAGGCTTGTTGCTTAAGATAATGTCCAGTAATGTTGCTTTAAGTGGGTCTTTAGGGTCAGGGCGGGTGGGAGCAATAATAAGTTGTGTGAGGTTTCATTCATTACAATAGTTTTTAGACTGTCAGAAGTTTTGGACCAGTCGATGTAACAAAACAAGTAACTCAGAATTATAAATATAAAAGAATGATAAAACCCTACAACTGTCATTTTCTCAGTATTATTTTTACCCGAATCCAAATTTAACACACAATCAATAGTCTTAAACATAACACGGGGTTTGTTACTGTTAGAAATAAGTATTTCAGAGAGCTATCTTGTTCCAACACTTTTCACAAGTTTTTGATATGACCGCCAACTCTCTCTCAATCTCTCAAAACTCTTTATCCTTCCACTTTTGTTCATATCTCCTGCAGTCACCTCATTTAGCCCAGGCTGACGTTCAGCTTTAGACAGGCTAAGGGAAGCAACACAATCTAAAGTGGCTTGACAAATAGAATCAAATCAAGAGTTAGATGACTTAACATCCAGCGCACAGCGATTTACTTCCAACTCGGCTGAGAGTAGAGAAAACTTTCTTTTGAGAGAAAACTGCTGAGAACTGCGCAGCAGTGGTGGGGTTAAGCATACGATGAAGGAACGCAGCAGGAACACACAGCATAACCTCTGTACTCGATGGAAATTAGCCTATTTACCTATGTATCATGTGTTCATTAATATGCACTGTCCCAGGGGGCCGGAATGTCAAAAACAACAGGCATATGGTCAGACAAAACGGCATCACAGACAGACAGATTAGACAGAACAAACCCATGCGACAAAACGAAATAAAGTGTGTGCCCATGCTCATGGGTGGGGCCAGATACAGACAGGAGTCCATGAGGTTCAAAATATCCTTAGCTAGTGGCTTATCAGGGAAACGCACATGGATATTAAGGTCTCCAACTATTAGAACTAGATCATACTTGGGCATTATGTCTGAGAGAAAATCTGTGAAGTCAGTAATAAAGGTCTTGTTGTACTTGGAAGGTTTGTACATGACAGTGCACAAAATGCGAAGAGAAGATCCCAACTCAAATATTTTAATCTCAAAACTTGAACAGTTTTGTTAACAACTGCTACCCCATCCCCTCAGCCAGTGGTTTCCTCCGGTGAGCTAAAATAGGCACTTAATTGTGGTACAAGCTCAGTAAAAGCACCATCCATGTCTCCGTTACGGAGAGAAAATCCAGCTCCTGAGACATGAAAAAGTCCTTCAGAATAAACATTTTATTGGCCAGCGATCTAGCATTTTCCAAAGCCATCTTAGCCTTAGCTGATCTTGGTGTAGCATTCGAAGAAGCCTGACAAAGCAATCCCAAGATGTGAGCACTACTCCGCAGTGGCGGCGGTGGAAGCCAGGTTTGTGAGTGTTACCTGGGGTTACGTTTAGGAGCCGACTACGGGGACCAGACACAACTGATGGGATCCAAAGAGCACAACGCGGATGAAAAGATGACATGCCGGTCTATATATTGTCAAAAGAATTGGCAGGAGACCAGCCGACCACTTCTTTTTCCGTGGAGAGGGTTACAACATCGTGGGAAGAGGAGAAGCCAGCACATGGTGAAGGTAGGCCATGTGTTGTTCATCTTTAATTACAAACACGTTTTAGTGAACAATTGAACTTGCTGCAAACTTTTTTGAACATCTTGTGCCATGCGTTATATATCAGAGGAAGCGGTTCTTCTTTTGTGTCGTCTGTTTGACCAACCCAGAATTACCTGACTCACTAGTGACATCAAGTGGTGGCATGTAATACATACATAATTAAGACATCCCCTTTCTTTAGTTAGGAACATTGCACAAACTAAATGCATTCAATACAGAAACGACGATGCAAGAATAATGTAAAACATTGTACAAATTAACTTTTTATCTTAATTTCACTCAGCTTTTTTTTTTTTTTATACAACAAACATGCACCACTGAACATCTGGTCAACAAGTTCACAAATCTAGTCAAACAGGTTTCCTAATCTGACATTCAGACCTTCTATAATGCGTCTGGAAGTGACATAACATGCGCACTTTCAGCATCACAACTAGTCTCTTGAAAGTGTTCTATGGTTTTCAGAAGGTTGCGACGGTTTCTCCTGAGAACATTTCCATCCTCAGTTCTCACTTCATACGAACCTTGGTCCCCCTTCCTGAGGAACAGCTGCTTTCTTTGTCCATGCATTTTGATATAGTATCCTCACAATGTCATCTTTTGCAAGTGCTGATAGAGGTTTGATTTGTCAAAATAAAGTTTTTGTCTCCTTTTCAGATTGTTCATTCATTCCAGAACCTCTGAACTGTCTAAAACAAGGTAAAGTTGTGCGTAACTTGCAATCCATCAACAGTTCTGCAGGAGAGAAACCACACTCAAGAGGAGCTGTCCTGTAACTCAAAAGAGCAAGATACGGATCCAATTTGCTGTCTGTGGACTTTTTAGAAGCTTCTTGATATTAGGCACTACTTTTTAGCTTTCCCACTAGCTTGTGCGTGTTGAGGACTACAGGTGAAATGATGAAAATCATACTGTTGAAAACTGCTGCCACTCTTTGCAGTTGTAACAAGGACCATTATCACTGACCACAGTCTCTGGTATGTCCCATGTCTGGCGAAGAAGGATTTTATATGTGTGATTACACTGGTTCTAGTTGTACTTGTGAGCAAGGCAATTTCAGGGTAGGTGGAGTAGTAATCAATCACCAACAAAAAGTCTTTTCCATTATAATGAAACAAATCTGTTCCTACTTTCCAAGGTGCAGTAGGAAGATCAGGAACCCATATTGGTTCCGTGCCTATTTGCTCTGGTACTTCTGACACGTCTCACATCTTCCAACCATGTTTTCGATGTCTTTATTGATGCCAGGCCAATATACAGTTTCTCAGGCTCGCAGTTTGCATTTCTCTGAAAAATGTCCTGTCTCAAGCTGTGAGGAATCACAATTCTTTTGTCTCTTAGCAACAGTCCGTTTGCTACACTAAGCTCTGATCGTATGTGGTAATATTTTTGCACGTGACCCTTTGGGTCACCCACTTAGACTCTGTGTCATGACAGTTTGTAGCTCTGTGTTTCATCACTTATTTGTTTTGGCTTCGAATCAGACACTGGTAGGTACTTAACAATCATGTTCACATGCTCCTCTACCTCTTTGTCAGTGGAACTTGCAGGATTTAGTTCTGGTTCTCGTGATAATGCATCTGCTACCACTAAATGCTGGCCGGGTGTATATCTCAGGTTGAAATCCAACCTCTGTAGTTTCATGATGAGGCACTGAATCCTTGGTGACATTTCATTTGGGCTCTTTTTGATGATGGACACAAGGGGGCGGTGGTCTGTCTCAACTGTGAAGGTAGGAAGGCCATAGACATAACAATGAAATCTTTCAAGTCCCTAAACCAACCCAAGACATTCCTTCTCAATCCGAGCATATCTGGTCTCAGTCTCAGTCATTGACCTGGAAGTCTATGCAACTGGCTTCCAGCTTTCATCTTCTGCTTGTAGTAAGACTGCACCAATTCCATCTTTTGATGCATCTGTCTCTTTGTCGGATCATAATAAGCGAGCACAGGTGCAGTTGTGGGAGTGTTTTTTAAAACGTCCCACTCACGCTCGTGTCTGGTAGTCCATTTGAAGCCTGTGTCATCATGAAGGAGCTCTCTCAAAGCTGATGTTTTCGCTGATGTTGGATTCAGTATTTCTGAGAAAACAAGACAAGGAGATGGTCATGTATATCAATAGTATTTATTCCCTAACAGTTACAGGCTAATACAGATTAATCAACGCAAGCTATCCCTGACATGCACGGAGTCCGGCAGGCTCTCTGTCTCGAACTCTCGTCTCTCCCTTGTATTTTGCATTAACACAAAGAAACAATATGGATATGAATGAAGGTTGTATCTCTCAGGCCCCTCCTGGGTGGTATTTTTGCATGGCTACTCTCATTGCAGGAACGGGCAGTGACTTACACCAAAAGCGTTAATCATCAGTGGCAGGTGCCCACGGGAGTTTGCTGTGAGCGACCTTGAGTCCATATCAGGAAAAGCAGACAGTGCAAGAAATGAGATCTGTGATGGCAATGTACATGTGGAGCCTGAACTATGCTTTTGAAAACAAAGCAATAATATAAAGGTTTATTTTTACAACACTGACAAGTTGGGTATAAACTTCCTAATGAAGTTGATAATCCCCATTACTCTGAGCACACCAGCTGAGGCATGCAGAAGTTAGTTTTAATCTTTCTCATGTTCTAATGTAAATGATTTGTTGAACTCTGTTACATCTAGTGTTTTGAATGTTCTCGACACCATTGTCCCTATGAAGGCTAAAATTGTTAAAAATAAGCAGAAGGCGCCATGGAGAAATGATGATTCGGTCAGAGCACAGAAAAGGGAGTGCCGTCAGGGCCGAACGAAAATGGCGCAAGTCGAAGCTCCAGGTTCAGAAAGAGATTTACAGAGAGAAGTTGTACATGTACAACCTCATTTTATGTAGAACTAGGGAAGGATATTTTTCTGAAATAATTGGAAGCTGCAGTAACAACTCGCGTGTCCTGTTTGCCACAGTAAACAGATGAACAAACCCTCCAGCTCAGCTGCCGTTAGAACTCATTTCCACATCCAAGTGTAATGAGTTTGCATTATTCTTTAATGACAAAGTTCAGGGCATTAAAAATGCTATAAATTCTACAATGCAAAAAATAACCCTCAAACCACCTACACACTTAGAGCTGACTCACTTTGCACCTGTAACTGACAAAACTGTCCAGGAGATCATCACCAGTCTGAGTTCATCTACATGCTGCCTCCATGTGTGACCTCCAGATTTCTAAAGTCTGTGCTGAACAGTTTGTTAGCACCACTCACTCACATAGTTAACATGTCGCTTCAATCTGGAACATTCCCAATGTCTTTGAAAACTGCGGTCATAAAGCCTCTCCTAAAGAAGAGCAGTCTTGATGCCGCAGTACTGAGTCATTACCGGCCCATCTCTAATCTGCCATTTTGGGGCAAAGTCCTTGAAAAGGTTGTTTACCAACAGCTCACTGATTTCCTCTTAATAAACAACTCATTTGATGTTTTCAGGTTTTTAGACCTCATCACAGCACTGAGACTGCTCTTGTCAAGGTGACAAATGACATCCACCTGAACACTGACGCGGGCAAAGCCTCAGTCTTAATTCTGTTAGATCTGAGTGCTGCTTTTGACACTGTCGATCATGGGACCCTCTTACAGAGACTAGAGGACTGGGTGGGCATCACTGGCACTGCGCTAAACTGGTTAAAGTCCTATCTGGAAGACAGGAAGTTCTTTGTCGAAATTGGTAACTGTGTCTCAGACCAGATGCCCCTGACCTGTGGGGTGCCCCAAGGGTCAATCCTGGGACCCCTTCTGTTCAACCTCTACATGCTGCTGTCCTTAGGTCAGTTGATACGCAGCGAGAATGTGTCCTATCACAATTATGCAGACGACACTCAGATCTATGTTTCACTGACGGCAGGTGAATATGGACCAGTGGATTCACTCTGTCACTGCATCCAACAGATCAGTGTGTGGATGCAAAACAACTTTCTCCAGCTGAACTCAGACAAGACTGAAATCATCGTCTTTGGCCCACAGAAACAAAGAGAAAGTGTTAACAGTCACCTCCAGAGTCTCGCTCTAAAACCTACACATCAAGTTAGAAATCTGGGGGTAATAATGGACTCAGATTTGAATTTTTAACAGCCACGTCAGATCAATCACATCAGCAGCTTTTTACCATCTAAAAAACATTGCCAAAATCAAAAGTATAGTGTCTAAACCAGACCTGGAGAGACTTATCCATGCGTTTGTCTCTAGTAGATTAGACTACTGTAACGGCCTGCTCACTGGCCTCTCCAAACGAGCTGTAAAACAGCTGCAGTACATCCAGAACGCTGCTGCTCGGGTCCTGACTAGAACCAGGAAGTACGATCACATTAGTCCTGTGCTCAGGTCTCTGCACTGGCTCCCTGTGGCTCAGAGAATAGACTTCAAAGCAGCTCTGCTTGTATACAAGTCTCTCCATGGCCTAGCACCAAAGTACATCTCGGACATGTTAGTGCCATATGAACCATCTCGGACTCTGAGGACCTCAGGGACCGGCCTCCTGCTGGTGCCCAGAGTCAGGACTAAACATGGGGAATCTGCGTTTCAGTTTTATGCAGCTAAAATCTGGAACAGTCTTCCTGAGGATGTGAGACAGGTTCTACTCTGGCAATGTTCAAATCTAAACTAAAAACTGTTTTGTTTGGCTGTGCATATGACTGAAATGCTTTTCTTTGCACTCTTCTCTTTTATGTCTTGAACTAAGATTTGTGATTTCTGTGCCATGTCTTTGTGATTTTAATGCATTTTTTCCTGTTGTGTGAAGCACTTTGAATTGCCTTGTGTATGAATTGTGCTCTACAAATAAACTTGCCTTGCTTGCCTTGCCTTTCTCTCATCTGGCTCAATCCATGCACATACAGTTTGTCTCCTAAAACTGTTATTTCCTGCACACCAAATTAGCATTTGATACGAATCAGTTTCAGCCCATTTTCACGTATTGTTTGGAGTACCTTTTTCAGTAGTTCATTGTGTTCTTGTAGGGTGGAGCCTCATGATCACATCATCTACATAACAGCGACCCCTTCAACTTCTTTCTTCTAATATACCGTTCATTGCACAGTCAAAGATCTCTGAAGCTGAAATGATCCCAAATGCCATTCTCAAGAAACATCTGTACCTGCCATAAGGAGTGTCTCATGTGCAGTATTTGGAGCTTTTTCTCATCCAACTTGATTTGACAGAATCCTTGAGCCGCATCCAGTTTGGAGAAATATCGTGCTCCAGCCATCTCACATGCAATCTCCTCACGCTTTGGAATCTGGTAATTTTCATGTTTTATGTTTTGGTTTAAATCCCCAGGGTCCATGCATATTCTCAGTTCTTTATTTTTGTTCTTTTTGTCCACACAGACCATTGAGTTAACGCACTCAGTTGGTTCCTTCACTTTTGTTTTTACTTGCAACTGGCACATCCGGTCTAGTTCCTTCTTTAGACAGTCTCGTAATGGCACTGGAACTCTTCTTGTAGCATGAATCACTGGTTTTGTGTTCTCTTTCAGTTTGATTTTGTATGTGTATGGTAGGAAACCCAATCCTTTGAACACATCCTGATATTGTTGTACAATGGTGTCAACTGTCTGTGTGCCTGATTGGCAGCTGTGAACAGATAGTGAACAGAACATAGTGAGCTTTTTTCTTTACAGTCACTTTGAGCCTGCTCTGACCCCTGCTTTCAATTCCTTTTCCATTGTAGTCTTTTAGGAGCACATTTTTGTAGATTATGTTGGGCTTTTCTTTCATTGCATGAATGTCTGTCATGCTGATTAGCATTGCTTGGGCTCCGGTATCAATGCTTAGTTCCACAAGTGCTCCATTTATGGGGAGAGACACAACCCATCCGTCATGACTATTGGAGTATTTATCTTTTTTTTTTTACATTGGTGTCTGCACTACACAACACCATCCCCACAAAGAAAGTCTCACTACGGTCCGTTTCTTCAATTAGTCGCACTGATTTAGGCTTGCCCTTTGATAGACACTGCTTCGCAAAGTGATTTTTACCACTACATTTTGAACACTTTTTGCCATAAGCAGGGCACTGCCTGGCTCATGTCTGTTACCACATTGTTTGCCGGAGTAAGTTTCATCATCTGATGCTTTTTTTGCATTACATTCCTCTTAGTTTTATTCTTGATTACAGCTATTTTGACGCTGTCATGGACTGCAATGACATTTGAATCATTAAAAGTCTTTGCATGCTGCTGGGCTAACTCAGTGGCGTGGCACATTCTCTCGCCCTCCTCCAGAGTTAGTTTAGCCTCTCTTAACAGTCTTTCCCTTGTCCTCTTATAATAGATGCCATACACGATCTGGTCCTTTAAATCCCCAAACTCACATGACTGTGCTTTTAGCTTTAAATCGGTGATATAGCTATCAAAAGTCTCTTCTGGTTGCTGCAATCGTGACCTACCTTTCATATATTGTGTTCTTCTGTGGTGAACAGTGCGCAGTGAACTTTTCGATCACTTTATCATACTTTTCTTTATCATCAGCTTCTGCAAATTCAAAAGTATTGAAGACTTCGATGGCTTGGGGGACCAGCAACAGTAAGAAGTAGAGAGATTTTCCTGGCGTCAGACTTGGAGCTGAGTCCCAAAGCCGATAAGTACAGCTCAAACTGCTGCTTGAAAGACCGCCAGTTGTTGTCCACATTACCGACGAGCTGCAGTCCCCCCGGTGGCCTTCATCTGTAATAATGAGACATCGTTTTAGTGAACAATTGAGCTTGTGCTCAAACTGTTATTAACATCTTGTGCCATGCGTTATATGTCAGAGGAAGTGTACCCAGATTACCTGACTCACTGGTGACATCAATTGGTGGCATATAATACATACATATCAAGACAGGCCAGAGAGTAATGGATGGCAAAATGTTTGCTGTCCATTCTGGTCAGGTGTCATGCAGTGGTCACAGATCTAAAGTCTCTGGCGATCATACACAAGCAGAATGTTGACTTTAGTAGTGACAATTGATACAAACAGTATAAAAACAGTCAAATCCCTCAACGACACACAGCAAGCCACACACACTGGCGCCATCATGCTAATGTTCATGTTTTATTATCAAGTCAGTGGCGCTGAAGCATAAGTACAAGACTAATGATAATATTTATTTTACTGGTAATTAAGTTAGATGCAGAACAATGACAGTAAGAAGAAAAATAACTTGAAAGTTGGTACTTTTTGCAAAAATGTTATGTACAATGTTGCTTTACCATAGGCTATAACAAAGGGGAAAGAATAGACAAGAATATATGACACGCGAGTAATAGGTAACTTTTTTTATACATTCCATAAACCATTTAAAAGCATATACATTTTTATTTTTTAATAAACCTCATAGTTCATAGTAATAAACGAATAACAAATGGAGTTTCTGCTTAGAATAACTCATTTTATTATTTATTTAACATAAGTCACGTGTGTCCCCGCAAAACAGCAACATTTCACTTCAGTCCAAACTGTTCTGTTTGTATATAAAGAATATATATAAAGGACTAATTCACTTGTCACCAGACTGTTTGTAAACAGTTACAGTGGCCATGAATGAATTAGTGTTTATGTCACGTCACTTCAAATAAGAAACTTGTGTGTGAAACTGTATGTTGTGAGACCAGTGATGCCTGAGCTGTGTCCGAATGGCCACACTGCTCCCTACAGAGGGCACTATTTAGGGTTCACGCCATTTTTAGTGCTGTCCGAATGTCCAGCAGGAGAAAACTAGTGCGCTCAAAATTTCCCACAATGCACCATGAAAAGTAGTGTCCGCAGCGATGGTCCGATGGGAGGGTCAGAAAACAACAGCGGGAGGTCTTTGACTGGACACAACAGAATAATCCAGTCCGTTTGAAGTTGAATGTGAGATCGTGACTTGTATGGTAATTATTAGGCCAGAAATATGTGAGCGTCAGACGGATTTAAAAAAATGTTTTTAACAGAAATCAATTTTTATCGGATTTTTGCAGACTTTGTTTCACTTGGTCACCAGAGTCACGTGACGGCGGCGAGCAGACAGTAGTGAGCTGAGTGTCCGAATGGCTCTGTGAATGAGTGCACTGTAGAGTCTGCTAAAGAGTGCAGGACTGTGGAGTGAAGGAGGGGTCAGTGGACGAGTGTGGACATTCGGGACGCAGCCCTGGTGTTTGGAGCTGTAACTCTGCAGACATTTAGCAGCATTAGCGCTGTGTGCCGTTCACTTTAGCCTCAGTGTCGTCGCTCCGCCATCGCTGACTTTCTGTTTCATAATCGCGGTCCTCTGTGCTCTTTCACGCAACAAAACTCTGCTTCCCAGTGACACTCCATCTATCCATCTATCTTTTTCCGCTTTATCCGGGGCTGGGTCGCGGGGGCAACAGTCTAAGCAGGGACTCCCAAACTTTCCTATCCCAAGACACATCCTCCCAACTCCTCCGGGGGGATCCCGAGGCGTTCCCAGGCCAGCCGAGAGACATAGTCCCTCCAGCGTGTCCTGGGTCTTCCCCGGGCCTCTTCCGGTGGGACATGCCCGAACACCTTCCTAGGGAGGTGCCCAGAGGCATCCGGAACAGATGCCGAGCCACCTCAGCTGGCTCCTCTCACGTGGAGGAGGCAGCGGCTCAACTCCAAGCTCCTCCCGTGTGACTGAGCTCCTCAACCTATCTCTAAGGGAGCGCCCAGCCACCCTGCGGAGGAAACTCATTTCGACCGCTTGTATCCGCGATCTTGTCCATTCGGTCACTACCCAAAGCTCATGACCATAGGTGAGGGTAGGAACGTAGATTGACCGGTAAATCGAGAGCTTTGTCTTTGGACTCAGCTCCTTCTTTACCACAACGTCCGATGCAGCGACCGCATCACTGCAGACGCTGCACCGATCCGCCTGTCAATCTCACGCTCCATCCTTCCCTCACTCGTGAACAAGACCCCGAGATACTTGAACCCCTCCACTTGGGGAAGGGACTCCCCACCCACCTGGAGAGGGCAAGCCACCTTTTTCCGGTTGAGAACCATGGCCTCAGATTTGGAGGTGCTGATTCTCATCCCGGCTGCTTCACACTCGGCTGCAAACCGTCCCAGAGCATGTTGCAGGTCCAGGTTTTGATGGAGCCATCAGGACAACATCATCTGCAAACAGCAGAGATGAGATCCTGTGGTCCCCAAACCGAACACCCTCCGACCCCTGACTGCGCCTAGAAGTTCTGTTCATAAAAACAATGAACAGAACTGGTGACAAAGGGCAGCCCTGGCGGAGTCCAACAGGTACTGGGAACAGGTCTGACTTACTGCCGGCAATGAACACACAGCTCCTGCTCCAGTCATACAGGGACCTCCCGCAGCACCCCCTAAAGGACACCCCGTGGAACACGGTCGAAAGCCATCTCCAGATCAACAAAGCAAATGAACCCTCGAGCACCCGATGGAGAGTATAGAGCTGGTCCAGTGTTCAAGGAGTGTGATCCCTCTGTAATTGGAACAGACCCTCCGGTCCCCCTTCTTCAACAGAGAGGACCACCTCCCTGGTCTGCCACTCACCGACCCACCCAGTGACACTTGTGAGTTTAAAACACGTCGCTCTCTCCTCTGTTGTGCTTTAGTTGCCGCAGGTCTGCGCGGAACAAGCTCAGTGTGAAACAAAAGCGTGCCACAGATTCATGTGTTTTAAATTAATTATATGTAAATTGAACGAATCATCAAGGCAAAACAATAATTTTGTAATCAAATTACTCGATTAATTGTTGCAGCCCTATCATTGAGGGATAAGACGTTAGGGTGGACATTCAGATTCAGCTATTTCCTCTCTTTTAACCATCTTCTTAGACCCAATTTAAAATGTATGATGTCAAAGGTAGAGATCTGGAGGTCTCAGTGCTGTTTTTAAGTCTATAAATCATCACCAGATTCGTTCTGAACATTTCTGCCTCAAATCACAATCACAACATTAGCATGTTGAAGCAAGCTACCTTTTATTTTTATTTCCCCATGATAATTGCCTCGGCTTTCAGTAGATGGTATGCAAACACCAATGCTGATGAGGGAATGCCTGACTGAGAGAAAGTCGTGTGGTTTTCAGTTCACATAAGTTCTAAAACGTAAGATGCACAAAGCAAAATTACTCAAGTGCAGGTTTTAAAGACAAGAACAATACAAAATAATGCAAAATGTGTGTCATGTCACTATCAAAGAGCAGCAGTGAGTAAAAGTCTGTGAGTGGGGACATGAGACAAGCGTCAAGCCACAAACACAGAACGATACAGGATTACTCAAACATGCATGACTCACTAAAGGCTGGTTTGGACTTGAGCCTCAAATATTTGCAGAGGTGCTGAAAATGTGCTGCTCTGTGCGTGAACCTCGGCTAAAAAAACTCACTTTGCTTCAAACTGCTGCGGACCGCAAGGGTTGGGATTGTTTGATCCACAAATACTATATGGACAGCTGATTAAATACAGCTTGGAATAGCTAATGTTTGGAACAGAAATGTTTGCACACAAGCCTAATGTGATGGTTTATTGTCCAAGTGAATATACAAACGAATAATTTGAATTCTCACAATGCACCAGGAGCCTGATTAGGTCCGCAAAAGCTCAAATGGTTCAAATTTGCGTGAGCGTATGAGCGTATGACTGAATGGAGCTTGATTATAAAACAGCCTTTAACATAGCACATCTTTTAGACAGGTAGGGGGTGGGCTCTCCACCAGAAAGGTTAAATAGTTCACCTCTATAAGTAATGTATAGCACTGACTTACACAGCCTTTGCCACAGGCAGCAGTGAAAGTGAAGTTGGTGAAAAGTGTGTGCACGACTCCAGCACCTCATTGCCTCACTCTGAACAGAACAGATTCTTGGCGGAGAGAGGGAGCCCTGGAGATTTGGGGCTGAATTTGCTGCACGCATCGTTTACTTCTTTAATTTAAGGATTCTAACAGGGAGAGTGTTCGGCTGAGCTCCCCCATCCCTCATTATAAAAGCCAGGCTGGTCTCAGTCCATAGGCTCGGCCCTATTACTTCCACTGTTCCACACGCACACTTATAATGAAGCTCTGTGAGTTCTGTGCAGTGGGTGGGGGTGGCGTAGGGTAGAGGTTATACGAGAGTGGATGTACGTGCACACTACAGTGGGTCGGGTTTGGATGAGACATGCCCTGACATGTGTTCTCTTACCAAATGCCATCCAAGAAAACCGCTTTTGTCCACAAGCTGTCAAAGCAATTGCTCATGTAATGCACTACTTTAATGTGTTGTTGTCTATTGCTGCATGACTGAGGGTTGCTGAACAGAATTTCATAGTTTCTATTCTAAGAAGCTGGAAAAGTGAATTGAACCATTTGCAGATTTGGGTGATGATGATATTTTAAAGGCAAATGTTGCCAGCAGTGGGGTAGTAGTGTGAATAGTGAGTCTGTGCCATACTTGGAAGTTCGGATAGGTCTTTCTAAAGTCAAAAGGGGTCACCAATATGAAAGAATTTCAGTTTTTTGTACATTCAGTTGGTATCCAATATTATGAAGTCAAAAATAATACATCATAATCTGCATAGCAGGTAATTTTATGTTCCATCCCATCAATTGTCACACAGCTGATTGTTTCTGATTGTTTAACATATTGGGCCCATGGTTCCAAGTACAAAGCGTACAGAAGGGGGGACCAAGCACACATGAAAGTAGCTGATCAATCAGAATCAGAAAGGGTTTATTGCCATTGTCAATGAACAAAATTCACAAACATAGGAACTTATCTCGACATTAAGGTGCAACATAAAACACTGAGCAATAATAAAAACAACATATATTCAAATCAAAAGGGCATGCATTAAGAAAAAATTTAAAATTACTATAGTATAAAATTAAAATTAAAATAGGCATTACTATGTACACAAAATTACAGTTAAATTTAAAGTTGTAGTGCAGAAAGTGACAGTGCAGTGAGTGATGAATAGTTGCAGTTAAAGTGGCAGGTGTTTAGAAGTGTTCATGAGTCCAACGGCAGAGGGAAAGAAACTATTCTTATTCCTCTGAGGGAAGTGGCCTCCTGCCTGAGGGGAGTGGTTCAAATAGACCATGTCCAGGGTGAGAAGGGTCAGCTGTGATCCAACTTGCTCGTCCCAGAGCCCTGGAGACGTACAGGTCCTGCAGAGATGGAAGTCTGCAGCCGATCACCTTCTCAGCAGAACGCACGATGCGCTGTAGTCTCTGTTTGTCCCTGGCTGTGGCTCCAGCAGAGGGCGCTGTAGTCTCTGTTTGTCCCTGGCTGTGGCTCCAGCGTACCACATGGTGATGGAGGAGGTGAGGATGGACTCAATGATGGCCGTGTAAAACTGCACCATCATCTGCACTGGCAGCTTGGCTTTCCTCAGCTGCCGCAGGAAGTACATCCTCTGCTGGGCCCTTCTTGATGAGGGAGCTGATGGAGGGCTCCCACTTGAGGTCCTGGGTGATGGTGGTGCCAAGGAAGCAGAAGGAGTCCACGGTTGTGATGGGGAGTCTGTCATGATGAGGGGGGCTGGGGGCTGTGACTTTCCTGAAGTCAACTATCATCTCCACTGTCTTCTGGGCGTTGAACTCCAGGTTGTTACTGCTGCACCAGGACACCAGCCGGTCCACCTCCCTCCTGTAGACAGACTCATCCCGTCTGAGATGAGCCCGATGAGGGTGGTGTCGTCCGCAAACTTGATCAGTTTTACGGAGTCGTGGCTGGAGCTGCAGCAGTTTGTGTACAGGGAGAAGAGCAGAGGGGAAAAGTACACAGCCCTGTGGAACTCCTGTTCTGATAGTCCGAGTGTCTGAGACATTCTTCCCGCACGCACTGCATCCGATCCGTCAGGAAGTCAGTGATCCACCTGCAGGTGGAGTCATCAGGCACGTTGAGCTGGGAGAGCTTGTCCTGGAGCAGAGCAGGGAGGATGGTGTTGAATGCAGAGCTGAAGTCCACAAACAGGATCCTGGCGTAGGTTCCCGGGTAGTCCAGATGCTGCAAGATGAAGTTGAGTGCCAGGTTGATGGCGTCGTCTACAGACCTGTTGGCTCTGTAGGCAAACTGCAGGGGGTCCAGCACGAAGGGGGGCAAGACCAGGCGTTCAAATGACTTCATAACTACAGACGTCAGTGCCACAGGCCTGTAGTCATTAAGTCCAGTGATCCGGGGCTTCTTGAGGACAGGGACAATGATGGCAGACTTGAAGCGGGCTGGGACATGGCATGACCCCAGGGAGGTGTTAAAAATGTCTGAAGACGGGGGTCAGCTCTCCTGCGCAGTGTCTTAATGTGGCGTTAGAAATGCCGTCTGGTCCAGCAGCTTTCCGGGGGTTGGATTTCCGAAATAGCTTGTGAACATCCTGTTCCTGAACTGAGAGAGTGGGGGGTGCCAGGTACAAACTAAACAAAGATGTTCAAATCTTAAACTAGTTGGCTCATGATCGAAGTTTTACACCAAACAGCACCACCTGAGATTTAAGGTCTGGATAACAAAAGGTATTAAAGTTTTTAACCAGATTGTAAAAGAAAATCAAATGAAAAGCTTTAATATATTTATTCAGGACTTTGGCTTGGACAAACGCGACTTTTATAGATATTTACAAATAAGGAGTTATTATAACCAAGAAATTAAACACAGCAACTACCACTGTAACCCTCTGTCTGAAATCATTCTTTATTAAATCAGAACTCACAAGGGGAATAATATCTAAATTATACAAACGCATAATCCGGACAATCATTCCTCTGAATAAAAAAATAAATTGCAAAATGAAGGTAATTTTGTTTTGACAGACGAAGAACAAAAGCACATGTTTGGAAGTAATTCTGTTGTACCTCGTTTCTTGCTCACAATTCACAAAGATCTGCTAACAGTTGGAAAAATGTGTTTCAGATGCCCTAGTATTCACAAAAACTGCCAAGATAGTCCAGTAAGATTTGAAAGACTCTGGAGTGAGTGTATTATCATTAGCCCTCAAAAAAATGAAAATTATGGTTAATCCAGAAGATGTCAGCTGGTACTAACCTATAGACCACATTAAGATTCACTGTGTGTAAACCTTTTGATGTTTTAACTTAGATGATAACTAGCATGTAAAACTGGAATCCGAGCAAAAGGCTAACAAACTGAGATTTCTGAACTTGTGCACTTCTAAGAATCTACTGACCACAAAACATCCTATTTAATATTTTACTGGTGAAAGTAGAGAAATGATATAAATATCATCAAATAAACTCTAATAAGGAGATTGGCTTCACCATTCATCTGTGAATGAGTCTTTGATTTGACGTAACTCTGTGTAGCATAGGCTAGCCATTAGCTAAGTTAGCCGAGTCTGAGCAATGAACTTTTTCTATTAATGGCTTTGGATGCTACCACAGCAGGTAGCCTCGATAAGATTTGCCTAATGCTGGCAGGTGCCACGCTATTTGCCACAAATACTGCCAGGTGCCACGTTCGATGCCCCTGAATACTTCCAAGTGTCAGATTACTGTAATTAATGACAGCTGCTGGTGCCATAAATTGAGCCTGCTGTCACTTGGAAAATTCCACATTTACCTCGTTGGCTACTTTTGTGCAGACCTAAAAACAGCAATAATTTGCACTAATTGGCTGCGTGTGTGTTACCTGACTAAACTGTAAATGAGGACCTCCTGACCCTCACCCCGGCCCTGCGGCGTGGGTGCCTCCTCAGAGTGATTGCCTTTGTCAGCACTCACAGCTTAGGCCTAATTGATATGTGCTGGAGGAGGAGGGGTGTCAGGGTGAAGGGGCAGAGCCGGAGAGAGCGGAATTCTCCTTCCTCAGTTTGTGTGCACATACTTCAGTGACTTTTTAAACAAACTGAGAGTCGTTTTATAACATCATACTACATGACGTGCAAATTGATACCAAAATACAAATATTTCAGTAATTACAAGCCATCAAATAAGAAAATAAAAAAAGGAGAGACAAGCCTGCACACTTGCTCCAAAACTGCATTTAATGAGACTCAGTAACAGTTCTAGACTCCGTGCCGGTGTGATGAAATAGTGTAATGCACTGCTCCTCATTGCTTAACACAAAATAAAATCTGAAAACATTTTTGGACAACTTGAGTATACCGTTTTTGTGTGTGTGTGTGTGTGTGTGTGTGTCTGTGGGTGTGTGTGTGTGTGTGTGTGTGTCTACCTTCTGTATTTCTCAACTTATAACCACAAACTGACACTGAATGGTGTGAAAAGCACTTTAAACCTTTATGTAATTTGAAATTTATTTTGGATCTGGTCATACCTGAAAATGTTTTTTTGCCGTTTACTAAATTTAAATTGTGTATTTCACAAAAATACTATAGCCTATTACTTATTTTGACAACTGCAGTATGTCTCAAAATAGTGAAATTTCATAGAATATCAAATCTGTGTCGTATGACATACAGGAAGATTGTGTATCATCTGCCAACATGTACCTTATTGATCTTATTGAGAGATCCTTGGACTCACAGCCCTAATTTTTGTTTTTAAGAAGTCTAACGCAACCAAAAGGTCACCCATTTCCCAGGATAATGAAATACTGAATAGAGCGTGAAAATGAAGTCAAGACTGCAGTTACACCCTTTCCTTTGGTTAGTTTTTGGCGCCATCTATTGGACCATTGAAGACCTGACAGCATAATAATAATGGAGAACCAAAAAAGCATATATATTGTCTTGTGCACAGTATCAATTAACAAATTATGCTGTGCAAATTCAACTTTATCTACAGAATCAAGCACTTTTCATGCATAATATTTAACAACTGTACATAGATGGTTGGAATCTGCTCATTCTGATCTGATTCTATTCAAAAGCAAACATTTATTACCATGGATTTGTGCACAATCTCCAGTCTGTGTATGTGCCTGCAGAAACTGCACAGTGATGGAGGAACTAAGGACCTGATGGTCTGCTCCCACTTGAGGTCTTGATAGTGGTGCCGAGGCAGCAGAAGAAGCCCACAGTCACAGTGGTGATGACTGTGACTTTCCTGAAGTCCAAAATGATCTCTACTAGTGTTCAGCTCCACTGCACCAGGTCAACATGTTCAAAGTGTCTAACACTCTGTGCAGCAATAGCAACAGCAGGGAATCACTTACTTTAGAGCTTCATAGAACAATAGATACTTAAAATAGTTTTTGCCTCACACCCTTTATACCCTCATATTGCCTAGATGTACTTAATATTAACTGTATTTGTGTTTTGTCTTGTTTAATGCTCTAGTCATATCACTTGCAAAACATCTCCTGCACTACCTCACTGATACTTCCATACTCTTGTCAACTTGTCAATTGATCTTTGTTTCACTTTAGTTGTTGTTTTTGTGCACGTAACCTCCGCTGTCATAACAACCCTCAATGCTTCCCCAGGGTTTAGTAGACATTTCATATACGCTACTCTAGCAACGGTCTAGCACAATTTTATATGTGACATTAGTAAACTATGCAACCATAGGTCTCTTGAAACATGCAAAGGCTAGCATTGTGCTAACAACAGTAAAAGCCAAACAGATTGAGGCTGGTGCTTCACTTTATACTGTCCTCTTGCTCACTGGATCCCATGTCCCCTGATTAAATCTGCCTGCCTCTCCTGCCTCAGCCCACTCATCCTGAACATCATAAATTCATCGCTCACCTTCGGTACTGTCCCACATGCTTTCAAACTTGCTGCAGTTACACCCCTGCTTAATAAACATGGCTTGGACCCCAATGATCCCAAACCTCCCATGAAACCTTCCAATCCGGCTTCCGTATCCACCATAGCACTGAAGCTGCCCTAATCAAAGTACCCAATGACCATCTTCATTCCATCGGCCTCACTGGCTCAGCACTCTCCTGGCTTACCTGCTTCCTCTCCAATAGATCCCACTACATAGGCATAAACAACTGCTCATCCAAATACTGCTCATTCCTGTTAGCCAATGTCCCTCAAGGCTCAGTGCCTGGTCCCCTTTTCATTCTTTGCATGGCACCCCTTGGTAACATCATACTCCAACATGGACTCCAATTTCATTTCTACACCGATGACAGTCGACACCTCTAGCCTCACCACCTGTCTCTCTGCCAATAAATCCTGGATGACCTCCAACTTAACTGCTCGAAATCTGAAATTGACATCATCGGTCCCAAATCCCCCTTCCCTCCACTCAGAACTTCGCTCTAACCACAGTCTTGTCCTAAACTCAGATCAGGAATGTTGGATTTAATTTTGACCCGACACTCTCCTTCAAACCCCACAGCCGTTACATAAGACTTAACCCTCATTCATGCCTCTATCACTAGACTCGAATATTGCAAGAGCCTTCTTTTGGACTTCCTTTCACTGACCTTCAAAAAGGTCCAGAACTCTAATGTCCTCCAACAACTTCACTGGCTCCCCATGCAACAGCGTCCTCCACATCACTTACAAACCTTTCCATATCCAGGCCCCGATTTGATATAATAACACACAAAATTAAAGCCTACAGGCTGTAGGCTACTGTATTTTAGTATGGTATTGCCCTACAATGGGCCTATACAATAAAGATAAAGAGTGAATTAATATTTAATGGACAACAATGTTCTGTGGGTCACAATATTGATTTATTTTTTTCTCAAACAATTATAATGTTTTTCATACTTTTCCCTGCTATTCACTAATATGGTATAAACAATAACAGTAAAACCAAAAAAACAAACAACAAATTAACATGTCAAATTGTATCACTCCAGTCAGCCAGATTATTCATGCATTCCCATGTCAAATATATTAAAATATTATTATGTATTATTAAATTAATTAATTAATTTCCAAGGCAAACAGATCCTAGGTGACGGGTCAGACAAAGAGCGGTTCAGAAGCTCCTTTATGATGAGTGCAACAATGAGGCCAGTTACGTCGCCTGGATTGACGTTACCGAGGCCCCACCCTGGAGCCAGGCATGGGGGTGGGTGTTCGACGGCGAGCGTCTGGTGGCCGGGCCTTTCACCATGGGGCCTGGCACAGCTCGAACGAGCAACGTGGGACCATCCTCCTGTGGACCCACCACCTCCAGGAGAATCCGTAAGAGGCTGGTGCGGAGTGATCTGGGCAGCAGTGATCACCATGTGGATTGACAGGAACTGACTCTGGGGACATGGAACGTCACCTCACTGGGGAGAAAGAGCCTGAGCTTTTGCGGGAGGTTGAGCGGTATCAACTAGATATAGTCGGCCTCACCTCCACGCACAGTTTGGGCTCTGGAACGCTCCACTTCTCTGGTGTTGTCCGTGAAGAGAGGCGGGCCAAGATATGTCATACCGCTGTGCGTGATGTGCGGATCGTCCCACGGGTCGGGTAATGAAAGCTGGACCGCGGTCTCGTCCCTCGACATGTGCTCTTTTGCTTTAGGCGCGTCTAAATTCATAAACTAATTTCTCCTCGAATATGTGTCGGATTGTAATAAAACACACAATTTTACAGTTTAACGTGACTCTGGAGGCGAAGGGAAGGTAAAAATACATGATTTCTCAGGTGCAGATCCGTTGTCACCAGTTTAGTGCTTTCAGGAACTTTTTCCCGTTGTCCATTTCATTATGTTGCACACATTTCAACGCTCAGTCTGGGCTATTTTTAATAGACTGCTGCAGGCCAGAGAACTCCAGAAACATGCATGATACTGTGCATGTTGCCGAGTGACAGCTGCGTTTGTTCTGAAGAACTAAATCCATGTGAGCTTTTTTTGGCAGCTACTGTAGCCTACTACATTTTAATATCATTTGCACAAAATGTTCTAATGACATTTATTTTGAAATAGTCCTGTTTTAGTCAAGGTGCAGTAGGAAGATCAGGAACCAACATTGGCTCCCGTGCCTGTTTACTCTGGTACTACCAACCATGTTTTCGATGTCTTTATTGATGCCAGGCCAATATACAGTTTCTCAGGCTCGCAGTTTGCATTTCTCTGTAAAATGTCCTGTCTCAAGCTGTGAGGAATCACAATTCTTTTGTCTCTTAGCAACAGTCCGTTTGCTACACTAAGCTCTGATCGTATGTGGTAATATTTTGCACGTGACCCTTTGGGTCACCCACTTAGACTCTGTGTCATGACAGTTTGTAACTCTGTGTTTCATCACTTATTTGTTTTGGCTTCGAAACAGACACTGGTAGGTACTTAACAAATCATGTTCACATGCTCCTCTACCTCTTTGTCAGTGGAACTTGCAGGATTTAGTTCTGGTTCTCGTGATAATGCATCTGCTACCACTAAATGCTGGCCGGGTGTATATCTCAGGTTGAAATCCAACCTCTGTAGTTTCATGATGAGGCACTGAATCCTTGGTGACATTTCATTTGGGCTCTTTTTGATGATGGACACAAGGGGGCGGTGGTCTGTCTCAACTGTGAATTTAGGAAGGCCATAGACATGACAATGAAATATTTCAAGTCCCTAAACCAACCGAAGACATTCCTTCTCAATCCGAGCATATCTGGTCTCAGTCTTAGTCATGTGACCTGGAAGCAACTGGCTTCCAGCTTTCATCTTCTGCTTGTAGTAAGACTGCACCAATTCCATCTTTTGATGCATCTGTTGATATCTTGAGTCTCTTTGTCTTATCATTATAAGCAAGCACAGGTGCAGTTGTGAGAGTGTTTTTTAAAACGTCACACTCACGCTCGTGTCTGGTAGTCCATTTGAAGTCTGTGTCTTCATGAAGGAGCTCTCTCAAAGCTGATGTTTTCGGTGAAAGTTGGGTATAAACTTCCTAATGAAGTATATCATCCCCATTACTCTGAGCACACCTTTTTGTCAGTAGGCTGAGGCATGCTGAGGATAGATTTAATCTTTCTCTCATCTGGCTCAATACCATGCACGGACAGTTTGTCTCCTAAAACTGTTATTTCCTGCACACCAAATTTGCATTTGATACGATTCAGTTTCAGCCCATTTTCACGTATTGTTTGGAGTACCTTTTTCAGTAGTTCATTGTGTTCTTGTAGGGTGGAGCCTCATGATCACATCATCTACATAACAGCGAACCCCTTCAACTTCTTCTAACATACCGTTCATTGCACAGTCAAAGATCTCTGAAGCTGAAATGATCCCAAATGCCATTCTCAAAAACATCTGTACCTGCCATAAGGAGTGTCTCATGTGCAGTATTTGGAGCTTTTCTCATCCAACTTGATTTGACAGAATCCTTGAGCCGCATCCAGTTTGGAGAAATATCGTGCTCCAGCCATCTCACATGCAATCTCCTCACGCTTTGGAATCTGGTAATTTTCATGTTTTATGTTTTGGTTCAAATCAACAGGGTCCATGCATATTCTCAGTTCTTTATATTTGTCCACACAAACCATTGAGTTAAAGCACTCAGTTGGTTCCTCCACTTTTGTTATTACTTGTAACTGGCACATCCGGTTGAGTTCCTTCTTTAGACAGTCGCGCAATAGCGCTGGAACTCTTCTTGGAGCATTAGTTAATGGTGTTGTATTTTCTTTCAATTGGATTTTGTATGTGTATGGTAGGCAACCTAATCCTTTGAACACAACTGAATTCTGTTCAGGGAGTTTGCTGTGGTCCGCTCTTAGATCCACCAGCCATTGTGCATCGCTGTTATGTGTTCCCATGTACTTTTCCAGTACTTTTCAGTTTCCAGCCTTTGTGGGTCTGCTCTGCCTTTATTACCCTGCCATTGAGCACACTTTCGCTGGATGAGTTGCGAATAGCCGGTTTATTCGTCTGGATTCATTGTCTCTTGTGTACCTCTTTTGGTGACTGGCCAAGGCTTGGAGCCTTTGTTTGATAGTTTTGAGTGCTTCAGGTATGGGCATCTGGTTATTGGTTGCTGTCTGGTTGGTACTTGTTTTTTTAAATTGTACCTCTGTCAGTTGGCTCACTTCTCTCTTGCTTGATTTTAGCCTCTAACCTTCGTTTCAATGTCGGGGATTGTTTCCCATGGCTCCCATGGTTGCTCTTATAGCCAAGCATCTCCAGGATCACTGCTGCTGAGGTGTTCATCAGCTCAGTGGTTTCAGTGATGGTTGTGGTAGGGATCGCACTCAACGCTGCATTCACATCATCCGGGAGGCTTTCTGATGGCATTTCACTCAGCCGTCGTAAGGGATGTCGGGGTTGCCTTGCATTCAGTCTCGCCATGATCTTATCTTTCAGGTCAGTCGCTGCCTCATTCAGCGTGATGGCACTTATGACGCCCAATTATCACAGCATTTGTGCTGCACCTCATCAATCTCAAGCTGTGATAGCAGTTGCCGTTTGTGGATGTTGGAACACTGAGCTACAAGTTATTTCACCGTTAGTTTTGATTGTGGGTTTCGAAGTATCCATGCATCACGCATCCTTTGCATGTAATCCTGGGTTACCGTGTTCTTGCCAAATCCGCCTTGTTCCAGTAGCCCATTTGTCATCATGGCATCTCATGTGTTTCGTTATCACTCATCATTGTATGAGGTAGGCAGTAGCACCAAGGGTCTTGCCTAAGGACCCACACTGGATGCTCATTCCATAAAAAAAATAAAATAATTCCCTTTTTCTAAACTTCTAAGCTTGAGGGTTCTGCGCAGTATCTTTGCTGTCCCTAGCACTACATTTTTCTGAACTGAGATGTCTGATGTATTTCCAGGGATCTGCTGTAGCCACTCCTCCTGTTTAGGGGTCACTGCCCCGAGTGCTCCGATGACCACGGGCACCACTTTCACCTTCACCTTCCACGCCTTCTCCAGTTCTTCTCTGTGCTCTTGGCATTTCTCCAGTTCATTTTCCATTTCGTGTTCTTTTTTCCTGATGTATTCTCCATGTATGCTGCATCTGACACCTGCTGTGTAATTTTTATTTTTCATCATAGGTACACATAAATTGTGAGAGACAGGATGTAAAAAAAAAAAAAACCCACAGGAAATCACATTGTATGATATTTAAACAATATATTTTGTGAAAATGTGTGGCCATAAGTATTGGGATAGCAAAAGTTAATTTAAATACTTTGTAATGTAGCCTTGGTTGTCGGTGTAATCCCTCATTTGTCCAGGAGTTGTTCCATTGTCGAAAAAGATTCAGTTGTAGTCATCTGGACTCTGTTTTAGAAAAAACGAAACGTTTCAACTCTCATCCAAGAGTCATTCTCAAATCAGTGAAACAAGTCTGAGAACTCCTGTTTTTATCCTACTCTGTGAGAGCCCCGCCCACAGGGCGGGACCTCTTGCTAATGGCCCATTGAAACTGGGATGGGCCTATTGTTCTATTGTTCCCTGCCTCACCTTGAGTGCCTATTTAGCATCTGAATCCCTCGGGCGTCTCCAGGGTTTCCAGCAGACCATTGTAAACAAACTGGAAGGTTGAATCTTAAACCTCCATTACGATTTTAAGGAAGGATTCTCTTTTTTAACCAAAGATTGCCTCCTTAACTCCTCTTTCAAACCATCTCTTCTCCTGCTCAGAATCTCCACCTCACTGTCTTCAATAGAGTGGTTTGTGGCTTTGAGATGAAGATGCACAGCGCTCTGGGGTCCTGAACTCGAGTGTCTTCTGTGCTGATAAAGCCTCTTGTACAGTGGCTGTTTAGTCTCACCATTTGGCGCTCTTTACAACTTTCTTCACTGTATTTGGATAGAATACACAACATTGCTCTGTTTTTGTGTCGGCATCTTGTCCTTAGGATGAATCAGTTTGTGTTCTTAACGTGTTGCCTGGTTTGAAAATAAACAGGGACTTCGTGTTGTCTAAAGATTCTTTGCAGTTTTTTCTGACAGTCCTGAGACATAAGGGATAGAGACACCCCTTCTTCTTGGTTCTGTTTCCCTTTTGTCCCTTTTGTCCTGCTTTTTGGTTCTCTTCACTTTGTTCAGAGCCCAAAGTCGGGTATCCACAGGCTGAGAGAGCATTCCTGACGTGTGTTTCCTCTTTCCTCTTGCCCTCTGAGCTGGTGGGCACCTCTTGTGCTCTGTGTTGTAGTGTTTCTGATCACCTCCAGGTGGCGCTGTAGTGGGTGGTTAGAGCCAAACAGCAGGTACTGATCCGTGTGTGTGGGTTTCCTTATATACTTCTGTCTGGAGCTTCCCGTCTTCTCCTCTGATAGTGGAACAATCAAGAAAGGCCAAGCGATTCTCCTTTGCATCTTCTCTTGTAAACCTGAAATGCGGGTCCACTGCATTGATGTGCTCTGAGAAGGCTTCAAGCTCTTGTTTCTTAATTTTCACAAAAGTGTCATCCACATAACGGTACTAAAGACTTGGAGCAATGCCTGAAAAGGAGGTCAGTGCCTTCTTCTCAAAATGCTCCATGTACAAGTTGGCCACTATGGGAGAGACGGGCGAGCCCATGGCACGGGCCTTGGTTGGCAATGACAGAGGTCAAATGGTTCCTGTAATTCCTGACCAGGTTTAAACACTTATTTTGGCCCACTCCTCTACACAGATCTTCTCCAGAGCTGTGATGTTTGAGGGCTGTCGCTTGGCAACACGGAGTTTCAACTCCCTCCACAGGTTTTCAATTGGGTTGAGGTCTGAAGACTGGCGAGGCCACTCCAGAACCTTTATTTGCTTTTTACGGAGCCACTCCTTTGTTTTTCTGGCTGTGTGCTTTGGATCATTATCATGCTGGAAGACCCAGCCACGTTTCATCTTCAATTCTCTGACAGAGGGAAGGAGGTATTTACCCAAAATGTCACAATACATGGCCCCATTCATCTTGCCATTGATACGGACCAGTCTTCCTGTCCCTTTTGCAGAAAAGCATCCCCAAAGCATGATGTTTCCACCCCCATGCTTTACAGTAGGTCTGGTGTTCTTGGGACGCCACTCAGCATTCTTCCTCCTCCAAACACGGCGAGTGGTGTTTAAACCAAACAGGTCCATTTTGGTCTCATTTGACCACATCACAGTCTCCCGATCCTCCACTGGATCTTCCAGATGGTCTTTAGCAAATTTCAGACAGGCCTTTACATGATTTTTGTGTAGTAGAGGAACCTTTCAGGCAATGCAGGATTTCACCTCATGCCGATGAGTGTGTTACTTATTGACATCTTTGTGACGGTGGTCCCTGCTGTCTTCAAATCATTGACCAGTTCCCGTGTAGTTGTGGGCTGATTCCTTACTGTTCTCAGGATCATTTGAACCCCACGAGGTGAGATCTTGCATGGAGCCCCACTCTGAGTGAGATTGTCAGTGATGTCATACTTCTTCCATTTTCTAATAATGTTTCCAACTGTTGCTCTTTTCTCACAAAGTTGTTTACCAGTTGCAGTTTGACTCCTCCCAGCTTTGTGCAGTTGTACAATTTTATCTCTGGTGTCTTTGGGAAGCTCTCTGGTCTTGGTCATGGTGACAGTTTGAAGGTGTGTGCAGGGGTCTCTTATGCATCTAATCAGTTCAAACAGGTGCCATTCATACTGTTAACGAGTGGAGGCCGGAATGACTTCTTAAAGAGCAAGTGACTGGTCTGTGAGGGACAGAAGAGTTGTTTGTTTTCTAGCTGCCGAATACTTATTGGCCACCCATTTTCACAAATAAATTGCTTAAAAATCATGCAATGTGATTTCCTGGATTTGTTGATGCTTGATGTGTACCCATGATGAAAATTCCAAACCTCTCTTATCGTTTTTAAGTTCCGAAAATATTAATGATAACACAAAAACTTTTCTGTCACTCAAGGTTAGTAGTTGGGTGAAGCCAAACAAATGTGTGTACTCTTTTTAAATCACAATGACAACAGAAACTACCCAAATGACCCTTATCAAAAGTTAACGTACCCGAGTTCTTAATACCATGTATTGTCCCTTGTGACGATGCGTCCTAACCGCCCCGTCATTTCATTACCCGGCGCGCCTTCCCGGCACTCTCATGGACCGAGAGTGCCGTGCTCGAGAGTGCCATGCCTGGAGCGCATGTGGTGCGCTCTTAGCCTTTGCGGAGCGCCCGGTTAACTTGCGTCATGGTTCATCACTTCCCCAAACTGTTTCCCCACTGCCCGGATACTTTTCCCCGCTGTAGAGTATTCCAGGGTGCACACTCAGCGCCTACGCACCACACTACGCACCACACTCACCTGCTGCTGCTGTTGCTGCCTCCTGTCCGGTGGGCCAACCCGAGAAAATGCCAAGTGCCGGTTTAAAGCGCAAGTTGGCGCGCTTGGTCTAGTCACTTGACCAGAGGACTCGGCCATTTCATTGGTATGCGTATTTTTGTTCTTTAGCTTTGTTTCCTTTGTTATTGGTGTCATATGCTGTTGTGGGTTTTTGTTGATTTATGCCATGTTGTGTTTCACCCCTATTAAGTGTTTATTTGGTTTGCCCAGGGGAGCGGCTAGGGGGTTTAAACGGAAGCTCTGCTCATTGTTGGGCAGAGCGCCAAGGAGAGAATAACGTGTTTGCTGTGAGACCCTGGTTTTTCTGTGAGTTTTTTAATCCTGTAAATACTTTGTTTGATTGTCGTCGTTTGTTCATTGAAAACACTTTTCCTCTGCTTTGGGACTGGGTGTAAATAAAGACCACCTAAGCACATTTTCGACTGAGCCATCATTTTTTCACGGAACCTAAACCGAACCCGTGACCTCCCCTCTAAGATCAATGACAGCTTGAAGTTCTCAGATGGTAAAGTTGCCCATTTTTATTGGCAAAAAGCCTCCTGTTCATGTAAATTCTTGGGTTGTCTTGCATGAACTACACGTTAAAGATCTCCCCAGAGTGGATCCATGATTTTGAGGTTAGAAGACTTAGATGACCACTCCAGATCCTTCACTCGATTCTGCTGTAGCCCAATGACAGGTTGACTTGGCCTTGTGTTTTGGATCATTGTCATGTTAGAACATCCAAGTACGATCCATGCCCAGCTTCCGGGCTGATGAGTGCGATCCGCCTCTGTGTTTCACAGTAGGTATAGTGTACCTTTCACCATAGGCCTTGTTGACTCCTCTCCAAATGTAACATTTATGGTTGTAGCCAAAAAGTAAAATTTTGTTCTCATCACTCCAAATTACTTTGTTCCAGAAGTTTTGAGGCTTGGCTCTGTGCTTTTTGGCGTATTGTAAGCAGGATACGTTGTGGCATTTGCGAATTTGCGGAGTAATGGCTTTCATCTGGTGACTCGACCATGCAGCCCGTTTTTCTTCAAGCGCCTCCTAATTGTTTATCTTGAAACGGTCACACCACGTTTTTTCAGAGTCCTGTATTTGTATTTATAAGTGATTTGAGAGTTTTTCATTGAATCTTGAACAATTTTTCTGGCAGTTGTGGCAAAAAATTTTGTTGGTCCACCTGACCTTGATTTGGTTTCAACAGAATCCCTAATTTTTTACTTCTTAGAGTTTGAACACTGCTGATTAGCATTCTCAACTGTAGAATATATAACAAATATTTAATCTATAAATGAGTATGATTGATAATAATAATAATCAATATTATTATAATAATTATTATAATAATTATTATTATAATAATTATAATCAATATTATTTTTATTATTACATTGATATCCCCGGTGTTAAAAGTTATTATGTCGCGTGTAGTGAGAAACTCTTAAGAAGTGGACCAATGAGGCTGTGGAGGAGCTACGTGTGCGTTTGGACATTACAGACTGGGAGGTTTTCATTGCTGCCACAGAGAGTTTGGATGAGTACACAGACACTGTGACATCATACAATCGATTCTGTGAGGACAGCATCATACCAACACACACACCAAAGTCACTTTCAATAATGTCAAACCCCTCACCAACTACAAGCCTAAAGCCCCTCACGTTGCAGACGACCGCAAACTGGCCGATGATCCTGACGGATCGGAGGCAGTGCGTGCGGCTGTGGAAGAATGTCTCAGACACTCGGTCCATCAGCACAGGTGCTCCACAGGGCTGTGTACTTTCTCCTCTGCTCTTCTCCCTGTACACAAACTGCTGCACCTCCAGCCACGAATCCGTAAACTGATCAAGTTTGCGGACGACACCACCCTCATCGGGCTCATCTCGGACGGGGATGAGTCTGTCTACAGGAGGGAGGTGGACCGGCTGGTGTCCTGGTGCAGCGGTAACAACCTGGCAGTTGGTGTCCTGGTGCAGCGGTAACAACCTGGAGTTCAACGCCCAGAAGACAGTGGAGATGATCGTGGACTTCAGGAAAGTCACAGCCCCCCAGCCCCCCCTCATCATGACAGACTCCTCAATCACCAACCATTTTATTATTCATTGTTTTTTACGTTGCACCTTAACGCTGAGACAAGTTCTTATGTTTGAGACCTGTGTTAAATGACAATGGCAATTGATTTCTGATTTCTGATGTAAATTAACAAAATGCATTGGATGTTCATATTCTCAGTGCCTTTAATATCAGAATGCAACTGTCCTGAATAAGTCACATTTATAATCAATGATGTGGTTTAAAAGAAGTATATCACAATATATTGCCGCATTGATATTTTGCGTATAGCCTTGCAAAGAGGAGCCTGGTTAAATTAATAAAACAAATACAATCAGACAATAGATACAGTATATACTAGTATAACAGATTGGTTTTGTAGTATCTTATATATCAGACAATAGATATCTAATTAAGAAGACAAGATGAATATTCTTAACTTAAACAAAAACATTTTAACATATCTTAACCCATATCTAAACTTTGAACCATGTTGTTCTAATAATACAGAGCGTTGGCTCATGATGTGTGTGTGTACAGATGTTGGTCCCCAAAATGTGATTAATCCACACATGCACACACATGTGCAAAAACATACATTTATTAACATTCATAATTGATACATTAGTCAGTTGTGTCTCACAGCTGCCTGTCGTCACTCTTGGCTCCACATGCTGTCAGTAGTGAGTGTGGTCTTGTCACCAGCAGTGTCACTCTGTCTCCTGATGACTGGATCAGCTCCTTCCCACTGAAAAACACATCACAGTATTTTATACTTAGTATATTACAGATATGTCATAAAGTGCAGGGCAAAGCTGGACCTTTGAATAGTTTCAGAATGGTCTTGCTCTATATCAGAACTAGTAGACTACTAGAAGCCCTGGAAGCATGTTCGGCGTAAATCGGACGCTGTGGTCTGAATGCACCAGAAGACAGACGCTTCGGACGTGCGTCTGAAAAATAAACTCACCAGCAGACACGTGCTCAAAGCGTGGCTGTGATGCTAAAACGCTCCAAACACAAGACACACACCATCTCCGACGCATTTTGGGCATTTGGCACGGTGCGTCTTGAGCGCTCACATGTCTGCCGCCACGGCAACCAGCATCCCAGGCGGCAGACGCCAAAGTTGGAAAAACTGAACTTTCGGCAAAATTCGAAGCCCATCAAGCAATCAGGAGCTTCCTCGAGAGCAGCAATCATTCATCCAAATAACAGGCGTATTTGTGCCAAGTTCAGAAGTGCGTTCAAGGCCTCAAATACATCTGTCTCCAGCATCTGCCCTCTTTAAAAGTACAGTAACTGGAGGTGCTTGGTGAAACCGTGGTCTGAAGGTAGCATAAGACTTCACAGTCATTTTAATAAGTTATAAGTTGCGGTACCTGAAGTATGTGTTTAAACGAACTGGCTCACACAACCCTGGCACAGCGTTAATATTTTGTAAGCCTAATCTTTTTTTAAGGCATGTGCATGGCTCGGAAATTTTTTTTTCAAAATGTGGCATGAACCTGGGGTAGACAGCCAATCAGAGAGCTGCTTTCTGCTAGTTTCTAGTCCGGGTTTATGAGAGATAAAATACTATATTATTGCATGCAGGCAGCACGCAACAGTCTAATTTTCTAAGATTTTTAAAATATAAACTAAATTAATGTTTTTCTTATCATTATGGTACCAAATACAGTCTCGTACGTTTTTATGCTGCAATAGAGATTAA
Source organism: Chaenogobius annularis (assembly GCA_015082035.1). Lineage (NCBI taxonomy): Eukaryota > Metazoa > Chordata > Actinopteri > Gobiiformes > Gobiidae > Chaenogobius > Chaenogobius annularis. Next base: position 607,243 of record BJKM01000313.1, read on the forward strand.
CACTAGTCCTGAATTTTGTGTGGTTCAATTCCTAAACATCTTTGTTCTGAGAAGAGAGCAAACATTTCCAAAGTTCTATTATGGCGAGAGTGTGCAGGCTAACCTACATATAAAACCTTCATGTCTGCAAGTAAAGTAAATAAATATTACAAAGTGATTTTACTCAAGAAGCAGCTATTGAACTATTAAACTATTTAGTGTAGTAAAAGATTCAGTTGTAGTCATCTGGACTCTCAATCAGTGAAACAAGTCTGAGAACTCCTGTTTATATCCTACTCTATGAAAGCCCTGCCCACAGGGTGGGACCCTTGATAATGGGCCATTGAAACTTAACTGGGATGGGCCTATTGTTCTCTGGCTTTTGGCTCCATCTCCTTGAAGAGTTTCAGCAGACCATTATAAACAACTGGAAGGTTGAATCTTAAACCTCCATTACGATTTAAGGAAGGATTCTCTTTTTTAACAAAGATTGCCTCCTTAACTCCTCTTTTCAAACCATCTTTTCTCCTGCTCAGAATCTCCACCTCACTGTCTTCAATAGAGTGGTTTGTGGCTTTGAGATGAAGATGCACAGCGCTCTGGGGTCCTGAACTCGGATGTCTTCTGTGCTGATAAAGCCCTTGTGCAGTGGCTGTTTAGTCTCACTATGTGGCGCTCTTTACAACTTTCTTCACTGCATTGGATAGAATACACTACATTGTTCTGCTTTTGTGTGGGCATCTTGTCCTTAGGGTGAACCCGTTTTTGTCCTAACTTGTTGCCTGGTGAACTAATTAGTGTAGATATGTAAATGGTTTTATACTGTGTGCTGCAATTTTTGCACTTTGGCCCAGGTCAACCTTAAAAAAGAGGTCTCCACCTCAATGGGTTCTTACCTGGTCAAATAAGGTTAATACAATTATAAATGAATTGAAACTATTGAATGAATGTCCTGCTGTCATTTACTGACCCGTGGTAGTCCATTCCCAGCAACTGACTCCGTTGACGGCCAGGATCCTGTCTCCTGGGCCAGCTTCTCAGTCAGAGCGGCTGGGGAGTCTGGGAGCACCGCGCTGATGAAGAGGCTTTCACCTGCACCGCTGTGTCCTGAAACGTACAGACCACTTTAGTCAGAGTGAATACGTCTCACCACTCATCCAAGAAGCTAAGCTTCTTCTGTTTCCACATTTTTAAGCTTCAGCAAGTGTGAAAGAATGTGAAATATCACAGTTATAGCATCAGTAATAGAACAATAAAATACATCACCCAAGTGTGGACAAGAGCCAGCCCGATACCCCTCTCCCCTCGCTCCAGGTCCAGGCTGAAAACCTCCTCCTCCTTGTTGTTCTCATGTTCCTGTTCCTCCTTTTCCTCCTTCAGCTGCTCGAGAGCTGCTTTTTTCAGACTGGAGTCGTCGGCATTGAGCACAGCCAGATGCTCACGTACTGACACACCTACAACAAACACCAAGGTTAGGGAACAAATCAGTTTTTGGAGTTTTCTGTCCCCTGAGAAATGTTTCTTTAAAAAAATCAAGAAATTGTGTTCAAAGTGCAGATATTTGGTAGGGTATCTGTGGCAAAGATTACCCATAGTTCTACACCAGTAAAAGTGTCAGTTCGTCAAGAATATAATAAAATTATATCTATGTCATCAATACACAAATTTCTATTCTTATTACAATTTTGGGCAATGGAGAATTTACGCAAAAGGAACACATTTTTCAATTTGGTGGATTGGTGTGCACTGGCTTTACATTCATTTAACTAAATTAAGGAGTTTGTCTCCATAATTTTTATGTACCAAATCAGAACTATTGTATAAATTATACGAGCATTGGTCTTTGTTTATAATATACTTTATTAGCATGATCTCGCCCCACAAAGATGTGCAAATAACAATTATCTATTGATGCGAGATGGATGCTGATGATCCATGGCAGCTCCAACTGCAGACCGATCGCTGGGACAAGAGACTCAGGGTGGGGGCTCCGTGTCGTTGATCTGCCCAGCCAATTCGGGATCACCAAAGGCATGTGTTAAGGATGAGTGAGCACTAAAGACATCACTGAGGTCGTGACATAAGTAGTCCAATGGACCAGCAACTGAGGGCTGCATTTTATGAATGCCCATTCCTTTTCCGTGATGTGGATATGAGTGAGTGTGAGTAATAAGGGCACTGAGGAGCAGCGGCAAAACGCTCATTCACGTGACCCATCAAATATCTCCCGCAACCAAACCCTAAGTTTGAGATCCACTGGCATAGGGTGCTGGGTGAACGAGGTGGAGAGCAGGGATACGACTGATTATGGAGGTGTTGATGGCGGCTGCGGGTACATGCCCTGGAGGTAGAGGTCTGCAGGGGTAGGCAAAGCAAGTCCACATGTGCTTTGTGGATCTGGAGAAGGCTTTCGACCGTGTCCCTCGTGGTGTCCTTTGGGGAGTGCTCAGGGAGTATGGGTCCTGGGTCCTTTGCGCAAGGCTGTCTGCTCCCTGTATGACCGGAGCAGGAGCTGTGGTCATTGCCGGCAGTAAGTCAGACCGGTTCCCAGTGCGTGTTGAACTCCCGAGGGGAGGCGCAGTCATGGGTTGGAGGGTGCCCGGTTTGGGGACCACAGGATCTCATCTCTGCTGTTTGTAGACGATGTTGTCCTGATGGCTCCATCAAACCCGGACTTGCAACGTGCACTGAGACGGTTTGCAGCCGAGTGTGAAGCAGCCGGGATGAGAATCAGCACCTCCAAATCTGAGGCCATGGTTCTCAACTGGAAAAAGTCTTGCCCTCTCCGGGTGGGTGGGGAGTCCTTGCCCCAAGTGGAGGAGTTCAAGTATCTCGGGGTCTTGTTTACGAGTGAGGCAAGGATGGAGCGTGAGATTGACAGGCGGATCGGTGCAGCGTCCGCAGTGATGTGGTCGCTGCATCGGACCGTTGTGGTGAAGAAGGAGCGAAAGAAAAAGCTCTCGATTTACCGGTTAATCTACACTTCTACTCTCACCAAAGGTCATGACTGAAAGGACAAGATGGCAGATACAAGCGGTTGAAATTAGTTTGTGCCGCAGGGTGGCTGGGGTCTCTCTTAGATAGGGTGAGGAGCTCAGTCACATGGGGAGAAGCTCGGACTAGAGCCACTGTTCCTCCAGTTTAGGTGGCTCCGGCATCTGTTCCGTATGCCTCCTGGACGCCTCAGAATCTCTGGCTCCCTGCTGCCCCGGTGACCCAGCCCCGGATAAGTGGGAGAAGGTGGCTGGATGGATGGGTAGGCGCGTGCAGTGGAGATGGCATTCAGGAGATCGCGGCAACCACTTCCTTGCACCGCGGAGCAAACATGAGTTGAGGAATCCTCTGGCTCACAGGACCCTGGACCCGGACTGAGAACGCCAATACGGTTACAATCTCCTGGGTTGATACTAGAGCTTGTGACATTCACTAACACACTTGCGGCCTGTCTCGCTGTCTGTCGAGAGATCGAGGTCAACCGGTGACTGAAGCGTAAAGACTGATTTATATTCCTCCCTCAAATCCACATAGATCTCCCCGACGCACACAGCAGCCAATTACAAAGCCGCAAGCTTTGTGTCGGGGAGGTCTGCGTAGATTAGACGGAGGACTATAAATCAGCCTTTTGGTTGGTATAAGAAGGCTTCTGGGTAATAGAGGTGTGATTTTGTTATCAAGACAAAAATAGGTTGTTTTGTTTACCTTGAAATGTTTCTGTGAGCATCTGTTACCTTCCTCAGAACTGTATAAAAAAGCAACCTATTTTTGTCTTTATAAACGAAAAAAACAAAGTATATTTAAAAGAAGACATGATTCGTTTCATCAATGGAATGGGGGTATGGTCCGAAGACTGTGGTGGAGGCGTGGTCCTGCTCTCACAGCTCAGTTCACATTTGTTTGGTAACAGTTATGGAATTTGATGTACAGACATGAAATTGTAAAATTACCAAAACTGTCAAACTAAAAACATTTTGTGAAATGGATTATTTTACCTGTCATATGATACACTTTGAAAAGCCTTTATAGCCATTAAAGAACTATCTAATTTGAACTGACACTTTGTGAGCTGAGAGAGATTTTCTCTGTATTTCAAAAAATCCTATGAACATTGTTTGTGCTTTGAAATGTAGTTTAATCTTAATTTTGTGTGTGTAAATGTTTTGATGATGTGTGCTGCAGTTAAAAATATTTCAATCTCTTTTTATAACTTGGAGAACTAAAGGGTAACAAATAGTAAATAAATAAACCAATCATGAAGCTCTCAAATCCAGCCTGCACTTTTTTTTAAAATCGCAATTTCACTATAAACATGTACAATTAATATTCTAAAACTATGTACTGCCCTCCACTGGCCACTGACCAGCCAACGCACATTCAAATAACCTTTGAGTATGTCTCCGTTAGATGTCCATGGTTTAGCTTCATTCAGTTGTGGTGATGGGTTCTGAGGGGGCGTGTGAGGCGAGTTGGGAGGCATGTTGGGAGTGGGAGGCGTGCAGGGAGTGGGAGGCGTGTTGGGAGTGGGAGGCGTGCAGGGAGTGGGAGGCGTGCAGGGAGTGGGAGGCGTTGTTGGTGAGTGGGAGGCGTGTGTTGAGGGGCGTGTTGTGAGTGGGAGGCTTGTTGGGAGTGGGAAGCGTGCAGGGAGTGGTTGGCGTTGCAGGGAGTGGGAGGCGTGTTGGGAGTGGGAAGGCGTGTTGGAGTGGGAGGCGTGTTGGGAGTGGGAGGCGTGTTGGGAGGGAGGCTGTGTGGGAGTGGGCGTGCTGGGAGTGGGAGGCGTGTTGGAGTGGGAGGCGTGTTGAGGGGCGTGTTGTGGGCGTGTGAAGAGTGTTTGGAGAGTGAGCAGACCGCGATGAGCCCACAGCAGGTTGTGTCAAGGCCTCGCTGTCGTCTGTTGGGTTTGAAGCTGCATCAGCGTGCTGTAGGAGGGGAAGTTGTTGTAGTACTACAGCAGCAGCAAGCAGAGGGCGACAGAGGAGTGTTACTGTCAGTTCTGAAGTGATCTTTTGGAAGAACCTAATAAAAGACAAAGAATATTCCAATGAGTTGTTCTGAAGCTGAATAAACATATAATGGCCAATTTATACTTCATCAAATATACACACAATATTTCCAGACATTTTCATACCAGATTTTCTTTTCCTTTTTTGCAGTCCATATGAAGGGTTTCCTGTTATACTAATTATGACTTAGTTTGGTGGAGACTTTAGTTGGGTGGATGACTTAGTTTGGTGGATAGCACCGGTGGTAAATATCAGTTTTACATGTGTGAAGTTAAAGTAAAGAAATGTTGACATGTTAAAGTTTAAAATGACAGGAAGTAGAGCTGAGTTCTAAAACCAGAATACTCTGTGATGTCATCAATATGTGACGTGATATTGACAATTTACACACAATGACTCACTTCTTTCTGACAGTTTTAAAATCAGGGGTGTCAACTCATTTTGGGCCAGGGGCCCGCTTTTCGACGCTCAGGCTGGGTCGTGGCCGAACATAATGTGAAAATTAAAACAATACAAAATATAACAAATGTTATATAGCTAGTAATAGTTAAATGTGGACACTGTTGCACAAATGTGCAGAGGTGAAAGACTGAGTCCATATTCATGCAGCAGCAGCAGCAGGAACAGGAAATGGACTTGTGATATGATTCTGATATTAAATGTTTGTTTACAGACATGTTAATATTGCTGCACTAACTCAATATGACTCACTATTTTTACAGTTTAAGCTTATTTTAGTGACAAATGATTCATGTGGTGAATCAAAGAGAGCTCAAAGCAGCTTCACTCTGTCATTGTTCAGGACTTTATTACACTCTAACCTGTGTTTTTTTACCTGTGCTCATGATCTGTCCAGGTTTTGCAATGGTTTGGATGTTTTCCTCACAGAGTTGTCAGCAAAAGAAGTTGTTTTCTTGTTGTTAGCTTCATATTAGCGCCGCTTTTAGCACAGCTCTAACAGCCACAAAACCGCCTCTTTTCTTTATTCCTCGTGTTTCCCACGATCTGCCCTGGGCAGAGCGCTACAGGTCATCCGCTGCCGGTGGTGTTCGATTTTAAAGCGCTGCCTGGAAGATGAGTTGTCGCGGTCGCTGTCCCTCGGCACTTGAGCTGGCAGCACACAGCGCAGAGCAGCGCGGGGGAGGGGCCGCGGCTGCAAAGGATTGTGGGAATTGTAGTTCTAGCGATAAAAACGCGATATATCTATTGGAGATGAATAATTATAAACTAGAAATGTTCGGCGGGCCACATGAAAACGTCTGGCGGGCCACATCTGGCCCGCGGGCCTTGAGTTTGACACATGTGGTTTAAACCATCATTCAACAAAATAAAGGTGTTATCAGGTATTACTATTTTTGTTGTGTTACTGATATGGCTTTTGGCTCTTGTTTACCACATGGTTGCTAGGTAACAATCATGGAATTACCTCTACCTAATGTCCTCCCGAGTCCCTGACCCCTCCTTCACTCCACAGTCCTGCACTCTTAGCAGACGCCACAGTGCACTCATTCACAGAGCGACTCGGACCCTCAGCTCACTACTGTCTCCTCAGCGCGGGTCGTGACTCGGGCGTCTAAGTGAAAAAGTCAGCAAAACTCTGATAAAAATGGATTTCAGTAATAAATATTGGTAAAAATCCAGCTGATATGCAGATATTTATGGACTAATAATTATCATAGACCTTTTATTTAATGAATCTCACATTTAACAGCAAACAGACTGTGATCTCAAGCGAAGCAGGCGGCTAACGCTAGCAACTTTACAGTATCCAGTAAAGGGTTTAGAATTTCCTATTGGATTGCATTAAAATCTCCCTGACTCTCCCTGGAGAAGCTAGAGATGAGTATGGAACCAGGCAGGGCAGTCAGAGGGGCTTCTATCATGTTTTCAGAAGTGGTCTTTAATGGTGTTGAATTGATCATTCTTCTGCACATTTATTCAAACAGATTATTTGATGATGATAAATTACTGGACCCGTTATCTGCATATGGAAAACAGTTACTTCTTTATTTCGGTGAAACATGTAAATAATAATATGTTTGGCCCATTGACTAATTAAGAGATCAATAAGAGTCTCGCTTTCCCGTCTGATTAAATCAATCCTTTGGTCTGACCTGTGTAATATTTGTTTCTGCAGAAAACACACAATGATGTACTCTGGTGTTGGGTGCACGTGTGTTGTTGGCGCTGCCCTCATGCCATGGCCGTGTGTAAGCACTATATGTCTTTAAAGCATCCTCTCATTGTGGTAATCAGGTCAGCGTAGCTTTGACGGAGGGCTATAAATCAGCCTCGAGGCCGGCCACACCAGAAGCTGCAGCAGAGCGCCAGTCGCTTCACCGCACTGGCTCTGTGTTTTTCGACGGGAAAGCCGATCAAACGTTTCTGTGCACGTTTAGACACTTTGTACAGGTCCACAGCGAAAATAACACACTGACAGTCTTTCTGAACCTGGGCTCCTTCAAACGATCCATAACTGCGGCAGAAATATGTTGTAAGATGGAAAGTGCACAAATTCTGTTCTAAATCTACACGCGCATGACGTGCTGCTCCCTGTGCTCGTCTGCCCAGTCTCAGTGACTGTTAATGCTGTCGCAAAAGACATGTGCGTAGGGCCAAATACGCGGACAGAGAGTCTTCGGCCTAAAGGCTGGTGTGTAGTCCTCCGTCAAATCTACGCAAACCTTCTCGGCGCACACGGCAGCCCACCAGAAAGATTAACAGAGGACTATAAACCAGCCTTCAGTCGCAGGGTCCGAGTGCTGCTAAAGCCCAGTGAAAGTGGCACGAACCGAGTAAAATACAGCTGCAGGTGGCAGGAAACCCCCCTCTGAGGGGCTGGAGCGGAGCCAAAGACACGGAGGTGAAACCTGACACAACAAGCGCTTCTGAACAGATCAACGCACGCACTAAGCAAAGATTTCCCTTTCACAGTTGCTTTTGGATTCTCTTTTGCTGCTGGATTTGCGTGTGTTCGAGGTCCCACCAGCCTGTGGGAAAATCACATTAACCTCACAACATATTTTTATTTGAGGCTCATGAAAACAAAGACAACCTGTAACAACATTCCCACCTCGCTCAAACTCCCACTACTCATCATTTCCAAGCTAACATTTATCTTGTCGCTGCAGCTGTCGGATTGTTCTGTGTGGACCAGAGTTAGAAATGTTCCTGCGGTTCTCACACTGTCCATGTTCTGAATATTCTAGAGTGACGTTTACCTGGTGCTCACTGGATTCACAAAGGGTCCAAATGAAGTGTCTGAGCTGGTCCAGCTGCTCCCTCAGTCCACACTCGGCCACAGGTGAGTCCAAGTGGAAGTGGAAGCCCCCGTCAGGCAGCACCAAAGGGTGGTGGGTGTCGAAACTCACCAATACATCACCTGAGCAGCCAGACATGTTTACTGATGATAAAATGTGAAATAGTGTAAAGTGCTCACAGAAATAACACTCATCATGTTTACACACACAGAGTTACAAAAATACAAGTCTGATTATGTCAGAGAAGCGGAGCCCCTCTGTCCCAGTGACAGCAGGTCAAAGAGAAGGGGGCAGCATTAGGATTATCAGTTAAAAACAGGATTATAAACCGCTCACAGCAGCTTGTCCACGGCCAAGAATGAGTCCTAAACATGTGTAGTATCTTTTCTGTCTCTTGCTTGTCTTCTTACCTGCTGCAGTAATCCAGGTACGTCGTGTACTCATGCAGTATTCCAACTGTCCTGCTGTGGATGTAAACCTAGTGAGGATCCAACGGAAGAGGTACAAAGTGTACTCTAAGAACTATTCAAGATCATATACACTAGACCTATTCTACTCAAGGCCTGCGGGCCAGATCAGGCCCTCCAAACTATCTCATTTGGCCCACGGCCCATTTTCCAAATATAAAAACATATATTTTTTCTATTTTACTGCTTAAGTCCTGGTTTGGTATAGTCCTAGTTCAGACCTGGTTGGGACTGGTCTAGTCCTCGTTTAATCCTGGTCCAGTATTGGAGTAGAAGTTGTTGGTAAAGCATTTTGAATTGTATTTTTCTAATCTAATATAGCAGTTATAATATTGACACGATTGAAATCTGTAGAGCCCAGGGGGCCATCACCTCTGACAAATCGGGCCCTCAGGAAAATGTAGTTGAACAGTCCAAAATACAGAAACAACTACAAATATCAGATCTGAATCTAAACTATCTCTGTCATGTTGTGAAAGGGAGAAGAACGTGAGTGGCTCTTACACGTGTGCAGAGCTGCTGCTTGGTCCAGGGCCGATGGGCTCCACATGCTCCAGCCGGCTCATACAGGCGGCCATACAGGGGGCCCATACAGGGGCCATACACAGGCTCAGCGAGGTGGTGCAGACTGTGCAGGATGTAGATTGGGGAGAGCGAGCGCAGAGAGGCCCAACACGTCTGCACAAACACCACACAAACACAGTTTTTTGTACTTTCAAAACTCTTCTTTACTTCAGCTCTCCACTTAATAGATGTGTAAACTTTCTTATACCATGAAGTGTTTTTTTTCCTTTACTTTTTATCTCCAATGTATTTATCATAATGTCCCTTCTCACCCTGGACATGGTCTATTTGAACCCCTCCCTCAGGGAGGAGGCCACGCCCCTCAGGCAGGAGGCCACTCCCCTCAGGCAGGAGGCTACGGTCCATCCGGATCAGAACCTCCCACAAGACACAAGAAATAGTTTTCTTTCCTCTGCCGTTGGGACTCATGAACACTTCTAAACACCCTGCCAACTTTAACTGCAACTCTTCGTTCACTCTGTCGCACTCAAACTGTAATCTAACTGTAACTCTTGTGTACATAGAAATGCCTATTTTATTTTTTACATATAATTTTTTAAATGGTTTCTTAATGCCCTTGGATTGAATATATGTTGTTTTATTATTGCTGCAGTGTTTTATGTTGCACCTGTAAGCCAGAGACAAGTTCCTTACGTTGTGAATTTTGTGCATTGACAATGGCAATAAACTCTTTCTGATTCTGATAATGTAAAAAAAATAACGGTCAGATATAGAAAGTGTGCACGTGTATGAGTGGAGCAGAAGTAGAAAAAGATCTGAACGCTGTTTTTTGACGAAAAAAAAAAGTAATTCTCAGTCTGTGGCTCTAGTCTGAAAACTCGGAAATGTACCCTCCTCTGAATAAGCCCTGCCCACTGGGCGGAGCCTCCTGATGATAGCCTGTCCTGTTTATCTATTTGTTTACCCAGTTTCACCTGAAACTAATCTTCTTTGTTCCCCGGTAATGGGCCATAGATCCGAGTTTTGAAAGTATTAAAAATATTAATCTATGTGGATTTTATGGCGAAGGTGAACACCAAGCTCCTCCTTCGGCTTGCACTTTGGGTGGGCTCTCTTATAATATTACCACTTATTTTTATTATTCGCCCTTCGAGGCAGTTGCTGTAGTGATTTTGGGCGTTGTTAAAATAAACTGAATTGAAAACGTGTCTGTTGAGGAACCCAGGCTCAGTGACGTGTCAAGTGGAATCAGAATGGTAAACCTAAGAGTCTTGCTAGTTCCTTGTTCTCAGGTGCAGTGAGATGTTTGACCTTGAGCAGAGTCTTGGGGGGCGTGGCCAGCAGGTTGAGGGCACAGGACAGCTTCAGGCTCTGCTCCAGGGACACTTCTCCCAGGCCTTTCTCATGAGCCCAGTCCAGGATCAGGTCCAGACAGGCCCTGAGGTGCACCCCTCTGGACCACTGGTAGAAACCCGCCTCAGAACCTACAAGTCCCAAGGAGCACACATTTGACCCATGGAGTCTGCAAACATGGCCCGAACTCAGGCTTCCAAGCTCTAATAACGTCACTTGTTTCAGCCACAAATCTGAATGAGGATGTTGCAGTTCCCTTTGTCACCAGTGGAGAGCAGTATCACCGCAAAAATAACTGGACTCCCAGTGTGGATGTTGATTTGAAGATATGCAAAACTTGAATATCAAATATATTGATTATAGCAAAAAATGCTGCAAAAAAAGCAGATTCAAAATAAAAATGAAAAAAGGTTCAAATATGAGACGTGACTTAAACGCTGGGGTTAACGCTTAAAAGCTGCGCACTTTAACCTTTAAAGACACAGTCTCACAATTGCCAGTCCTAATAATGCATAATTACAGAATGATTGTTGACAACAATAAACAACATTTACTAAAGCGTTGGATAAAGGATTTATTTCAGGAGCATTTCAATCGGTCAACTGGACCGACGCATGGTCCGCCGGGGTCTGCCCACGTGCCAGGGGAGAAGAAAGCACGAGCACAGGTTTAGCAGCGACATAGTAACGAGCTTGGAGAGATATCGAAAAAGGAATATCGCTACAGTTGTCTTGGAGATATGTGTAGTTACAATATTGTTTAGGATTAAAACGATTAAAAAATGAGCTCAAAAAGAGACAGAAACATCAAACAAGTGATATTTCTACACTTTCATGCTCCGTTCATGTCATTTTAGCACTTTTATCTTGTGAACATCCTCTCAATATCGCTGGTGGTTTTGTCAGAATTGCACAGCAGTATTCATGTGATAATATCGGTGTAACGTGCCCATCGTGCACTCTGCTTTTACGTGTTTAAAGGGTTTATTTCATGACATGAAGGAAGCTGATGGAACCATCGTCTTCTGCAGAGTGTCAGCACAAATGAATCGTGTTCATTTCGTCTCGTTGGCATTATTTCATCTGCCCGAGCAGGTGCGAGGGTTGACAGGTGGGAAAAGGTTCAGTGTGGCCTTTTCCAGTGCAATATTCAGAGCTAAAGCATCAGAATGTCCATATTATGATGGAAACATGCGTTAGATCGCCACAAACCTCTCTCCATGAGCGAGTTGAACAGCGACGCGTTGATAAAGTAGAAGATGTATCCGATGAGCTGGGCGGAGATCTCTGGATGCAGCTGTCCGTCCTGCAGCAGTCTCCATGTTTGGTTGAGGACCTCCACAACCTGCTGGACCTCCTCTGGGACAGGAGCAGGAGCATCCAGCACCGGGGAGCCGTCTGCGGGCTCTGCAGCGTCCAGACCCCCCCTGAACGGATTACAGTCCAGAACAGCGGGCAGGAGAGGGTACAACACCTGACCAGAGAGCGGAGCGAGAAGAACAAGCGTGAAGTCTTCTTAATCGTGCTCGTGTCTGCCACTCTTAACACAAAACAAGATGGATTTGGGAAGCTGAAAGAAAAGGTGAAATATTTCTGTCGTTTTCTTGTTCTTTGCTTTTTCTGCCGTGGGATCGGCTTGATGCTTCGTGGTGAAAGTGTCTGTGTTTGGGGGGAAAGTGTTAGGATTAGTGCATTCACATCTCAGCACTAACGAAGGAAAACTCGAGCCTCCAGATCTGAAAGTGCGGCTCCGTAACAGACACGTCTTCACAAGGTTTCAAATTCTGGAATGAAGGCAGAATGAAGTAGACCGTGACTGATTTTCAATGATTACCAGATAACAGGTCTCAATAAGACTTCCAGGGTAGAATGTAGTCAGTTAGTTTGCTTCTCTCCTATAAAGGATGGAAAAATACAGTTTCTAACCTCAGAACAGTTTTGGAGCTTCACAGAAAGTGTAATTTGTGGTCAAGTGTGTCATATATCTGTAAAAAACAAAAGAAACACTATTGTGAGCCTGACATCTCTTTAAGTATTTGTCCAGTCAAACCTCAAAGTCAGGATTTTGCCTTGATCCAAAATGTCGGGTGTCTTCTAATCCGTTCCAAACTCCAGGCTCTGGCGTCCTCTTCACTTTGGCCTCCTGCCTTTTTCCGTTCTGCCATTTAGAAGGCTTTTATTTACACACATTCAAAGGTCTGTTGTTATTGACTCAAACCTCGAAAAGACGATTCTCTGACTTATTATTTTAAATTCAGATGTAATCTCTCAATGTGAAATGCACCAGTGTTCTGCCTGGGAAGTGTTAGTGTTACGATTATTGTGAGAAGAAACATCACGATTCAACCATTGTTCACCGTTACTGAACTTCTAAAACATCTCGTTTCAGATTACCCACAGACTGTGACCTGTTTTACTTCAGCATGGAAATACTTAAAGGGCCTTCAGACGGAAAAAAGACTGTTCCTGAGGGCCCTTGAGGTCCTAAAACTTTATAGCTTCAATTTATGGATTTCTGAGGTCAAACAAATCATTGAACACGGCAGCTCAAATATCACTCTACGGCTCGCTGTATGGCTCGCTGTACGGCTCACTCCACGGCTCACTCCACGGCTCACTGTACGGCTCGCTGTACGGCTCGCTCTACAAGTCACTCTACGGCTCACCCTTCGGCTCACTCTACGGCTCACTCCACAGCTCACTGTACGGCTCACTCTACAGCTCACTTCAGCTCACTGTCTACGGCTCACTCTACAGCTCACTTCGGCTCACTCTACGGCTCACTCTACAACTCACTTCGGCTCCACCTACGGCTCACTCTACGGCTCACTCTATACGGGCTCACTCTACAGCTCACTGTTCGGCTCACTCTAACGGCTCACTCTAACGGCTCACTATAACGGTGGCTCACTCTACGGCTCACTCTACGGCTCACTGCGCAGTATACAGGAAGAAAAGCTCCTTTAGTTCCACATAAAGCTGGACATTTCTACAAGTTGAAGCTTCATCCTTTTCTACTTGCTTCTTGTTCAATCTTCCAAGCCCAGTGCCAGCTCCAGAATCCAGAAAAATGTAAGTGGTGTGGGCTCAGGGTGGCACCAGCACAAGCCAGATGAATGATGACTTCACATGGAATCCACCCTGAAAAGATCGTTTCACCAGTACGCAAAAGCCAACAAGAAACGTGACACCAGAACATGGGAATGAATGTTATATAAAGTCATCCTCCAGAAAGTACAGCGCTTCAGTCTGCAAACACTGTTTAAGGATGTTTGCGTCATGTTGACAAGTCAGCAAGTGGGGCCACAAAGACCAAGTCCATCTCAGACATGTCTGCAGATGAGCCGCTGATCTTTTGTTCAGCAGGACCACAGTCATTTGGCAAACAATGGAAGAACGTGCACGGAGCAGCCACAAGTGTTTGTTTGGGCTGTGGATTTGAATGAGCTCAGGAGGGATTATAGTCGTTGCTAGATATGAAGTTAAAATCAGAAGCCTAAACATGGATGACATGAACGATTGTTGGGTGGACTGTAAATATTGTGATTTAGTGGCTGCAACACTCGACACCCAGCCAGAAGATGCCAGGTTTGAGTCTCAGACCAAGCAGGGTACTTCTGTGGGGTTTGCAAACATCTCCGTCTGTCTTTGTGGTTTCTGATTCTCCTGATCTGCTACAGGACAATCCAGTCTGCAAATACAAATGTCTGATGTTGATGCAAAAACAAAAGTCAATCCCGAAACCCAGTCTCCCGCGTGAAGGGCAGCCAGCTAACAATAGCAATCTACGGCCCATTACAGGGCTGTTGGTGTAACAAAGAAGATTATTTCATGGAAACTTAAAACAGTGCAAACAAGTAGATAAACTAACAGGCTATTATCAGGAGGCTCCGCCCAGTGGGAAGGGCTTACTCAGAGTAGGATAAGTGTTTGAGTTCTCAGACTAGATCCACAGATTGAGACTGACTCTTGGATGAGAGTCCAAACGCCTTGTTTTTCTCAAACTGTGTCCAGATGATACAACTGAAGCTTGTTCTACAATGGAACCCTCCTGGACAAATGAGGGATTACACCGACTCTAAAGGATGGTTAGAAGTGACTTGTTGAAACGTGGCGCTGCTGTTGCTTCACTTCTCCTCTGCACGTGCTGAGTTCGGCACAAGATTCCCACACAAGTTTGTCCTCAGAGCACATGTGCAGACCTCCAAAACAAGTTCACAATGTGAGTAAGTCTACAAGTCTGGCTTAAACCAGGCGTGTTCAAACTTTTGTCATCACACCTTTACTCAGGCCGGGAAACCTAAATACAATATCTGTTTTGCATCAAAAGGTTTGTCATTATGGGGGAGGTTCTAATCTTGTAGTAAAATGTTCTGCTCAGTGCTTATGGTAGTGTGGGCCAACTTATCATGAGGACCAACAAAAATTGATTGATTAGTTCCAACACGACTGAATGAAACAATTGATTGGTTTACGTATTTATTTTCAACTTCTTGTGGCGTTCACTTGAAAACATGATTATGGAATATTAGTCCTTCCAATCCATTCACTTCAAAGATGTTTCCTCCCAGAGACAGTTACTATTGGATTAAAAAAGTAGTCCTTATTTTTTACTCTTACTTGAGTACTTTCTCTGATTACTACTTTGAACTTCTGATTGATTCATACTATTTAGAAGTAATGGTAATCTTCCTTATTCCAACCAACACTGATGAGGACCGATCTTCTCACTTCTACATGAGCTCAGACGAAACAAGCACGAGCGTAAATGAGCGTCTGCGAAGGCGAACAGCAGCGCCTCCTGTGTCTTTACTGCATTCCCCACATCTGTGTCTGACAAGTTCTGTAGAAAAAGTGCCTGTGAGCCAGCTGTGCGGTGACAGGCCTGACGGACGACATGTCTCCCCCGAAAACCAGGGAAAAAACCAACCTAACCTCAGCCATGTCAAAATGTTTGTGTTCTGCAAAACCCCAAACACGGTAAATATCTGTTTTCGGTCTTGGTAGTAATACAGTAATTATCCAGCATCCAAATCTGTGTAAGGGGGAAGAATAGAGTCAAGGAGTGTACATCTGGAAGTCGTTTAAGTTTGATAACCGCGTCTATTCGCCGAAACCAAGACAGACAGCAACTATTTAGGAGTTCTGTAAGTTTCCTCTGAATATCATTGACATCCTTTGACTTGTGACTGGCAGCACATGTGAGAACTGGCTCGGACTACTCTGCCACGATGTGTCTCTTGAAGTGGTCATATTATACTGTGTTCTAATTGGCTGTGTTCGTCAGCGCTGAGGTCACTGGAGAGGCGATGTCACTGGGAATAGAGTTTTAGGAGTAAAAATAGGGCCATCGCTTCATTAAGGCTGGATTTTTGGACGCAGTCTTGACATACGCCCACACACCACTGGAAATCAGAATGAAACTTTCCCGGCGCCGGTCCATGCCAAGGGTGTGGTGCTTTTTGGTGTCCACAATGAAATACTTATTCATTTTACTTTATGGACGGAGGCAGAGTAGCTAGTGTTCTCGCCTCACAGCAAGTAAGTTTGCATGGGTTAGGGTTAGCAAGTGTCTCATAGGTTAATCCTCCAGCTAGGTCCTGACCAGGTCTAGAACAAGACCTGGAGCTGGGTCCCGGGCCCTTCACTGCTCCAGAAGGATGTGACAACATTTGGAATTTTTTTAGCAGTGAGTGTCAAACCTGTGACTGGTGAGGAAGGAAAATGTTCTCCTGTTATAAAAGTCTACACACTTAAATATTAAGTAGGGACTTAATATTTAAGTGATGTTATTTAAAAACATCTCAAAACAGAAACAAACAAATTCACTCACATGTCACAGACTTTGGGATCACACACAGTTGAACTCACGACCTTTCTCTCTTTTAATCATATGTTTCTTTGTGGAAAAAAAGGTATTTTTGTGAGAAGAGTTGAAGTGTCCTTTATCTCCTCATGGCGTTAGCTAGCTATGAGCAACAACTGGGTTTCTATTTTACACTATAAAGTCAATTTGAGTGAAATAATAGCCCCAGGGACAAAAATGAGGCAAAGAAACACATGTTGTGAGTTTTGCTGCCCATAGTGCTAACGGTTATTAATAATAATAATAATACATTTTATTTAAAAGCGCCTTTCAGAACACCCAAGGACACTGTACAAGAGAATAAAACAACAGAATAAAACAACAGAATAAAACCCACAGTACAGAACTATGATGGTGTTGGGTGAACCTGAGTTATGGTGGTGTAGGATGACTGAGTTATGTGGTGGTAGGAGTGACTGAGTTATGTGGTGTTGAGTGACTGAGTTTATGTGGTGTTGGAGTGACTGAGTTATGTGGTGTGAGGAGTGATTGAGTATGTGGTGACTTTAGTGAGTGACTGAGTTATGTGGTGTTGGGTTGAGTGACTGAGTTATGTGGTGTAGGAGTGATGAGTTATGTTGGTGTGGAGTGATGACGTTATGTGGTGTAGGATGACTGAGTTATTGTGTTGGGAGTGACTGAGTTATGTGGTGTTGGAGTGACTGAGTTATGTGTGTGAGGAGTGACTGAGTTGTGTGTGGGTGTTGGAGTGACTGAGTTATGTGGTGTAGGAGTGACTGATTATGTGGTGTAGGAGTGACTGAGTTGTGGTGTTGGAGTGACTGAAGTTATGTGGTGTAGGAGGTGAGCTGAGTTATGTGGTGTTGGAGTGACTGAGTTCTATGTGGTGTTGAGTGGATGAAGTTATGTGGGTAGGAGTGACTGGAGTTATGTGGTGTAGGGAGTGACTGAGTTATGTGGTGTTGGAGTGACTGAGTTATGTGGTGTTGGAGGTGACTG
This sequence comes from Chaenogobius annularis, assembly GCA_015082035.1. Taxonomy (NCBI): domain Eukaryota; kingdom Metazoa; phylum Chordata; class Actinopteri; order Gobiiformes; family Gobiidae; genus Chaenogobius; species Chaenogobius annularis. The sequence goes on from BJKM01000313.1 coordinate 624,649, forward strand.
AGTTATGTGGTGTTGGAGTGACTGAGTTATGTGGTGTAGGAGTGACTGAGTTATGTGGTGTATGGATTGTCTGAACAAGTGGAGTTTTGATCTGATTTGAAAAGGTGGAAGGGTGCTATGTGCGGAGGTCCAGGAGGGAGAGAGTTCAGAGCTAGAGCAGAGCGGCTAAGGCTCTGCCCCCCATTGAAATAAGACGGAAAGAGGGGACAGAGAGCTGGAGAGAGGAGGGACCTGAGGGAGCGAGAGGGAGTGGAGATGTGGAGGAGGTCAGAGATGTACTCGGTGGAGCCAGGTTATGGATAGCTTTGAAAGTATTTGGATAATTTTGAAGTGAATCCGTTGTTTAATGGGGAGCCAGTGAAGTTGTTTGAAGGATGGGGGTGATGTGATGGCGGGAGGGCGTCCTGGTGGATAATGCGGGCTGCAGAGTTTTGGAGAAGCTGCAGTTTACTGGAGGGATTTATTGGGTGAGACCAACAGAGGAGAGAGTTTACAATAATGGATCCGGGAGGTGACTAGACTGTGGACAAGTGTGGCTGTGGTGGAGGAGTGAGAGAAGGACGGAGACGAGAGATGTTGCGAAGGTGGAAGTAGGCAGAACAAGTGATGTTGTTGATTGATGTGGGAGTGGAAAGAAAGGGTGCTGTCGAGGATGACACCCAGACTCTTGACTTGAGGGGAGGGGAGGACAGTGGAGTCACTGATAGAAATTGTGAAACTGTTTGATTTTGAGAGAGTGGGTTAGCACTATGAGCACTACTAGCGCTAACCTCTAGAGTGGCGAGAACAAGCATTCACACGAGGTAAAACACGTCCAAGCTTGTATCGATATCTGATCTGTCTGGCCCTTTTTCCAGTTACTAAAACGTCAGCTCCATTACGCATCATGAGAAATGGTGATTGACAGATTGTTGCACAGCGTTTTACAGAGCCTTTGCACATGTGCGTTAACGTGCCACTTTCCTGCCCCCAACCCTAATTCCAAAGGCTTTGTTTTATCTGACCTACTATTCTGTAGACGGGCGCAGGAGTGCTGTTTTAGGATTGAAATGTCTCTGGGTTAGGACAACGTTTTCCATCTGGCTTTGCATTTTTCCAATGTCTCCACTCCAAGGTCATTTGGGGTATTTTTCTTACCGCTTCAGCGCCGCTCCGTGCACAAGCACGTGTTTACTGCTTTGCTTTGGGGCAACACCTTAATTGTCTCTTGTAAAACATCTGCGCTAATTCCTTCCACAATCCGCTAAAAATGTGATCCTGGCAACCATTAATGGCATCTCCTCCCCCCGAAAGACAAGTCCTCTCTCTGGTGGAATGGCCCACTGTGGTCGGCCCATTAGAAACCTATAGGCCCCTTATCCTCAGCTTGTCTTTGATTATTTTCTTTTCTTCATGAACACCATAACCAGCAGCAGGAGCCCAGATGGAGCAGGGTTACACCTAAATGGCTCCAACACTTTCCTTAGCGCACGGGTAAAGCCAAATGTTGTGGTTACTTACTAAAACATTCATTGATCACTTTACAAGGGAGCAGGAAGTTCAGTGAGTGCAGCGAGATACAGAACATACCATTACAAAAGGCAGCATTCCAACATACATTTATGGGGCTTTTATATTTCATATGGAGAACACTGCTGTTCTAATCTTTTATGTTCAATTTTATTCTGTTTTTATTCATTTTTTGGTACAATTTAACTTGATGAATAATGGGTGAATGGAAGCGTCAGCAAGAATGTTGAAACTCGAGGGAAAAGTGTAGAATATTCTAATAGTTTGGATAAAAAACTGAACTGAACTGTCTATAATTAAACTGTTGAAGAGGCTTTTGGTGTATCTGTAAAGTAACGTTAGAAAGTGATATTTCTGTGCTTTTATGGTTATTTTATGGTCTTTTAATTGTTGTTGTACAATACTTGAACCATAAATGAGAAACTTGCCAGCATCATGAATATTGAGATGTAAAAATAACCAAAATACTGTGATATTGTATCGTCACATGCAGAGTAGCCCAGTGTTACATTTTAAACGCATTTACTGTGCTACTTTGTTAAAAAGGAAGCCTGTGAAAACAAAACTAATGTGTTAAGTGACCCGTTACCCAACAAATGTAATTTGAGTTGCAAACTAACACAAGGTCTGACAATAATATCGAGCTGCAATGCTTAGTTTTGTAGCAAAACAGCTAAAAACAGAGGGGATTACATTTCAGTGCAGACATGTGCTGTTACTAAGCACTTTTATATTGTAATTCTTTGGAACATGACAGCAGAAAAAGGAAAAGAAGAAAAAAAAAGAATTTCTACAATTCTGTTTGCCTCTTCAAAATGTCACAATACATATTGTACGGAGAAAAGAATACTGCAACAATATTGTATTGTTAGGTTTGGATATTATTACAGCCCTAAATAAAACACTGCCTTATTATTGCCATAAAATCAAGGTAGTCTTGTTTTGGAATATTGCTCATTCCTGGATGAAACGTGGTTGAAAGTTCATAAATGAAACATACCTTAGTAAAATAATAAACGCACTGTTGAAATGCCAGCATGATGACCTCCTCCAGGACACCGATTGTCTCCTCCATGGCTGAACACACACAAGACAGATAGATCTGGAGGACTGAAACAATCCAATTGAAGGCGTCGTCATTATCAACACAAATCATAACTTTTAAACTTGTATTACCCAAGTTGTGTTCAGTGCCTTCCACATGGCCCGGCTCCTTACTGCTCCTCCAGTCCAGAAGCACGGGCAACTGGAACTGGATGAAGTGCAGGAGCTCCAGGCTGTTGGACATCCACACCACCAGGGGGCGCAGGCCTGAGATCACAGCCTCCAGGTTGAGAGACTCCTCTGATTCTAAACTGTGACAGAAGAACGCGTAAGACGAGTATTACGGGTCACTCTGATGTGGCTCCGACTTACTCTTCAGGTTGGACCGCAGCGAGATCCTTTGTGAGCTCCTGAGCACCAGAAATGAAAATGTGTCAGTGAACTATGGAGGACTGTGTGCCAAAATGAAAGGATTAAATGTACAATTATTAATTATTTATATGTCATGAATTCATTTCAATTGTACGATGAATTAACTAAATGTACAATGAATTAATAAATGTACAATGATATGTTAATAAATCATTCAAGAAAAATTCCCAGTCTAGATTTGAAAAAATTGTAATTCATTCCAATTCATTCATGATTTCACAGTGTTGGACTGTTTTGCTGCTCTGGTCCAGCCCATTTCTCTACAGTGGGATCAAAGGTCAGGGGTCACTGCTGTTACTGTATCACTGTTGTTGCATCGCTCTGGTCGCGTTTGCGCCGCTCTGGTCGCGTTTGCGCCGCTCTGGTCGCGTTTGCGCCACTCTGGTCATGTTTGCATCGCTCTGGTCGTGTTTGCATCGCTCTGGTCGTGTTTGCGTCGCTCTGGTCATGTTTGCATCGCTCTGGTCGTGTTTGCGCCGCTCTGGTGGCGTTTGCGCCACTCTGGTCATGTTTGCATCGCTCTGGTCGTGTTTGCATCGCTCTGGTTGCGTTTGCGCCGCTCTGGTCATGTTTGCGCCGCTCTGGTCATGTTTGCATCGCTCTGGTCGCGTTTACGCCGCTCTGGTCGTGTTTGCATCGCTCTGATCGCGTTTGCGCTGCTCTGGTCGTGTTTGCATCGCTCTGGTTGCGTTTACGCCGCTCTGGTCGTGTTTGCATCGCTCTGGTGGCGTTTGCGCCGCTCTGGTCGTGTTTGTATCCTCCATAGTAATCATGTTATATGACGTTCTCAAAACATACTTAAAGGCGCTGTACAGGATTTTTACTGTCTTAAAATATGAAAAACAGATGTTTCAAGTGTGAAGCAGTGTAAATAAGGTTAAAAACACTTGTTGCGAGGGTTGAAGATTGTAAATAGTGAGGTGTTGTGGAGAAGGTAAATGACACGTGACAACACTAAAAAACGACAGATTTCTTAAGCCCTACTTTCATATCCTCCAAAGTTGTGAAATGGAACTGATTTCCATAGCAAATATTTGGAATATGGCATAACGATATAAATAGAATAGAAATTAGAATAGCTCATTTTCAAACAGCTTCTGTCTTCAGGAACACACAGTTGTAAACACGTTTAACATGTTTGTCTTTGTCAGTGCCTGCGGGACATTTGGTTTACGTGTGCTTAAGATTTAAACACGGCATTGTATTTACCAATGAAAGCGACTTTGAGCCCGCCCCTGAGCTTACCCACACACTGCTCTGAAGATGACTGGCTGTAAGTAGAAGCAGTCTGCGCAGCTGTGAGGCCTGCAGGCTTGTGGCACAGTGCTGGACACACGTGCTGAGCAGAAAGGCTACTGTCAGTGGTGGTCGATCTGTGCGGTCAGCGCTGTGTTGTCCCATGGTCACGATCTCCCTTGTCACAATGTCTAAAGTGTGTGTGGAGAAGTGTACAGTGAGCTCGTGTCCGTCTGGGCTTTTGAAACATGGAGGTGGTGCATGAGCGGTCGTCGTGGAGAGGCAGGTGCTGCACATGGTCACTTCCTCTGGACTGGTGGGAGAGCTGGCCAGTAGCCAGCGCTCAGCAGTGAAGGAATCCTGAACACAAAAGAACACAAGCAACAACAGCAAGCAGCAGATTTTAATTCACGTGTTTTTGGTTTGCCACTCAACAGTTTTGAACCCTAAGAGTATGTCTCTGAGGACAGGGATGTGGGCGGGAATAGGTGGAAGGTGAACACATTTTCTGAGCACTCAAGCCTCACATATGCATAAATTGATCAAAATACAAATGTGAGTAAGCTAATAATGAAGAAGCACTGTTACGACATGCCTTAAATGTGTCTTATAAATAGGGTTAGGGTTAACCCTCTGGACCTGACTTTTACAACGGTCCAAACATATTCCTCACTTTCTCCCGTATTCTGACCATCCAAATTATTCTCTGTGATGAGTTTCTAAGTCGTTTTCACAATATTCAGAAGCAGAAGCAGAACACACACGGTGATCTGATTTGGACCCTAAGAACTGCTTTTACAACATATCTGTACTGGCGCAAAATTGGTGCATATTTTGCCTAACGACATGACAAAAAAAAAACACCTTAACGTGGTGGAGGGGTTTGAGCGCCCGAATGATCCCAGGAGGTATGTTGTCCAGGGCTTCAGGCCCCTGGTAGGGTCTCCCAAGGCAAACAGGTCCTGGGTGACGGGTCAGACAAAGAGCGGTTCACAAGCCCTTTATGAATAGAAGAAAACCAAGGCCAGTTACGTCGCACGGATTGGCGTTACCGGGGCCCCATCCTGGAGCCAGGCCTGGGGTGGGTGCTCGATGGCGAGCGCCTGGTGGCGGGGCGTTTCCCCATGGGGCTCCACTTCTCTGGTGTTGCCTGCGGGGCGTGGCGACGGGCTGGCGTGGGCTTCCTTATAACCCCACAGCTTAGCTGTCACGTGTTGGAGTTCACCCCAGTGAACGAGAGGGTCGCGCCTTTGGGTTGGGGACATGTCTTTCACTTTTGTGTCGGCCCACGGGCCAAACAGCAGAGCCTTCTTGGAGACCCTGGGAGGGGTACTGGAGAGTGCACCGACTGGGGACTCCGTTGTCCTACTGGGGGACTTCAACGCCCACGTGGGCAATTGACAGTGACACCTGGAGAGGGGTGATCGGTAAGAACGGTCCCCCCGATCTATACCCGAGCGGTGTTCAGTTATTGGACTTCTGTGCTAGTCACGGATTGTCCATAACAAACACCAAGCACAAGGGTGTCCACCAGTGCACGTGGCACCGGGACACCCTAGGCCGGAGATCAATGATCGACTTTGTTGTCGTGTCATCTGACCTCCGGCCATGTGTCTTGGACACTTGGGTAAAGAGAGGGGCGGAGTTGTCAACCGATCACCACCTGATGGTGAGTTGGATCCACTGGCGGCGGAGCAAGCCGGACAGACTTGGCAGGCCCAAGCGCATTGTGAGGGTCTGTTGGGAAGGTCTTGCGGAGCCCGCTGTCAGTAGGGTCTTCAATTCACACCTCCGGGAGAGCTTCTCGCAGATCCCAGGGGAGGCTGGGTACATTGAGTCCGACTGGACCATGTTCTTGACCTCCATTGTCAATGCAGCTGCTCGGAGCTGTGGTCGTAAGGTCTCTGTTGCCTGTCGTGGCGGCAACCCCCGAACCCGGTGGTGGACACCGGAAGCAAGGGATGCCGTCAGGCGGAAGAAGGAGGCCTATCAGGCCTCTTTGGCTTGTGGGACCTGCACTGTCACTGCACTTCACTTTCTGCACTCACAACTGTAAATTTAATTGTAACTCTTGTGTACATAGTAATGCCTATTTTTATTTTACACTATAGTAATTTTAAATTGTTTCTTAATGCATGCCCTTTGGATTGAATATATGTTGTTTTTATTATTGCTTAGTGTTTTATGTTGCAACTTAAGGCTGAGACAAGTTCCTATGTTTGTGAATTTTGTTCATTGACAATGGCCTGTGGCCGTTGACGGGTATCGGCGGGCCAGGCGTACCGCAGCTCGTGCTGTCGCAGAGGCAAAAACCCGGAGCTGGGAGGAGTTCGGGGAGGTCATGGAGGAGGACTATCGGTCGGCCCCAAAGAAATTTTGGCAAACCATCCGGCGCCTCAGGAGGGGAAAGCAGTGCTTCACTAACACTGTTTAGACCTGCTGACCTCGACTGGGGATGTCGTCGGACGGTGGAAGGAGTACTTTGAGGACCTCCTAAATCCCACTGTCACGTCTTCCGAAGAGGAAGTAGAGACTGAGGACTCGGAGGCTGACTCATTCAATATATCACCCAAGCCCGAAGTCACTGAGGTTGTTCCTGCTGGCAAACTCCTCGGTGGCAGAGCTCCGGGGGTGGATGAGATACGCCCTGAGTACCTAAAGTTTCTGGATGTTGTAGGACTGTCTTGGTTGACACGCCTCTGCAACATCGCGTGGCGGTCGGGACAGAGCCTCTGGACTGCCAGACCGGGGTGGTGGTCCCTCTGTTCAAAAAAGGGGACTGGAGGGTGTGTTCAAACTACAGAGGGATCACACTCCTCAGCCTCCCTGGTAAGGTCTATTCCAAGGTACTGGAGAGGAGAATTCCATCGATAGTCGAAACTCGAATTCATAGGAGCAGTGTGGTTTTCGTCCTGGTCGTGGAACACTGGACCAGCTCTATACTCTCCATCGGGTTCATGAGAGTTTGCCCAACCAGTCCACATGTGCTTTGTGGATCTGGAGACCGTGTCCCTCGGAGTGTCCTTTGAGGGGTGCTCCGTGAGTATGGGATCCGGGGCCCTTTGCTCAGGGCTGTCCGGTCCCTGTATGACCGGAGCAGGAGCTGTGTTCGCATTGCCGGCAGTAAGTCAGACCTGTTCCAGTACTTGTTGGACTCCGCAGCGCTGCCCTTTGTCACTGGTTCTGTTCAACGTTTTTATGAACAGAATTTCTAGTCAAGGGTTGGAGGGGGTCCGGTTTGGAGACCACAGGATCTAATCTCTGCTGTTCGCAGACCATGTTGTCCCGATAGCTCCATCAAACCTGGGCCTGCAACATGCACTGGGACGGTTTGTAGCCGGGATGAGAATCAGCACCTCCAAATCTGAGGCCATGGTTCTCAACCGGAAAAAGGTGGCTTGCCCTCTCCGGGTGGGTGGGGAGTCCTCTCGCCAAGTGGAGGAGTTCAAGTATCTCGGGGTCTTGTTCAGGAGTGAGGGAAGGATGGAGCGTGAGATTCACAGGCGGATCGGTGCAGCGTCTGCAGTGATGCGGTCGCTGCATTGGACTGTTGTGGTGAAGAAGGAGCTGAGTCCAAAGACAAAGCTCTCAATTTACCGGTCAATCTACATTCCTGCCCTCACCTATGGTCATGAGCTTTGGGTAGTGACCGAAAGGACAAGATCGCGGATACAAGCGGTCGAAATGAGTTTCCTCCGCAGGGTGGCTGGGTGCTCACTTAGAGATAGGGTGCTGAGCTCAGTCACACGGGAGGAGCTTGGCGTAGAGCCACTGCTCCTCCACGTCGCGAGGAGCCAGCTGAGGTGGCTCGGGTATCTGTTCTGGATGCCTCCTGGGCACCTCCCTAGGGCGTTGTTTCGGGCATGTCCCACCGGGAAGAGGATAGACCCAGGACATGGCGGGACTATGTCTCTCGGCTGACCTGGGAACGTCTCCGGATCCCCCCAGAGGAGTTGGAGGAAGTGTCTGCTGAGGAGGAAGTCTGGGAGTCCCTGCTTAGACTGCTGTCCCCGTGACCTGGCCCCGGATAAGCGGAAGCAGATGGATGGATGGATGGACATGACAAAAATCTGGCAGAGACCCTTTAAGAATTGCTAGAGCTAAATAGTGACTAATGAGATAATAGCTTAACTAATGAAAAACATGTATCATATTTATAGGTGCAGTGAGTATAGGTAAATTATAGGCGCAGAAAAGTGACCTCTTTTCTGGTGCAGGGTCCATCACGTGCTTGTCTTGTCTTTGCCGTTCAACTTATCCACTTACATTTAAACCATTTAAACCATTTTTATTACAAAAAACTGCAGGCGGGCTCGCCCCTCCATAGAGCTGACTTTTAACTAGGCCTGGGGTCTCAGTGGAGATAGACAAGTTAAATGCCATACTGTGGAATATTCCAGGAAAAGCAATGACATCTCCATGGAGACAAATACATAGTAGTGTGCCTTTAATACACTCTGATATAGTTACAAGTCAAAGTCATGCTCAGACTTTCTTTTCCAAAACATACCAACTCATTGGCTTCTCCAAGCGCTTCGAACTGCTTTACCTGATGACTTTGGCCTGCTGGGTCTTTGAACATGAACATGTAGCTGTGTCCGAGGCCGATGATGTCTCCAGAGTGGAGCGTTACTTCTTTACTCAGCAGCTCCCCGTTCCTCGTCACCACGGCGCCTGGGCTTGGGCACAGGGTTGTCAGGCTGCCGCTTTGATGTCGATGAAAATGGCAGTGTGTTGGAAGGATGTCACCAGCAGAAAGCACTACGTCCACTTTTGGCTCCTGGTTCAGCTCACATGTTTGACCCACTGAGATGTTCGTACTGGCCAGGAGATAGATGACAAAGTCCTACAGCACAGAGAACAGGGAGCACGTGTGAACATATACTACATGACACTGAAAATGGCATTTGTTTTGTAGAAAGCATATGTCCAAACATATCCTAATGTGTTCAAGTTCAAGCACCAACAGAACAACTCCTCCTTGTCGAGCCGCGAGGAGATTTTGAATGGTCTGTTTTTATGAATAAAACAAGGCATTAACAAATGTATTTGAAATAGATGGCACCAAACTGTGAGAGCTGGTCAGGACAGTTTTAGAGAATAAGTAGGACTTCTTATTTTCTACAATATCATGTGTTTCACTACAGTATCACAATCAATGAGGACATTTTATTTCTCAATCATAAATTAAAGTTAGTATGCACAGCATAACACACACAAATTTGCCAGTAGAGGCGGGAGAGAAATTAAATTTGGAGGTCCAGTATGTAAAATTAGAATATCAAGAATCTGGCCCATACTAGAATCTAGAGGTGGGAAAAATATACAAATATGGCAATTGTTGTTTTGGAGAGCTGCAATATTAGAATATTGAGTGTATTATATCGTATATATTGCATTATCTATATTGTATTGCATAATCAAAACTGTTAAAAGACAGACACGTTCAGTGTAATTTCCCAAACTATGTTCTAAAGCAGGGTTCAGCAAATGTTCTCCTGAGGGCCACGTTGGGATCAGCATGTTGTGTGTAGAGACAAACTGAAGAGACACATTTTTTATCTGTGCTGTACCGGCCCCAGCCCTACTAGAAACTCATGGAATAATCAGCTTTATTTAAACATTTTATACAGAAATAGCATCTGAATTTTCTCTTGAAAAATCCCCAGTAAATGCTGTCAATATTGCCCACCCTATAGCAGTGACAGCTTTATTTATTTATTGACCTTTATTTCATCAGGAAAGTCCCACTGAGATGCTTCATCTCTTTTTCAGGGAAGTCCTGGCCCCAGAGGGAGGAGCCTATTGTACATGTGATTAGAGGTGGCGGAAACCGGAGCAAACATGGAAAATGTGGACAGGGAAGATTGACAGAAAAATAAAATCCTTAATATTTTTACAACATCGCTGTCCCACTGAAGCAAAACAGGGACTATTTTACTTTCAATTCCCTACTCATTTTTGTGTCTAACTAAATCTGTGTGTTGAAATAGTTTTGAGCAAGGTGGCGAACGCTTCAGGACTAAATCAACACATTAATGCTGCCACAGCTCCATTTTCCCACACTAAAACTAAGTCCACAAACCTGTGTATCACATCCTTTAAATGATCCTAAAATTTTGGATTATTTTGCCAACTAAAAAAAAAATCTGAAAAATCAGAATCAGAATCAGAATCAGAAAGGGTTTATTGCCATTGTCAATGAACAAAATTCACAAACATAGGAACTTGTCTCGGCGTTAAGGTGCAACATAAAACACTGAAATAATAAAAACAACATATATTCAATCAAAAGGGTACAATTTAAAATTACTAAAGAATAAAATAAAAAATAAAAATAGGAATCACTGTAAATTTAACTGTAATCTTGTGTACATACAAGATTACAGTTAAATTTAACAGTTGTACGTGCAGAAAGTGACAGTGCAGTGAGTGGTTGAATAGTTGCAGTTAAAGTGACAGGTGTTTAGAAGGTTTCATGAGTCCAACAGCAGAGGGAAAGAAACTATTCTTGTGGCGGGAGGTTCTGGGTCCGGATGGACCGTAGCCTCCTGCCGTGGAGGTGCCTCCTGCCTGAGGGGAGTGGTTCAAATAGACTATGTCCAGGGTGAGAAGGGTCAGCTGTGATCCGACCTGCTCGTCCCAGAGCCCTGGAGACGTACAGTCCTGCAGAGATAGAAGTCTGCAGCCGATCACCTTCTCAGCAGAACGCACAATGTGCTGCAGTCTCTGTTTGTCCCTGGCTGTGGCTCCAGCGGATGGCGCTGTAGTCTCTGTTTGTCGCTGGCTGTGTAGCGTACCCACACGTGATGGAGGAGGTGAGGATGGACTCAATGATGGCCGTGTAAAACTGCAACATCATCCGCGCTGGCAACTTGGCTTTCCTCAGCTGCCGCAGGAAGTACATCCTCTGCGGGCCTTCTTGATGAGGGAGCTGATGGTGGGCTCCCACTTGAGGTCCTGAGTGATGGTGGTGCTGAGGAAGCGGAAGGAATCCACCGGTGGTGATGGGGGAGTCTGTCATGATGAGGGGGGCTGGGGGGCTGGGGGGCTGTGACTTTCCTGAAGTCCACGATCATCTCTACTGTCTTCTGGGCGTTGAACTCCAGGTCGTTACCGCTCGCTGCACCAGGACACCAGCCGGTCCACTCCCTCCTGTAGACAAACTCATCCCCGTCCGAGATGATTCCGATGAGGGTGGTGTCGTCCGCAAACTTGGTTCAGCAGTTTGTGTACAGGAGAAGAGCAGAGGGGAACGTACACAGCCCTGTGGAACTCCTGTTCTGATAGTCCGGGTGTCTGAGACATTCTTCCCGCACGCACTGTATCCGATCCGTCAGGAAGTCAGTGATCCACTGCAGGTGGAGTCAGGCACGTTGAGCTGGGGAGAGCTTTTCCTGGAGCAAAGCAGGGAGGAGGTGTTGAATGCAGAGCTGAAGTCCACCAACAGGATCCTGGCGTGGGTTCCCGGGGAGTTCAGATGCTGCAGGATGAAGTGGAGTGCCAGGTTGATGGTGTCGTCTACAGAACCTGTTGGCTCTGTAGGCGAACTGCAGGGGGTCCAGCAGGGAGAGGGTGAAGGACTTGAGGTGGGGCAAGACCAGGCACTCAAATGACTTCATGACTACAGACGTCAGTGCCACAGGCCTGTAGTCATTAAGTCCAGTGATCCGGGGGCTTCTTGAGGACAGAACAATGATGAGCGACTTGAAGCAGGCTGGGACATGGCATGACCCCAGGGAGGTGTTAAAAATGTCGGTGAAGACAGGGGTCAGCTCTCCTGCGCAGTGTCTTAATGTGGCGTTAGAAACGCCGTCTGGTCCAGCAGCTTTCCGAAGTTGGATTTCCGAAATAGCCTGTGAACATCCTGTTCCTGAACTGAGAGGGTGTGGGGAGGTGGGGGACACCAGGTTTGGGTTGGCGGATGTGGCCACCGTGGGGAGGGGTGGTCAAATCAAACCTGGAGTAGAAGCTGTTAAGTTGCACAGCCAGTTTTTGATTGTCTGCAGCAGGGGGGCTCGGGGCTTATGATTGGTGAGAAGCCGGAGCCCCCTCCACACGGAGGCGGGGGTGTTGTCAGAGAACTGCTGCTTGTATTGTACTGTGATCTAGCTCTCGACACCTCTTTGCTAAATCCATACTTCACATCTTTGTAGCGCCCCCTGTCTCCAGCCCTGTGCGCTGCCTCTTCTGCTGCCTTAACTGCCTCAGTTTTGGAGTGAACCAGGGTTTGTCATTGTTGAAAGTGATTTCGTTCTGTGCTGGTTATGAATGTGTGGTATGATGCTGTCCTCACAGAATCGAATGTATGACGTCACAGTGTCCGTGTCCTCATCCAAACTCTCTGTGTCAGCTCTGAAGACCTCCCAGTCTGTAATGTCCAAACGCACATGTAGCTCCTCCGCTGCCTCATTGGTCCACTTCTTAGATTTCCTCACTGCAGGTTTGGAGAGCTTCAGCCTCTGTCTGTACGTGGGGATCAGGTGGAACATGGCGTGATCTGAAAAGCCGAGAGCAGCGCCTTCCCTCTGAGCGCGCGGAGTTTGCGCGTTTACACACTAATGTCCCACGGAAAAATACGAGCATCAAATGACTCTCAGTATCGTGCAGTGACTTTTATGGATGGGCAGGAGACTTGGGGTGTTCATTAATATTTAGTGGATAACATTTATACACAAAAGTGGAAAAAAACGTATATGCAAAAGTCAGTCTCGAACACAGTCTCCAACGTAAAGGGCAAACTCCTGTCCTACTGAGCTATACTAACTCATCAGTTTTAACTGCTGGAGGCATTGAATAGTCACAGAATCTCATGTCACAGATCAATTCATTACAAACGAGCGCTCTATGTTATTAAAATACTGTCTGTTTTTTAATAACAGCGTGTGCAGAGCTCTAAAAGAAGCTGCTGTCCGCTCTGGTTCTAATAGCTCATGTTAGAGGGCGGAGCATGAACGGGCCTCAGAACACGGCCACAGACTGAGCAGCTGCAGGAGAAGAAGAACCAAGCTTCCTGCAGTACTGCTCAGAGGCCTGTAGAGGTCACTAAAAGACATGAGGGAAAAATGTGTGTTTCCAACAAGTAACTCTGGCAAAACATTTCACCAAACTGTCTTAAAGATGCAGAAACACTTGTTTATGCAGGAGAAGCTCACACGTGGAACATGATGAGCACAGGCTAAATGCATCGAGCAGTTCACCTCATATGAACGAGATGTAGCCTAAATGTAAATAAAATCTCAGCGAGAGTCAATTTTAAGCCCTATATGACATAAAAACAAATGCCGTACATTTACTTAGTCTACAGTTGTATTATTATTTACAATAACAATCATAAAAAGACTACATCATTTTTTGTATCATTTTTTAGCTGTTTTCTCATTACCAAAATAAGAATCGTGATGAATCGAATCGTAGGTCATGAATCATGTATCGAACTGAATTGTGAGATTCCTGAATCCTTACACCCCTAAAAACATTTAACAAGGTGAATATCGTAGAAAATGATTCAGCTGTAGTCATTTAGACACTGTTTTGAAAATCAAGACGTTTGGACTTACATCCGAAAGTCATTCTCAATCTGCTGACCTGGTCTAAGAAGTCAGATTTCATGATACTCTGAGCTGCATAAGCCCTACTCTCAGGGAGGAGTTTATTGACAATAGCTTACTTGTTAATCAATTTGTTTACACCGTCTTAGTTTCTCCTTTAACAAATCTTCTTTGTTACCCTAACAATCCTGTAATGACCATGAAACCCTATTGTTAGCTGCTGCAGCTCCTCATCACTGATGAGTATCTGAATGACCAGGGCTGATCCCGCCCCTTGGCTTCAAAATGTTGTATATTTGAGGTAAATTGAACCTTAAACCTCCATTCCTGTTTAAAGAAGGATTCTCTTTTTTAACAAAAAAGAGAATCCTCAGAATCTCCACCTCACTGTCTTCAAAAATGATTTGTGGCTTTAAGATGAAGATACACAGCACTCTGTGGTCCTGAACTCGAGTGTCTTCTATGCTGATAAAGCCTCTTGTGAAGTGGCTGTTTAGTCTCACTATGTGACGCTCTTTACAACTTTCTTCACTGCATTTAACGGAATACACTACGTTGTTCTGTTTTTGTGTTGCATCTTGTCCTTAGGGTGAACCAGTGTTAAAGTGTTGCCCGGCTTAAAATAAACAGGAATTGTTTGCCGTCTAAAATCTTTTGTAGTCCAGAAACATAAGGGACAGAGACTTTCTTCTTGGTTCTGTTTCCCTTTTGTCCTATTTTATGGCTCTTTTTACTTTGTTGAGAGCCCATACGAGGTAACCACAGGCTGAGAGAGCATTTGGACATGTTTTTCCTCCTTCCTCAAGCTGGTGGGCACTAGATACACAATTTAAATTTTTTACTCAAAGTACATCTGAAAATACTTACATTTCAATGTAAAAGATAAAAATTGGATCACACCAGTCCAAACCTAAGACGTCTAGAACATGGGACTAAACCAGGCCTAATCTCGGACTGAAACTGAATTTACTGAGTTTATTCTGCTTTACTTCAAGTCTTGATTTTCTCTTTTTAACTTATTGTAATACTTTAAATAATTAAAACACTTAAAACCAGCTCAACTCTAATTAAGAACAAAGTATTGATAATTGAATAAAAATTTCCGAAGATTAGATTCCAGAAGCTAATTCAAAGTCCAATAGAGTGGGCCATTGTTGCTTTAATCCAAGGCCGATTACAAACATAAGCTTCTCTTTCAGCTGAACAGATTTACTCGTCTCATTCCTTCATGTTTATTGTGAAAGAGCATAGCATTGACGGTTCCTGCGGTCTGTAGATAATCATTCAGGAAGCAGCTCTGGCTCTGTCCTTTCTGCTTCCTCGTCACGTCCTACAGTTTGCTGACTGTTGACATGTGGTTTTACCTAAAAATGATGATGCAGACTTTTATCTTTGACATAGTTTGTCCCAGTGTACAATGAGGTGGGAGGAACTGTTAATTGTTTAGTTTGTGAATGGCAGATAAAATGTGCCAATGTAAAATAAATAAATGCAATTATTTTGTATCATTTTAAGGCTTAATCATTATCATTTATTTGTGCTGGTAGGAGCTGCCAGGATCTACTACAAAGGAAATGCTTGGTGCATTGATTTATTGGGTTAGAGCAAACAATATGATCTGGCCTGCTTACTTATTAAAATATAAAGTACAAAAGTCTTGTTTAAGAGTGTATTCCTGAACTAGAAGGTTCCCAGATGAATGAGAGAAAAGCCTGAGGGAGACACAGACACAGAGAGAGCGTTCAAACTATTTACAAAGTCCTAAACATGTAGTTCGGCATATTCAGTCCGGACTACATTTAGTTCAAAGTCTGTCATCAGTTCGTGTCATCCATCTTTTGTGATGGCCTTTTTTGCTCTGGCTTGAAGAATATTCCAGAGGTATCCATTCATTGTGTACATTGCAGGAGTTTTGAGGCCCAAATACAAAGTTCTGAAATTAAGTGGGATCGAGATGTCAAAAACTAACCCAGGAAAGTCCCCAAACACATGGTAACGGTGGGCCTCCTGGCAACCACAGTTTCTCCTGCAGTAATTATTTCCAGAACTCCCTCCAAACATATGATTTTGTGGTTCTCCACTGCACTGTACATATATTTTCCAATTCTTCATCAGTCAAAACAAAATCAACCTCTCTTTCCCATTTATTTGTTATATAAATAGTATAGTCAAAATTGTTAATACTTTTATATAATTGAGATATTCTTCCTCTTGAAAGTTCTGATTTATATGAATTTACAGTCAGTCAGAGGGTTATAATGCTAATTGCTTTTTTTTAAATTTCTTACATATTTTTTTATATATTTATAATAACCTGTTATTTGTAAATACTCATGACTCCAGGAGGTGCCGTGGTTATTTGTTTGGTAGCAGGTGGGGTTTCGAAAAGCTCTTAAAAATCTTTACGTCTTAAAACATCGAAATTTTAAATGTCTTAAATTTTAGACGTCGAAAAAACGTCGAAAAAAACATTTCTTTACGTCGAAAAAATCTTTCGTTAAAATCTTCACACCACTCTGAGGTGAACCCGTCACTCCCCGGAGTTTTATTGATCTTTAATCTTTTGATTGCACCCTGTATTTCAAACACTGTCATATTAGCTCTTGTATTTGTCTTTTTCAGGGGTAAACTGAGAGTGTCCAGATAAGAAATTATTTCTTCTTTATCTCCTAGCATTTGTAAAGAAAAGTTTTTGTAGAAAGAAAAGAGTGATTTTGGTCTTGTTTGATTTTATCTCAGATTTTTAAAAGACTGAATTATTTCAGTTTGTTGTTTTCTAAGTTTCCAAGCTAATCATTTTGAACATTTTGATTCATTACATTTTTGGTTTATTCCTGTGAGGTTTCAAGTTTGATCTTTTTCAGGGATCCCCACGAGTCTTAGATTGTTTCTGTGCGATCTGGACTCCACATCCCGGAGCTTATTCTTCATAGCCTCGTTCTTCGCCCACAGTTTTCCGACCTCTGCTCTTAGTTCTCTCGTCTCATCCGTATTGTCCGAGATGCACTGCTCCGTCTCCGCCACACGTCTATCCGCGCCTCCGAGGTCAGATCTCAGGTCCACAATGTCCCCTTCTGTCTTATTATAGCCAGGTGAACTGGATTTACTTTGGTTTGCTTCACTTTTGGGCCTGTTCACATGTGTCTCCTCATTCTCCCCAAACTCGAGCATGGGCCACGTGAGAGGCATCGGCTGACCACTGCACTTGTCAACGGGCTTCATGTGAACAGCGCCTCACTTCCCTCGGTGCTGCACGTGCTGGTCTTTTGGTAAAAGCACTGTGAGAGTGATGCAAGCTGTCTGAGCAGCAGCATGAGTTTTCATTTGTTTAAAGTGACAACTTAAGACAAACGATACCTTGACTGTCATCAGGTTTATTTCCAAAGAGCACCAGAATCACCCCCAGCAGGGACCAACCCACTCCCCCTATTGGCCAGCCTCCTTCAGGCTCTGAGTCTGTCACTCAACCAGTCACAGCATAATAAGAACTTTGTCAAGTGTCAGAAGATTGTGCTGGATGTCTGCACTGGCCCCGTGCCGGCCCCAGACTAAACAAGATTAGAAGAGTGAGGCGTCTGAGTGCTGTACCTGTGTGTGGCTGTGTCCCCTCAGCAGCAGCAGGTATGGACAGTCGTGAGGCGGGTGAATGGAGTACTGTGCGCTGCCATCACCGCTGCTCTCCGTCTCCTCTCGCTCCCACTCTCCTGCCTCTCGCTCACCCCTGGCCCCTGGCTCACACAGGGCCTCTGTTCTGGCCCCTGAGTCCCGCGCTTCAATGTGCTTCTGTTCTGAACCTGTTTCGGGGGGCTCAAAGATCCGCAGTGAATTGTGGCTTTGACGAGTCGGGCTTTTATCGGCGCCGCACTCTAACATGTCAGTGGAGCTCTTGCTCCTCCACAGTTTGCTGCGGCCGCTCGCCCTCTCCGTGAGCGTGGAGGTCACTCGGGAGCGGCTCTTCTGAAGTTTTCGAGCCTGTGCGTTGATGCCTTAAAGATATCAAAATGACAAAGTTAGCAGTTGGTAAATACTCACTTGTGTATATTTTTAGAGTGTGTATATCCAAACGAGTGTAACACCACATTATAATAAAGTAACTATTATTACTGCATGTTTCAAATCAATTTGAAATCTCCCTTTTCCTTACTATTCAAATCGAGTTTAAAATGACAGATCGTACCACTTTATTGTGAAAGCAGTGAGCTTGTAGGACCTGGCCTGATACCTGATATTTTAGGATGAAAATGTAGCACATTTATGGAAATGTACAATTAGTAAAATGACTGAAGTTTGCAACAAGTTAAGTATATTTCAGTATTTGTAACATTTCGACTGCTTTTGGGTTCCAAAACAAGACCATTGGTAAAAACGTAGTGATGGAGCATTTCAGTCGTAGCAAAACACGAGCACCGGCTGGTGATTAGCACATGTAGCTTTGGGACCAAAGTCAACCCAGGGAAGCGGCACACAGGAAGCACAGCCCAGTGGAAAGAGCCTGCACATGTGCACATGGAGCGCCCACATCATACAAACCTGGTGTCACAGGCCTTCCCATCCGGAGCTCCAAAACAACACCACCAGGACACATGCAGCCAGTGCGGAAGACTCGTTCTAATCACATGGAAACAGGTTGTTTTTTTGGATGAAACCTTTATAGAATGTTGACTTTCAAACTGGGAGTGCCACATAGAGCGACTGATTAGTGTTTTGGGTGAAACTAAATGATTTGATGGGGCATGAGGTAGATGCAATCAAAAGTTCTCTCAGCAACATTGTTTGAGTCTCCGACTAGTCAAGCGATGATTGTTTGATTTTAAACAATTACATGTTTAAAGGAGACGTATTCATTCAGCCTTTTGTCTTCTCGTGCACTGTCGTGCACTACATTCCAAACAACATTCCCTATTTTTTCCAACCAAGAAAAAAACATCTTAATTTGTCTATAACATTCATTCATCTTCGACCACTTTTCCTGTTAGGGGTCGCGGGTAGGGTGACCCCCTGTCCCTCTTTTGGCTGTACTGTCCCGCCATTTGAGCTTCTGTCCCGTGTCCTGCAGATCTACATGATGTATTTTATTATATCAAGTCACATCTGTCTCACCATGTCCCACCAAATCCCATGACCTGTCCCACCTTTGAGACTTTTTGAGGTGGTCACCCTTGTGGGGGTGACTGGAGACTATCCCAGTGAATTTGGGCCTTAGGCGGGGTACACCCTGGACCTTTAACAAATAGTCTTCCGAATGATAATCACCATCCCCCCGAAAGCCAATGACGTTTACTCTAAAAGCATTCTGACATTTATACTTCAAATGGATGACCACAGCTGCTCTGAGAGTTCCTGAGCCCACTCACATGAGCCCACTGCCCGCGCTCCATTAAGTGTGGAGCGACCGCAGCCACAAGTACGACAATATGTGCTAGCATTGTGATGATGCTAAAGATGATATTACACAATTTTACTTTTGAATGCATACATACATACACAAGAACACAACACACACACCACACACGCTCACACTCACACACACACTCACACACACTCACACACACACACACACACACACACACACCACACACACACAGTCACAGACACACACACTCACACTCACTCACACACACACACCTAATAGCAATATGTTTTATTTACAGATATATAAATGCAAATCTAGTTTAACGTGCATGAATCCATAAATACAAGTCAAGCAAAATATATCTATATATGTGGAAATATCTGGGATTTTGAATTCACCGTTCTTGCTGCATCAGTGAATTCAAATGACACACATTTTCCCCCATACAAAACTGGGCTACTGTGAACTGGGCCGTAACAATATGTTGTTTGGGATAAATTGGCACAAAATTGGCCTATTAAAATATAGTCGTCCTCTGTGGTTTTGCAAATTGCTCTTTTGGAAAAATAGTCCAAGGAAAACCACATTCTACTGTGAGAACGCTCCCACTGACCTTTACACTAACTCTAATCCTAAGAGCTGTTTCACACAACATACTTCAAACATTATTGGTACTTGAGTACATTTATTTAGAAGTAACAGTTCTCATAATAACTACAAAGCACAATGTAGAAAAAGATTCAGTTGTTTCATCTGGACTCTGTTTTAGAAAAACCAAAACTCTCATCCAAGAGTCATTCTCAATCTGAGAAACAAGTCTGAGAACTCAGGTTTATATCCTACTCTGTGAAAGCCCTGCCCACAGGGCGGGACCTCCTGATAATGGCCCATTGAAACTTAACTGGGATGGGCCATCTACATCCTATTGTTCCCTGGCTTTTGGCTCCCTCTCCTTGAGTGCCTGATTAGCATCCGAATGCCTCGGGCGTCTCCATGGTTTCAGCAGACCATTATAAACAACTGGAAGGTTGAATCTTAAACTCCATTACGATTTAAGGAAGGATTCTCTTTTATAACAAAGATGGCCTCCTTAACTCCTCTTTCAAACCATCTCTTCTCCTGCTCAGAATCTCCACCTCACTGTCTTCAATAGAGTGGTTTGTGGCTTTGAGATGAAGATGCACAGCGCTCTGGGGTCCTGAACTCGAGTGTCTTCTGTGTTGATACAACTGAATCTTTTTCACTCCTGGACAAATGAGGGATTACACCGACATGTTTCTACAAAGCACAATAGTTTTAAGTTCTTAACCACTTTTTTTGCCAAATTTGTAAGCACTGTGTGTCGTTGCACACTGCACTGTTGCGACGGAGGCGGCGTTACAACGGAAGTGCTGATCTGTGGCATGAAGAGGCCAAAGTGGGCGGGGCAGAATGCTTTACTCGCATCAGAAATGTTCTTTAATGTTCTTTAATAATGTTCTTTATTCAAAGTTAGCTTGTCTTGAGGATGTGGTGAGGGCTCCGTTACCTGCAGTGACCGTGTCTTTCTCTCGAGACGCCTTCTCCTCCACACAGCTGCGTTTTTGTATTTCGAAACGTCTGGCCAGGCCCTCTCGTGGTTTCCATAGTGACTGCAGGAGGAGGGGCTTCTCGTTATCGCCGACAACGCGGAATGCTTCGGTCTTCCACTGACGCTCACCGATGGAGCCAATGGCATCACAGAGCACGAAGGAGTCCGCCTCCTCTTTGCTCAGGCCGTAACTAAAAGAGAACGTTTAAAAAAAAAGTTCAACTGGTGGATTTCCAAGTCCTACGTTTTATTCTGAGTTTGAAACCACTTTTGACACCTTAGCGTTGGTTGTTGTTTGTATCTTATGTTGCTTTTTTTCATAATTGTCTAAGTTTGTGGGGAAAAGCCTGATTCTGGGGCTTACAGATTCACTCCAAACCGTGACATACTGTACACCAGGAGAGGGCCTAAGTATGCAGCTAGTGGGCGTGTCCATACTGAAAATCAATGTGTATCAATACTGACTGAGGCATCGTCATGCAAAAATACCAACACTTAAAATGTCCAAAAATGGTATACATTTTTTAAACACATGTATATATTAGGGCTGCAACAATGAATCAAAAACGCAAGCGAAAAGACCTTTTATAAGAAAGACAATAGCATTATTAAGTTTAAATGTAAAAAAATAATAAACTATTTCAGATTTGTATGAATGAAAGAAGCCTTCAGTCCCCAAAACAATAATAATATATACTGTAGCTGACTAGTCGACCACTAAAATAATGGTTAGTTGCTGCCCTAGTTTATTTCTGCATTGAATGTTCCGTTCGCGCTGGGGTAGAGGAACTAGTGATAGTTCTAGTAGTGATAGTTCCTCTACCCCATGTTCTCAGCCCGGAGTTTCTTTATAGGGGTTTCCATGCAGTTAAATACAAATCAGTATTGGATCGATATCACGATACTTGTCATAGCAATACTTGGGATCGGATCAAAACAAGAGTCGACGGTGTTGAATCGCCCGTCACCAGAAACAATACCTACTCCAGGTGTTTTGGAGGAGAAAAAATAGTTTATTTTCAAGTGGAAAACCTAAACCATTGAATTTTTTTAAATTTAGAAACAAATCCAATCATATAAATTCCACAAAAATAAGAGTACATATGTGTGGTCCCAGTGATGCCCCCTTCTTAACCTGAGTAAAGAGGACTTACTGAGGCTTAGAGAGGTCCCACAGGAGGATAATACCTGTACACTGGCCTAAAGTACCTTATGATACAAGTACATGCGTATCCCAGTGTATGTGCAGTACTACTTCAGTTTTATTATGTGCCAGGTTGTAGCGACATTACTGTACACCGAAACATCAAGCGGACTTGTTGAGCTGAAAGTACAACAGATGTTAAAGTCCCTCAGTCAGAAACAACCAGCGAGTCACGCACCGTTCAGTTAAAGATCCAACACTGCCACAGGACCATGAACGCTCAGACCATCTCAAACTGTCTGAACAATGTCTGCATTTTGTTCTCACTGCAAAGTATCAACATTGATCCCCCAAAACCATATTTGGTGATTGAAAAGATCCAACCCATTTCACAGGGTTCATAGCAGAAAATAATCAGCCCACAAGCTAACTTTTACAACCCCATAAGTTTGACCTGTAAAGTCCCAATAATGAGTGTCTTTGCATTTCAGCCGCCCCGAGTTCAAAGTGTGGCCCGGCCTCCACAGCTGAGTCTGATCAGGCTTCTGTAACTGTAGAAGATACAGGTCTAACCCTGGTGTGTGAGGGGCACGGGGAGGCGAGGGGGGCGAGGAGGGGCACGGGGGGCGCAGGTCCGGCACATTCATCACCTCCGGTAAAAAGCAGCTCACACCTAATCACTCACACCTGTGTCTGTCTCACACCACGCACCGAGAGGGTTCTGCTGTGACAGACCCAGACCAAAGGTTTGAGGGGTTCTTCTGAATGATCTCACGAAATCTTTTACCCTTGAAAAGTTGTGTGTAGAAGAAAATGAGGCTCACAGAAAAAGTAGACAAAGAGGACTGTGTTGGGCTGTAGTGGATTCCTGGCCCACTGAAGACATGCCCCGCCAATCGAAGGGGTACTGAAGTGGCAAAAGCTCTCAGAACCTTTCAGTATCTCTATGCTCTGACCCAAAGTGCACTCACAAGACACAACTGCACACAAGGTCATGCAAAAAACAATGATCTATACACAAACGCACCAGGAAAATGTGGATTTACGTGTAAAAAGTCCGATTAAACTTGTGATTCACTCTTCTGCTGTTGTCCCATATAAATCCTTCTGTGCTGCAGTGAAATCACTAGTCAATAACATCTGCTCTAGAATACTCGAAGAATCAGACGGATGAGCTCCTGACCACGACTGTTGTTCTGCCGGGATCAGCAGGAGCGACTGCTGGCCGTTCACTTGGCATTTTAGAAACCAGCTCGTAAAAGATTTCATATATGTTGTTGTTTACTGGTTTAGTCTTGGTTTGGTCCTGGTTTCATTCTGGGTTAGTCCTGGTTTAGTCCTGGTTTAGTCCTGGTTTAGTCCTGGTTTAGTCCTGGTTTAGTCCTGGTTTAGTCCTGGTTTGGCAGTAGAGCAATGTTGGGAAAGCCGTTTGTATTGTATTTACTCTCGCAGTTGTTATATTATCATTACTGAAACAGATAACTGAAGATTGGTGGTGCTTTGGGCCCTTAAACAGCCCGGGGCCTCGGCCCCCAGCAGCTCTGGGCCCTCAGGAAAATGAGAGGCCCCGCCCTGACGCAGAGGGACATGTGGGATCTGCTGTTGTGGAAATTTAGACAGAAAAACAGTAGATACATTTCTTGCTTGTTTTTATATTCAAATGAGAAGATAAAAAAGTAGACTGTTCTCACTGTGTTAACTACACAACGCTACACAACACTCAACACAACACTACACTCACAACACTACACAACACTACACAACACTACACAACACAACACTACACTACACTACACAACACTACACACACAACTACACTACACAACACTACACAACACTACACAACACTTACACACAACACACACTACACAACACTACACAACACTACACTACACAACACTACACAACACTACACTACACTACACTACACACACACACACACTACACAACACTACACAACACACACACACTACACTACACTAACACTACACTACACACACTACACACACTACACAACACTACACAACACACACACTACACAACACTACACAACACTACTACACTACACACACACACAACACTACACAACATACACTACACAACACTACACTACACTACACTACACAACCTACACTTACACAACACTACACTACACAACACTAACACTACACAACACTACACACACAACTACACAACACAACACTCACAAACACTACACAACACTACACAACACACACAACACAACACAAACTACACAACACTACACAACACTACACAACACAACACTACACACACTACACTACACTACCATACTACATAACACTACATCACACACCACACACTACACACACACACACTACACCACACCAACTACAATACACTACACCACACTCACACCACACCTCACTACACACACACCATACTACACTACACTACACACCACCACTACACTACACCACACCACACTACACACCACAACACACTACACCACACCACACCACACTACACTACACCACACTACACACCACAACACACAACACACCACTACACCACACCACACTACACACACTACACACACACACACACACCACACCATACCACACTACACACCACACCATACTACACACCACACCACAACACACTACAACTACACACCACAACACACTACACCACACCACACCATACTACAATACACTAAACTACACTACACACCACACCACAACCACACACACTACACACACACCATACTACACACACACACCACACACACTACACACACACAACACACTACACCAACCACACCATACTACAATACACTAAACTACACTACACACATACACACACACCACACTCAACCACACCACCACACACTACACACACACACACAACAACACACTACACAACACTACACTACACCACACCAACTACACGTACACAACCATTTGAATGTGCTTTCACTTTTATACCCTTTGAACTATGATGTAATCTCATTTTGTTGGCTAAAAACACGACTTGTTCCGTTCTTTCTGGCCAACACCGACTGTAAATGAAACAACTCCACGGTTTGTTCCAGAGTCTCAACAACAGAAGCGTTTGGCACATTCACACTGTGTTCATTGTGTTTCTCATGTGAACTCATGCCGCTGATTTGTGTCGTATCCATTGTGAGGTCAAAGGTTGGACAGAGGAACATCTGGCATAAGAACATTTAGAAGAATAAACGTATGATTTTACTGGTGTTTTAAACGGGTTTGTTTGGGTCTACAACTACTACAACTCTCAGATGGTTTAATGTGGACTCATCAGCGCTAAAGGACCTACAAAAGACCTTTTGATCAAAAGAGAGAAAGCAGAGAACCAAGGCCCAGGTCCTAAATTGAGCCCATTCTAGTCCTGACTGGACTGGGTTTTTCCTTATCTAGTCCTTATTTAGTCCTGGTTTATTTTCGTGTTTAGTCCAGGTTTTATTTCAGGTTGAATCCTGTTTTAGTCCAGTTTATTTTCATGTTTAGCCCAGGTTTGGTCCAGGTTTAGTTTCAGGTTTAGTCCTGGTTCAGTCCAGGTTTAAACCTGTTTTAGTGCTGGTTTAGTTTTCAGGTTTAGTTCGTTTAGCTGGTTTAGTCAGGTTTAGTCCTGGTTTAGTCCTGTTGTCTGGTTAGTCCGGTTTAGTCCAGGTATTACCTTTGGTCCAGGTTTAGTTTCAGTTTAGTCCTGGTTCTAGTCCAGGTTTACCTTTGTTTAGTGCTGGTTTCAGTTTTCAGTTTAGTCCTGTTTAGTCCTGGTTAGTCCAAGGCCTGGTTTACCTGGTTTGGTCCGGTTTAGTCAGTTTAGTCCAGTTTAGTTCTGGTTTAGTCCTGTTTAGTCCATGGTTAGTCCAGGTTTGTCTTGTTCATTCCTGGTTCGAGGCACGTTTTAGTCCTGGTTTACGCCCTGTTTAGCCTGTTTGGTCCAGTTTAGTCCTGCTTTAGTCCTGGTTACTAGCCTGTTTGGTCCAGTTTAGTCCTGGTTTAGTCCGGGTTTAGTTCAGTTTATAGTCCTGTCTCAGTCCATGGTTTCAGTCCAGGTTCAGGTCTGGGTTTAGTCCTGTTTAGTCCTGTCTGTTTAGTTCCAGGTTTAGTTCCTGGTTCAGTCCTGGTTCAGTCCAGGTTCAGTCCTGGTTTGGTTTCAAGGTTTAGTCCTGGTTCAGTTCCGGTTTAATCCATGGTTTTCAGTTATTGCAAATGGGTTTACTAGTTCAGCATTAAGTCCTGTTTAGGCTGGTTTAGTCCAGGTTTAGTCCAGGTTTATCCTTTGTTTGCTCCTGCTTTGCGTCCAGGTTTGGTTCAAGGTTTTGTCCAGGTTTAGTCCAGTTGGTCTAGGTTTGTTCAGGTTTGCGGTCCAGTTTAGTCCAGTTTGGTCCAGTTATACTCTAGGTTTAGTCCAGTTTGGTCAGGTTTAGTCCTTGGTTTGTCCAGGTTTAGTCCAGGTTTAGTCCTGTTTGGTCCAGTTTATGTCCAGGTTTGGGTCCAGGTTGTGGTCCAGTTGGTTTCAGGTTTGGTCCAGGTTTTAGTCCAGGTTTGTCCAGGGTTGCTCCAGTTTAGTCTATGTTTGGTCAGGTTTAGTCCAGGTTTAGTCCAGTTTGGACAGTTAGTCCTGGTTTAGTCTGTTTAGTCCTGGTTTAGTCCAGGTTTAGTTTCTGTTTGGTCCAAGTTTAGGACCAGTTTAGTCCAGTTTAGTCCAGTTTAGTCCAGGTTGGTCCTGGTTTGTTCAGGTTTAGTCCTGGTTTGGTCCAGGTTTAGTATGGGTTTAGTCCAGTTTAATCCAGCGTTTAGTTCTGGTTTGGTCAAGTTTAGACCAGGTTTATCCAGTTTAGTCCAGGTTTAGGCCCAGTTTGGTCCAGGTTAGTTTCAGGCGTTTAGTCCTGTTTCAGTCCAGGTTTAAACCGTGGTAGTGCTGGCTTTAGTTTCAGGTTTAAGTTTCCTGTTTAGTCCTGGTTTAGTCCCAGGTTTAGTCCTGGTTTAGTCTGGTTTGGTGCCTGGTTTAGTCCAGGTTTAGTCCGGATTTAGTCTGGTTTAGTCCTGTTTAGTCCAGGTTTAGTCCAGGTTTAGTCTTGGTTATCAGTCTGGTTCAGTTGCTAGTTTTTAGTCCTGGTTTAGCCCTGGTTAGCCCTGGTTTTGGTCCAGTTTAGTCCTGCTTTAGTCCTGGTTTAGTCCCTGGTTGTTCCAGTTTAGCTCTGGTTTGTCCTGGTTTAGTTCAGGTTTAGTCTGGTTCACGTCCTGGCTTCAGTCCAGGTCCAGTCTTGGTTTAGTCCGTGGTTTAGTCCTGGTTTAGTCAGGTTTAGTCCTTGCGTTCAGTCTGGTTCAGTCGGTTCAGTCCTGGTTTGTTCAGGTTTGTCCTGGTTCACGTCCAGGTTTAATACCAGTTTGGTCCAGGTTTATTTCAGTTCTATTCCCTGGTTCAGTCCAGGTTTAGGTCCAAGGTTAGTCCTTGTTGTCCTGCTTGGTCAGGTTTGGTTTCAGTTTGGTCGAGTTATAGTCCAGGTTTGGTCAGGTTTGTTCAGTTTGAGTCCAGGTTATAGATCAGGATTGCTGTCAGGTTTACTTTAGGTTAGTTCAGTTTGGTCAGGTTTAGTCCTGGTTTAGTCCAGCGTTTAGTCCAGGTTTAGTCCTGGTTGGTCAGGTTATTCCAGGTTTGTGTCCAGGTTTGGTTCATTTGGTATAGGTTCCAGGTTTGGTCCAGTTTGTCAGTTTTTAGCTCCCAGGTTTAGTGTTATGTCGGTTTGTCCAGGTTATCCAGTTTGGTTACAGTTTAGTCCTGTAGTTGTTTAGTCCTGGTTGTTTTAGTCCAGGTTTAGTTTTGGTTTGTCCAGTTTTAGTCCTGGTTTAGTCCAGGTTAAGTCCTGGTTTAGTCCTGTTTAGTCCTGTTTAGTCCAGTTTAGTTCTGGTTTTGGTCCAAGTTTAGACCGAGTTTTAGTCCAGGTAGTCCAGGTTTAGTCCAGGTTTTGGGTCCTGGTTTGGTCCAGTTTTAAGTCCTGTTTGGTTCCAGTTTATACTGGTTTAGTCCAGGTTTAATCCAGGTTTAGTCCTGGTTTTTGTCCAGGTTAGTCCTGGTTAGTCCAGTTAGTCTCGGTTGGTCAGTTCAGTACTTCGTTTTTTTGTTTAGTCAGGTTTTAATCCAGTGTTAGTCCTGGTTTGGTCATGTGTTTAGTCCTGGTTTAGTCCTGGTTGAGTCCAGGTTTAGCCTGGTTGGTCGGTTTAGTCTGGTTTGGTCGGTATACGGTATGTTGTCAAGGTTAATAGGTTACTGGATTGGTCCATTAGTCAGGTTTTAGGTAGCAAGTTTGTCGGTTTAGTTCCTAGTAAGTTAGTCAACTGTTCTGAGTCAGGTTTATGTTTCGTCTGGTTTGGTCCTAGGTTGGTCAGTACTCTGGTTTGTCCAGGTTTAGTCCTGGTTTGTCAGTTTCAGTACTGGTTTAGTCAAGAGTTTAATCCGGTTAGTTGTTGTTCACGTATCTGTTAGTTGGTGGTCCAGGTTTAGTCTGGTTTTGCTGTGAGTCGTGTTTAGTCCGTGTCGGTTAGTCCTCATTGTCCATTAGTCCTGGTTTGGTCCCAGGTTTAAGTACTGGTTTAGTCAAGGTTTCAAACAGGTTTTAGTCCTGGTTAGTCCAAGTTTAGTCGCTGTTTGTCCAGGTTAGTAACTGGTTTAGGTCAAGGTTTAATCCAGGTTTTAAGTCCTGGTTTTTGTAGTCCAGGTTTATCCTTGGTTTAGTCCAGGTTTAGTCTGGTTTGGTCTAGTTTTAGTTCCTTGGGTTTGTCCAGTTTAGTCCTGGTTTGTTCCTGGTTTGAATACTGTTTAGTCAAGGTTTATCCAGGTTTAGTCCATGTTTTTGGTCCGGTTTAGTACCAGATTTAAGTGGAACCTTGGATGGTTTCAGACCTTCATGTTATAGAAAGGTCATATTTAGGATAACCTTACCTTATGGTGGGGGCAAAACCCCCTCACACGCCTCAACCCCTCAAACACGCCTCAACACCCTCAACACGCCTCAACACCCCTCAACACGCCTCAACACCCCCTCAACACGCCTCAACACCCTTCAACACCCCTACAGCCATCAACACCCTCAACCCCCTCACTCACCACCCCTTCACACCCTCACACACCCCTAACACGCACTCACACGCCTCAACACCCCTCAACACCCTCAACACCCTCAACACGCCTCAACCACCCCTCAACACTCCTTCACACTGCCTCAACACTGCCTCAACACGCTCACACCCCCAAATCCTTCACATGCCTCAACACTGCGTCAACACGCCTGCAACACCCTTCCAACACCTCCTCAAACCCTTCAACACCCCCTTCTAACCACGCCTTCAAACGCCTCAACACCCCTCAACAACCCCTCAACACCCTCAACACTCCTCAACATGCCTCAACACCGCTCAACACGGCCTCAACAACCCTTCAACACGCCTCAACCCCTCAACACGCCTACACCCTCACCACCCTTCAACACTCCTTCACACGCCTCAACAGCCTATCATACACCCTCACCCCCTCAACACGCCTCAACCCTCTGCTCAACACTCTCAACCACCCCTACAGCAACCACACGCCTCCAACACGCCGCACACACCGCCTCAACCCCCTTACACCCCTCAACACTCACTCGCTAACACTGTCACTCAACACCGCTCACATCTCCTCAACATGCTCAACGTCACACTGCTCAACACGCCTTCAAACCTAACCCCTCAACACCCTCAACACGCCTCAACACGCCTCAACACGCTCAACCCCCTTCAACACCAACCACTCACACATGCCTCAACACCCGCTCAACAACGCCTCAAATTCACGCCTCAACCACCCCTCAAACCACCGCTCAACACCCTCCAACACCCCTCAAACTGCCTCAACACGCCCACACCTATCAACCCCTCAACACCCTTCAACACGCCTCAACACCCCTCTCCTAACACTCCTCAACACGACACCCTCAACCTCCACCCTCAATGCCAACCCTCAACACGCCCAACACCTATCTAACACCTCAACACCCGCTTCAAATACGCCTCAACACCCCTCAACACCCCTCAACACCCCTCAACACCCCTCAACATGCCTCAACACTCCTCAACACAGGGGTCTTTGCCTTCTTTATGTCCGTGGAGCGTTTGTCGAGCTCAAATTGAAAGTAGTTTATCTGTTGTTTCTGCGCCCTGAGGTGCTACTACTCGGGTACATTTACTCACATTTACTCTCGTTTACTCTCGTTTACTTATGTAACTTTTTCAAGAAATAATACTTCTTGGAGTAGCTTCCTGACACTGTACTTTTACTCTTACCTGAGTAGTACATCTTTTTACTCTCGCTTAAGTCAGTCTTTGGAGCACCAGGTTGTACTTTTACTTGAGTAATATTATTAAGTAACTTTACTCGTACTGGAGTACAGTTTTTGGATACTTCACCTCCTCTGGCTCCGGGCTTAGCTAGCTTGTTGCTAACAGGAGGGGGAGATAAAGGACACACAACCATTTCCTAAACATTTGGACTCAGAAGCATGTTATTTAAGGAGAAAAGGTCATGAGTTCAAGTGTGTGTGACCCCAAAGTCTGAGTCAGGGAGAAATGGGAGCGGAGAGAGCTTTTCCACCATTGTTAACTTGAACTTGTATTTTAAGATGTCAAAATAAAACAAAACTATTTGGACGTTTATATTTTTATATTCTTGAGCAGCTGCTTCACTCGTAGCAGTGTTTGAGCTCTTTCGGAGAAAACGAGCCTCTCAGTGACGTCATCAGCATCTCCTCCACTTAATCTGTCCCGTTTGTCCCAGCGCACACTCCTGACACACACACAACCCAGTGATCCCAGAGTGTGGTGGGCGGGGCCAATGGGGCCAATGGAACCCTGCAGGACAAGTACTGTTTTTGAATAAACATCTCCACGATGTAACTGTTTCAAGTGCGTGAACTGACACGATCATGTGTTTGGAGTTAAGAAATGGCACCACTTTCTGAGGGTTGTATGAAAAAACTAATATTTGATTTATTCATGCTAACAGAAAAACAGCTTTTGTTTCATCAACCATAAACCAGGACAATAAATCTGCAGTCGGACAGTTAAAGAGTGAAGTCCAAACAGATCCAGTTCAGTTTTCAGCCTCAGGGTTCTAGAACTCATCCTGATGTCACATGTGGGTTGTACTCACGTGACAAACAAACACTGGGACAAAGTTCTTCTCTGTCAGTCGATAAAAAAAGTCTCAGAACGTGGTGCATTATTTCACTCCAAAGACGTGGCTGTGTCAGTGAAAAGACTTTAAAGCTTAAGATTAGTTTGTGGAGCTGAAACCAAACTAAGAATGAGAAGGTTCAACGTTCTTTCTATTTCAGAGATTTCTTTCAGAAGCTCTAAACGTCCCCCAGAGTTACATCTGAGATTATGACATCATCAGAGCACATTAACCCTTGTCTTACCGTTCCAGCGCCTCTTTGAGCAGCTCCTTGGCGCTGGATTGCGTGGTTGCCAGGACACTCTTGTAGTGCGCCCCACGACAGATCTCAGTCCCAAAAATCTTCAGCACCCCCGGAGCCGTGACGTGATTGGACAGTTCAGACGGGTCCTCGGCGATGGGCGATGGAGAAATGGCTGTAATAACAACACATTTTAAGAGCTTTTCCTGCGGCTGCCAAACCACACTTCCCACAAAGCCAGCCCCTCCTGAGTTTACTGGGGATTTTAGACGTTAACGCTCTAATATTTTGGAGAACTTGACATTTACAGCGACTTAATTGTGCGTTTATCCAGTGTCTACACGTTCAAACCCAAAGCGTGACGCATTTACAGACATGTTCATGGGAAACTTTACTGAAACATTTGCCAATAAGCTGTGCCCATGTTTGTCATTTTAGTCAAACGTTTCATGGACTTTATCTACAATAGTCCAGAAATCTGAAATGAGTGAGCGCTGGAGCCTCAGCTGCAGGACGAACAGGATGAACATGGCATTACTCACTGCTGGACTTCCTGCTCTGGATGGACAGAGACGTCTTGATGCTCGATGCCATGGATCCTGAAGTGGACGAGGGGCCGCGCAGGAAGACTCCAGAGAGGCGGTTACTATGGTAACGGAGACGGCTTTTGCAGGGCTGCCTGGTGACCGTGCTCTCGGCCGATGGCCCACACCTGAGGGATTTCAGGACTCTGGTAAGACGAACTCACAAGCTTCTAGAGAATGGTATTAAAATGTGGATCCTTTTTTTCAGTATTCTTCCAAAGGAACATTTACAACTGTCACAACAAACACATAAGACAATGTGCAGTTATTTCGATACCATATTATTTCACACATACATTTACACAATGTACAGCTATAGCTGCATTTTGTAGCATTTCCACTGTACACGTCATTGCTTCTTCTTTTACACGTCTAAACAAGCTCCTGACAACGTTAATGTAACAAATGACGTCACAGCCCAAAATACTCACCACACTATGACCGTGATGGTCCCACAGAGCTCAGTGTGCAGCCTTCATGTCCAACACCCTGGAGCTGCCCCCGTGTGAGCTGCTTGTCGGCCCGTCGCACACACTGGCTTTTCTGTGTTTGTGCTCGTGTGGGCCAATGATAATCTCCTTACTCAAATAAAGCTGTATTATTGGCTGAATCGGGGAGTTTCTTTGTCACTGATTATAAATGTGTTTGTATAATCTGAAACAATGACAATGTTTCGCTCCCTCTGGTGAAAACTGATGTTAACGTTAAAGCTGACACTAACGGTTGGTTCAGCAGTCGACTAACCAATCAGAGTGTCTCTGATGTACGTTCAGACTTTTGAAGCACATTATCAACCAAGTCATTCTAGAATCATTTAAATTGAACAATTTATATACATTTAATGATGCCATTCATTCATTTCCTACCGCTTGTTCCCATTAAGGGTCACAGGTGACTTTGGGCCTTTGGCGGGTTCAGCCTCGCCGCAGGGTTAACATAGAGCCACACAGACAACCAATAACCAGTTTACCTCACGCATGCTTGTGTTTGGACGGTGGGAGGAACCCGAGATCTCCTTGTTGTGAGGCGAGAGAGCTAACCACTCTGCCACGTGCATCCGTTTTTTAGAGTCTGCACAGTCCAGATAACAATTAGCATGCTCAAACTGTGATTCTTGTTTATTGATCCCACTCAAATGTCTAATCTTCCACATTCAGAGTTGCTTTAGAGTCAACATATATTTTTATTTTACATTCTTTTTGATCTTTACTCAAGTCTCGTAAATGTCCTTACACTGTGGGTGACAAATGAACTCTTGGCCCTTTACATTATTGGCCAACTGTTCATTTACAACCGTGAAAACCAAAGGCTATACTCACTGCAGAGAGCCACCATCGCCCGTCCTGCTGCCCAGTCTGCCAAAGCGTCTGCCCGGTCTGTCCAGTCGGCCCGGTGAGGCTGGTGGAGGGGTCTGTGGAGCAAAAGCGTGCCCACTCATCCCTGCGCTTGTTCAGGCTGCACTCCCTGTTTAGTCTCTCTGTGGAAGGCAGTGCGCTGTGGTCTCATTCCGGGGATGTTTGAGCGCACTCTGCCTCCTCCTCCTCCTCATCCTCTCCCGGGACACCCTGCACATGTTTCCACTTCTCCTCCAAACCCCAGCTGTTGGAAACGACACAAGTGACGTACGGCCGGATTGGGTTGCGCCTCTGCTGTGGAAAAGAGACCAACGATAATGTAAAAAGTCAAGTTGTATCAAAGCAAAAAAGCTGGTGAAGTTTCTCAAGTTCTGTCTCAGAAAAGTGAAATGAAGAAGGTGTTTCAAACGGACTCCAGGCGCTCACCAGATGTGCCGAATCCCGCCCATCTGCAAATGCAAACTCCTCTCTCTTTCCTGCCATTCACCACGCCAGCACCACGCCACAGAGGACAGCACCACCAACAAAAAAACACTCATCATCATCACTGGCATGAACGAAACAGTAGAAATCGTCCTGTTCCTGCTCCTTTCACAAGGCATTCAAATAATATAAAATAGAATCGAGTCATCAGTACTTCCCCTCCCCCAAGTCACCAAAAAACCAGTCAGTATCACAGTACTCTCTTTTGGTTTACACCTAATTACTTTCCTTATTTACATAGTCCATCATTATTTTCTCTTTGTGCAACATTTAAAGTCCTTATTTCCCACATTCCAAAGCTTGACTCCATGAGCAGACACACTGCTGTTTTAACCTTGTCCTCTGGGGTTAGGGTTAGTGAAAAGACTGTTCAGATTCTGGTAGAGTTCTTAGTTTGGGTCTCAACAAAACAAATAATATCTTAAGTTCAACTCAATTGTTAAACTTAAGTGGATTCGACTTAACAAACAAATGAGTCATTCTCCCTTTTTATTGATTATTCGTATTGCTCTTTTTTGCAGCAAAAACAAAGGTTTTGTGATGGTTGGATAAGTGTCACCCCAAACTTTAGTGCAATGACTAAAATATGGGAGAATTAGTGCAATATAACATATGAAGTGACATACAATCTAACACATCTTTTACTTTATATAACACTCCAACCTTTTTATTTTATTTCATGGTGTCGAAGGCTTTGCGTAAATCAATGAACACACTCATTGCATATTGCTTCTTATCAGTTGCGTTAATGATTTTTTTCCGTTAGATCTATTGCTAAGTGATCTAAAACAATACTGGTTGTGTCAAATTAGATTATACATCTCTAAAAAGTGTTTTCATTCAGCAAACCATTTTTCTAGAACTTTGGAAAACTGTTTGTCACTATTCTTGAAGAGTGGGAGAACTTTCTATCATTTCATGACGGAATATATATGGATAAGACTATTATTTCTATGCGCGTATATGCTTACGTTCTACACTCATACAGAGAAAAGGACTACTGTGAACAGATCCAGGGAAGGGCCCACCCTAAAAGCTAAAATAAGCCTGTAAACCAGTTTCAAACCTGGACTAAACATCGACTTAAGCGAGTCTAAACCACAACTCGGCCAGGAAGAAGACAAAAGCAGGTCAGCAAATGGACACAGCTTTACAGAGCTCAGTATTTCTGTCGTGGGCCCATGCTTTTAGCTCAGCGCTTTATTTGACACATAATTCGTTTATATTCTTTAAGTATGTCAATGTGATAAGCCAGTCCCAGATGTGGACAACGGGCCTCACGTGCTCCCACAACTCCATCTTGTGGTGGGAAGTGAGAAGCACGCGTACAGTCACCCATAGATCCATGACCAGTGCCCATGACCAGTGCCCATGTCCAGACAGTGCCCATGACCTGGCAGTGCCCATGACCTGGCAGTGCCCATGTCCAGGCAGTGCCCATGACCAGTGCCCATGTCCAGACAGTGCCCATGACCTGGCAGTGCCCATGTCCAGGCAGTGCCCATGACCTGGCAGTGCCACATGACCTGCAGTGCCCATGTCCACTGGCAGTGCCCATGTCCAGGCAGTGCCCATGTCCAGGCCCAGTGCCCATGACCTGTGGCAGTGCCCATGTCCAGGCAGTGCCCATGACCTGCAGTGCCCATGGACCTGGCAGTGCCCATGTCCAGGCAGTGCCCATGTCCAGGCAGTGCCCATGACCTGGCAGTGCCCATGACCTGGCAGTGCCCATGACCTGGCAGTCCAGTGCCCATGTCCAGGCAGTGCCCATGACCTGGCAGTGCCCATGACCTGGCAGTGCCCATGACCTGGCAGTGCCCATGTCCAGGCAGTGCCCATGACCTGGCAGTGCCCATGTCCAGGCAGTGCCCATGACCTGGCAGTGCCCATGACCCATGATGGCAGTGCCCATGTCCAGGCAGTGCCCATGACCTGGCAGTGCCCATGACCTGATGCCCATGTCCAGCAGTGCCCATGACCTGGCAGTGCCCATGACCATGTCGTAGTTGAGTGTGGAAGGACTCAGAAGCACCTGTAGTCACAGCGGGGAGGTTCTGTCTTTGTCTTTATGGGATGATAGACTGAAGGATAACACTGGAGTGTCTGGACACACACTTTGTGACCACAATGACCCAGGTACAAGACTTTGGGCCAAAGTTCCAACTAGACAGAATAATGGTATTGTACGTTTTTAATTTGATAAATTCAATTTTTTTAGTTTTTATTACAGGACAATATTATTTTGCCCGCATTCCTATCCAAAATGTATAGCTCAAATAAGTAAGCTAGCATAAAGTGATTAAAAGCTAGCAGTGTTATGATAAGTCAACTTCATTAATTTAAGAACTAATTATATTATAATTTGAATAATTGTAATATTATAATATTAATAACTGCCATACCAAGAAAATGATATAAAACATGACACATACTTTTGCTCAAAATACAATAGCAAATGTTATTCAGAACGACAAGCTGCACTCTGAGCTAGTTAACGTTATTTAAGGGTTTAATATGGTATTGGCAAAACATTTGGAATGGCTCACACAAATCTGATCTTATCCAAATGACCACTAAATGACGTCTGTGTCTAAACCAGGGGTGACAAACATGCGGCCCGCTGGGCTGAGCGGGAAAAGAGACCTGTCGTTTTGGGAAACACGTGGAAGAAAGAGACGGTTTTGTGACGACGCAAATGATTAGATTAGATTAGATTCAACTTTATTGTCATTACACATGTACAAGTACAAAGCCGCGAAATGCAGTTTAGCATCCAACCAGAAGTGCAATAATAGTAAGTACAATATACAGATAATAATAAATAGGTGATAGCTAAAATAAGGAGCTGTAGTATATAAGTACAAATATACAGATTGATTGAAGTAAAGTGCATATTACATTATATATATTGTGCATTAACTGTATGTTGACTATAAACAGGGACTATAGACATCATTTACAAAAGCAAATGGGCATATGATCAGTGAAGTACAGATTGAGTGAACATTAAATAGTGCATAATAATAAACAGTAGCTGCCTAACGTTACTAGACTAGTGCAATGAACAGTACGGTTTTCAGTGCAACCAGAATCCAAAGTGTTTGAGTGCAGGAAGGTCCAGTAGTGCTGGTGTACCGTCTTTGGACAGTAGGGGGAGATGACGAGTTAGTGGGTGGTGGTGGTTGGGGAGTGGGGAGGGGAGTGGTTCATCGGCATGGGGCAGAGTTCAATAAGACACAGCTCGGGGGAAGAAACTGTTCCTCAGTCTGCTAATCCTTGTCCGGGGGCACCTGAAGCGCCCTCCTGAGGGCAGGAGGGGGAACAGTCTGTGTGCAGGGTGGGAGGCGTCCTTGAGAATGCTGCGAGCTCGACGGAGACAGCGTTTTCTCTGGACTTCCTCAATGGCTGGAAGTGGAGTTCCTGTGATGCGTTGGGCAGTTTTCACCACACGCTGCAGTCCCTTGCGCCCCCCAACAGAGCAGCTCCCATACCAGACTGTGATACAGTTTGTTAGGATGCTCTCCATCACGCAGCGGTAGAAGTTCACCAGGATGGCTGAAGACAGATGGTTTTTCTTCAGTGTCCTCAGGAAGAAGAGGGCGCTGGTGAGCCTTCTTGACAAGGCTGGAGGTGTTGGTGTGGTCCAGGACAGGTCTTCCGAGATGTGGGTCCCCAGAAACTTGAAGCTGGAGACACGCTCAACGTCCATCCCATGTGAAGCTAACAACAAGAGAACAAACCCCTGGGATGATGCTCTGTGAGGAACACATCCAAACCAGTGCAAAACCTGGACAGATCAGGAGCCACAGGTACAAACACAGGTCAGAGTGTAATAAAGTCTGACCATGACAGAGTGAAGCTGCTGTGAGCTCTCACTGTGTCCACATTAATGTGACCGTGAAACTGTGTCCAAACCAATGTGTGAACACAAACACAATGACCTCATTTCATTCACTACATGAATAACTTAGAACACTAAGATAAGCTTTAACTGTAAAAATGGTGAGCTCATAATGAGTTTGTGTCTGTGATATCAACATTTCATATCAGAAATGTTCCTGTTCCTGCTGCTGCAGGAATACGGACTCAGTCTTTCACCTGTTGCAGATTTGTGCACAAAGAACTATTACTAGGCTGTATGAAGCTATTTATTTCTTATATTTTGTATTGTTTTGTTTTGTATGTTGTGTTCGGCCCGCAACCCAGCCTGAGCGTTGAAATTCGGCCTGCGGTCCGGGCGCATCGCTTGGGGCAACGTAACTTCACAGGTAAAACCAGACCCATCGTGGTCAATTTCTCAAGCTCCAAACATGTTGACCGACTGCTTTCACTCAGTAATATATCCAATATAGAGGATAATGATAATGGTGATACCTCCCCACCCATCCTTTGGGATGCAGCGAAGGCAGTATTGAGGGCCGGGTAATTGCTTTCGCCTCAGCTAAAAAGAGACAAACGCGAGAAAAAACGACATGATTTACACATTATAAAATTTTTTTTTTAAGTAAAACACACAGAAAATGGTAATCCTTAAATGCTGCAGGAAATTAAAGAGAAAAGAGGCGAGATTAATGACCTGGCCACACAAGAAATAATATTTAAAAAATGCTTTTTACCAAGCAAAAATATTGTGAAAGTGGATCAAAATTCTCCAAATTGCTATCGTGGAAGCTTAGAAAACAACAGGCAGAAAGAACCATTTTTAAAATACAAGCCAGAACAATGTGATCTTAACCAAACAAGATCAAATACACTCGTCATTTGAATCCTACTACAAAAAGCTCTTCACTCAAATACCACAAAACAATGAAGAAGAAATACAATCTTTTCTAGATACTCTAAATTTACCCTGCATGACCGAAGAGCAAAATAAAAAACTAGGTGCTGAAATAACTGACTCAGAAATTCAAAGTGCAATTAAAAGACTAAAAAACAATAAATCTCCAGGGACGGATTTACCTCAGAGTGGTATAAGACTCTAAAAAAAACACCCACCCCCCTGCTTTTGTCAACTTT
This sequence comes from Chaenogobius annularis, assembly GCA_015082035.1. Taxonomy (NCBI): domain Eukaryota; kingdom Metazoa; phylum Chordata; class Actinopteri; order Gobiiformes; family Gobiidae; genus Chaenogobius; species Chaenogobius annularis. The sequence continues at coordinate 663,389 of BJKM01000313.1, forward strand.
TAACTGGGCCCTAAACAAATCTCAGATCCCCCCGAGTTGGAGGGACGCCATTATATCCTTGATACCTAAAGAGGGGAAGGATCGACTTGACTGTGCCTCATACAGACCAATATCAATTCTGAATGTGGACTATCGTATATACACCTCGATCATGCCTAAAAGAATGGAACAAATGCTCCCAAAATTAATTCATAACGATCAGACAGGATTTGTCAACAAACAACAAACACAAGATAATATACGGTGATCTCTACACATAATGAACTATATTCAAAATCAACAAAACAAAGCTGTAATAAAGCCTTTGATTCTGTAAACTGGACTTATCTATTCAAAGTACTGCACAAATTTCAAATGGATGGGTTGATGGTGAAAAATGTTCAGAATCTCTGCGATGGTCCAACCTCAAGAGTAAAAATCAACGGCCATTTGACAGACCCGCTGACCCTGGAAAGGGGGGTGAGACAGGGCTGTGCCTGGTCTCCCCTCCTGTTCGATTTGTATCTGGAACCATTGGCCCAGTGTATTGAACGGTCGGAAACAATTCATGGTGTTACAGTTCACGGGATGGAACATAAAATTTCCTGTTATGCAGATGATATTTTATTGTTTCTGATGAAGCCAGATATTTCAATACCGAAGGTGATGCATTTTCTTGGTGAAAATGGCCCAATGTCTGGATACAAACTGAATGTACAAAAAACTGAAATTATATTCTACTGGCTACCCCCATTGACATTTCAAATGACCTACCCATTTAAATGGCAAACAGACTCTCTCAAATATTTGGTTGTGGTCCTGCATAAAGACTTGTCAAAAATGTTGGAGAAAAATTATACCCCTCTTTTTTCCTCTATAAAGAAAGATCTTGAAAAATGGAACCTTATTCCATATTTAAGTCTAAGCCAAAGGATTGAAACTATTAAAATGAATGTTTTGCCCAGACTTCTCTATTTGTTCCAGACACTGCCAATTTCCCTCCCCAAGCAGTTGTTTGATGAGTGGAATAAAACAATCTCCAGATTTATATGGCATGGTAAAAAACCTTGAATCCAATTCAGGACTTTGTAACTACCAAAAGAAAAAGGAGGCTGGGGCCTTCCCTGCCTGAAGAGTTACTATATTTTCAGCTCAAATCAGGGCACTACTGTACTGGTGTGGCCCGGGGTACGAGGCACAAATGGAAAAATATTGAATGTAGTGTGGTGCCGGGGTTCCTGTACAGACCCTGCTCGCAGACGACAAACGGTTGAGTCACTTGGAGGAAGTGGAGAATCCCTGGGTAAAATCAGTGCTAACGATATGGAACAAGTTAATTAAAACATATAAACTAAACAAAATGTTAAAATCTTAAACTGGTTGGCATATGATCAAGGTTTTAAACCAAACAGCATTGCTAAGAGATTCAAGATATGGTCAACCAAAGGCATAAAAGTTCTCTACCAGATTGTAGAAGAAAATCAAATGAAAAGTTTTGATATGTTGAGGGAATCCTTTGGCCTGGAAAAAACAGGACTTTTTTTAAGATATTTACAAATACGGAATTATTATAACCAAGAAATAAAGCAAAATAACGACAATTATAACCCCCTGACTGAAATATTTACTGAATCTGAACTCTCAAAGGGAATAATATCTAAAGTATATAAATGCATTAATGACTTGGACAGACAATTACTAAGTATATTAAAACCAAATGAGAAGAAGAGGGTAAAATAATCTTGATGGACGAGGACTGGAAGGAGACATCCCAATGGAGGACCACGGGGTCCCATATCTGGCGAGGGTTCTGTTGGAAGTATGTGACCCGTTTTTTCATAACACCATGTCAAAGTGCACATTATTCACAGGGAGGGGCTGAGTGCTGGAGAAATTTGGGTTGCCAGGAGGCAAACCATTATCATGTGTTTTGGGACTGTCACAGCATACAAAAATATTGGATGGAAATAAATAAGGCAATGCAGATTGTTTTTGACACCATCATCCCAATCAATTTTGGAATAATGTACTTGGGCTTCAAACCCCCCACAATGGACACAATGGAAGGATATCTTTGGAACATACTCTTGGCAGCAGGGAAGAAGGCCCCTCACAAAAAAATTATGACTCAAACCGCCCCGACGATACAGGATTGGACAAATCTCATACCAGACATACGCACAATGGAAAAAATAACCTCAGGACTCAATTTAAAAAACAAACACATTTAAAAGACAATGGACAAAATGGGACAATTCTATTGAACGCGATGATCAATAAATCCCTCTCTAGGTGAATGTTTATGGATACATATATGTGTGTGTATACAAGTATGTGTGTGTATGTGTATGTGTATATATGTATACATATATATGTATATATATATATATATGGTGTGTTTTGTTTGTATATGTGCGTATGTGTGTGTGTGTGTGTGTGTGTGTATATATATATATATATATATATATATATATATATATATATATATATATATATATATATTTCTCTGATGGCCCTCCCTAATGCCTCTCCTTTATTTTTAACTCTCTACCTTCTCCAAGGCCCAACATGTGTATGTGTATTTTTTGTTATGGTTTTTGTCTTTAGTTGTTTTATTTTACTCCCTCTTTTGTTATGTTATGTTGTTCAGTTTCTGTTGTCCTATGTTCTAATAAAAAATGAGTTTGACACCCCTGGTCTAAACCTAGGGCCCACCGGAACAGTCAGTCTGTAAGAATAAGGCCGACTTATCAATGTGCATTACATTTTTGTGACTGCTTTGTCTTTGTTTGCTTTCCATCTGGGGGATGTCTGAGTGTGTAGGGACACTGCCCACCCTAACACTGCACACCTTAACACTGCACACCCTAACACTGTAAGTATGAGTGTGTAGGGACACTGCCCACCCTAAACACTGCACACCTTAACACTGCACACCCTAACACTGTAAGTAAGTCTGAGTGTGTAGGGACACTGCACACCCTAACACTGCACACCTTAACACTGTAAGTCTGAGTGTGTAGGGACACTGCACACCCTAACACTGCACACGCTAACACTGTAAGTCACTGCACTGCACAGCCAGTTTCTTGTGTAAACCAACACTGTAAGGCTGCATGGAGAGCTGCAGTAAATGGGCTTATAAGGCCGGGGGTGGAGCCACTTAAGCCTACTTGCCAAACTTGACCTGCGTGATACCAGAAAGACTGCAACCTCCAGCACTCTAAAAGGATTTCCTCAGACTGTGACAGTAAGTGCAAACAACACCAGCTGCCCAAAGTACTTCACATGCACAACTACAAAATATAAATACAATGGATCAAATATACTTCACTTGTTTTGAAAAAATAATCTAAATAAATGTGTTTTAAGAGCAGATTAAATACATTTAGTTGTGACTGAAGATTACAAGATGCTGTATACTCAAAACGAACATATAAGTAGTGTAAAGTAGTCCAAATAATAGAGTGAAAAATGAAGACAAAGAGACTAGAGATCTTCTGGTGAGCTGCCCCAAGCTTGTCTCCATGGAGATGGAATGTTCCATAGTATGACATTAAAAAGTATTAAAAGTTGATACATTTTCTGAAGTGAAGGTCCTTTTTTATCTGGGTATTCATTTCCTGGGTAGCACTAATGTTTATTTAGCAGACCCGCTCTGGTGGGGGAGGCAGTTTAGGGTTAGTTCAAAAGGCTGTGCTTCCAAAAGTGACCAAAAGCATGATGTTACTTATGTAAAAAGGCCCCAAAAAGCAGGACATGTTTTTAGCAGTACATTGTAGAAAAAGATTCAGTAGTAGTAGTCATCATGACTACATTAATTCATTCATTCATTCATTCGTTCGTTTTCTACCACTTGTTCCCGTTAGGGGTTGCGGGTGACTGGAGCCTATAATTTGGGCCTTGGGATAGGCTCCAGTCACCCCTAACTGAATCTTTTTCTACAATGGAACACTCCTCGACGAATGAGGGATTACGCCGACATGAACGTGTTTTTCCCTTTTGACTGGTTTCCTACAGCTGGAGGAAGTGGGAGGAAATCATGTCTTTTGGTCTTACCATAAAAGACTAAACCTCAGGTCCAGGACGGATTGTAAACCGTCTCTATTGAACATGTGCATTCATGCTAATCTTATTTGGTAAAAAAAAAGTCCTTTTCTTCAATGAAAACATCACACAGCTGCAGACTTCTGTGGAACCTTTGAGCAGAATAGGAAAGGACAAATCCTGTTCATATTAAAGCTGCATTATGGAACATTTCTGGTGGGGGTCCACTCCCTACTTGTCCTACTCCTCCGAGGATTCCAATCGAATTCAATACTATTGCTTTCGTCCTAGTGCAAACTGATTTCCACTATATTAATCAATGCGACAAATCGACATTCATGTATCGAGATCAATCTTATCAGTGGCACGTTCATGAGCATTCTACGTCATTTGTAGAACTTCATCCGGAACAGTCCGATCTCCTCAGTCTCCAACAGAAGTTTGCGAGTCACAGACTCCAACACTTGCAAGAGTGCAAGACCACTACCGTTTGAGATGAAAACCCGTCAAACCTCCTTAACCCGAACTGACTTCGACGGGATCGGAGTAAGCGTCTCTTGCGTGCTCCGCGGCTGGTGAAAGAATGAGATGTACTCTGCAAACACTTCCCGGACGAGGCCGAGCCCACGATGGCACCTGCCCAGCTCCCTGGAGGCGCAAGTGATGTAATCTCCTGCGGTCCCTCTACTCACTCTCTCCCTGGTGACAGCTAACCTGACTGTCTTGCCACCCTCGCAGCCCATCGGAGGTCTTCCGAAGTAAAAACGCTGGATCCTTCGAAGGGAGTGAGTGCCAAGCAGCGAACCCCACACCCCTGCGGTGCCCCAACCTCGGCTACAGAGGAAGCAGGGAAGATTAATCAAGAACTCTTTACAGCTGCAAAGATGCAGGAGCGGACCGTCTGTCGCTCTCTATGGACAGCGGATCTTCCTGAGGGCAGGCAGGCCGCTGTCTGCCAAGAGGAGAAGGCCGAGAGGAGACCCGGAAAGTGAAGGAGGACCCGAGGAGGGGAAGGACGAGAAAGCGAAGGAGACCGGTAGAACGACCCGTGGAGTCAGGACCGCCAGAAAGACCAGTACGGAGAGCCATGAACGGGACCGCACAGGGTAACTTACCCGCTGAAAGAAAAGGGTGACACAGCCCTCCAGACCCCCCCTGCAAGGCCGTGCTATGACAGACTTCCGCGCCATTCACCCAGACTAATAGACCTATGATCCTTCCACCACCTGTCACTGCAGCCACTGAACCCATCAATAACGCCCGATCATTAACACGCAGAAGCCCTAACAAAGAGACGCACCCGCCACCTCAACCACTGCTGCCCGCGTCACCTAATACTGGAAGAAGGGCCCATCAGAGACACAAGTCCTACTCTCACTGCTTGCTAGTCGTTCTGATGAGGAATATAGTCAGACCCCATCTTGCTCAAGATTGGCAGATCATTATCTGCCGATGTCTATGCAAAGGTAGTATTACACCGTTCCTACGGTCTCTATGGCAATCCAAGTCCATCTCCTGCATCACCTCCTGCTCCCATCGGACCGTGACCGGATCTGGCTACCGAAGTCGCTATCGCGATGAGATGAGCCCTGAAACTCACACAAGGCCGAGGACAACAGACAGAAGCGCCCATCTAAGCCGCCTCTGTAAGGTCCTCAGAGTCGCATCGAGTCCGCCAGAGGTGGGACAAGAATCCCAGGTACTATGAGGAGCAGTGACAAAGAACGCGCCTCTAGCGTGGCCAAGAAGCCAAGCTACCAGAACGCAGACAAGTGAACACACCAAGCGATGGAAAGGATCGCCATGAACAGCGCGAAGTCCTGCAGGCTGAGTACTCACGAAGCGAAGCGAAGAGTCAGAGTCCAAGAGTGAGGTCACACGAGAGAAGCGGTGAAGTCCACCAAGAAGAGTGCAGCGTCACCAATGATGCTAGTCCAATTCGCAGCATGAGTACAACCTATGAAGTGCAAGCTGCGCACAGAGCAGTCGTCACTACCCAAACGTACCGAGTCACAGAGCGATGCGTAGTCTATCGAGTCAGTGCTGCGAGGGCACGTCTGGGCAGAAGCCCACGAAGAGTCCAGGAATCGCGTCAATCCAGCCTGAGCACGCACCGACGTTCCATGAATCTAGAGGTCCTATCCATAACCGATCTTGCGTCACACGAAGGCAGGAGGCAGCTACACAATGAACCGCGCTATGCAGATGGCACGCGAAGGGATGATCGAGTCCCACTAAGTGAAGCCCACCGAATGAATCAAGCCATGCGCCGCCCCAGACAAGGAAAGTCTCAGACGTTATGCGTTTACCGCTATCTAGGCCGAGGAATTGAAGTCCTCTCGAAGTGAGTGAACCAGCTATCGATCGTTCACACAACCTGGCAGACTTTAACGCAAGATCTCTCCACAGAGTGCACCAACAGCGTAGGCTTCACTTCCACAATGTACGTATCAGCTATCGAACCAAGCGATGTAGATGCTCCAACAGTTGAGCGTCTTCTGCAAAACAATGTGAGGTCATGCAGACCTGAGCTTATTATGTGCCACGAAGCACCGAGTAGTTTCACAAGTCCCAGTATCTGTAATAGCAAATATGTCCAAGAATGTGTCAGTCCAATGAAAAGTTGGAGTTCGCTAGTTTGAGCTTAGTCGTGCTCGAGTTGTTCCCCTGTAAGTGCGCAACATCAAGTGAGCCGTCACCAAGCGAGAATCGTGCAACAATGCCAGTATTGTGAGGTACACCAAGTGAGTGGTTCAGATTCTCAAGCATGATATGAAGTCAGAAGAGAAAGATCCAGTCCTTGATCTCGCACTTATACGAATCTATCCTGAATTACGCGATGCTCCCAGAAGTAGTGCGAATGGGACCAGATGTGTTACTCAGAAGATCTGAGAATGTCCACAAAGGTATCGAAGTCTAGAAGAATGGCGCTGGTAGTGCCTCAGCAACCCAGAAGTCACAGACAATCGACGGTGTCCTCAAGCCACGCATGAGTCCCAGCAAGGCCGACATTCTTTCACTTAAAGCCAGACTACCCAAACGAGGCAGCTCGTGTTCTGGAGAGTCCCAAGAGTGAGTGAGGTCGTCGAAGAGAGGGAGTACTCACCACGAGAGGAGATAGAGGTCCAAGAATCCCGATCTGTTCCAGAAGAGTAGAGTCGCGAAGGAGTTAAGGGAGTCGCGCGGAAGTGGTAGGTCCAGATCGCAAGAGGAGGAATGGATCGCGAAGATTTCAGAGTATCTACCAAGAGTATGCCTGACTCCAGACCGTACTAGAGATAACGATACCCAGAGTAGTGGAGATACACAGCCATTGGCCCGGCAGTGTGATCGACCGAAACCCGTCTCATGCGATGTCCGTTATGTATCGCGAGTAAGTCAGGAGTCCAAGAGTGATACAGAGCCGATCATCCTCAGTCTGCAGAGAGGTCGAAGAAGCCTGCAGCGAACGAACCAAGAAGTGAGTCCGTAGAAATTTAGTTCCAGGCGAAGCCCAACGTCAGTGCACGAGGTATTCCAGAGATGCGTCTACGCGAGAAAGCGAGTCCAAGAGCGAGTCCAGGTGAGTCCAAGAGTGAGCTCCAGAAGTGAGTCACAAGAGTGAAGTCCAGATGTATGGTAACAAAGAAAGATTAGATCTCACGCGAGAGAAAGCTAGAAACAGCTCCAGTAGTAGTACCCAGAGAGCCTTCCTAGGAACCGCCGAGTCCCGACGTGAGTCCAGAAGTGAGGCCCAGGAGCGAGGTCGCCAGTTATAACTCAGCTACGCCGAAGAGTAGGCTAGAGAATATCCGAGTTCCTCAAAGCGTACGAATCACGATCCTCAGAGTTAACTTACGAAAATGTGGAACTTCCCAGCAAGATCAATACACTAGCGTGGTTTAAGCTCACAAGAGTAGGACAGCAGAGTCCACAGGATGATACAACTGAGAAGAAGATATGTTGCCCAGATAGTAGAATCCGAAGATCTAGCCCCAGTCCAGAGTGAGATCACATCAAGAGCGAATTTAGCTCCAGCCGCGCAACTTGCCCAGCGCGGTGAGTCGTGGGCTCCCAGAAGTGTGATGATTGACCGTCCAGCGCGAGTGCAGAGATCCAGAATCGACTTTTCCCCTCTAGGTAGGCGAGCTTCCTAGCACGTGGAATTGCCTCAGAGTGGGTGCCAGTAGCCTGCGCATCACAACATGCCTCAAAAGTCTCGAGAACGATCCCACAAGAATGGAGGTCTCCGCAGAGGCTAGTCCATGAAGCTCACAGCTCACGTAACATCCCTTAAGCATCGGGTCCTCAGAAAGTCTGAATGTTTTCTCAGAGTGAAACCATCGTACAAGATGAGCTGAGTTTCTCAGATCGGCTTCTGACTACCCCAACCGAGCGAGATCCAGAGTGAGTCCTCCGAGGAGTAGCAAGATGCCCAATGAGATCTGAGATGAGTATCCATGTAGTGAGTTCTATAGGGATGGTAATCCCCTGAAGAGATGGTGCCTAGAGTACCTGCAGAGAGCGGAAGAACGTCACCAGATTGAACCTGGACACAGACGTCTAGAAGCTGCCGCAGTGATAGTGAATCCCAGAGTGAAGTTGTTCCCGAGCTGTGAGATACAGAAGCCCGAACAGTATCTCACAGCCGAGTACCAAGGCGGGTCCAGAGTGGTCCAGAGTGAGTCCAAGATGGGTCCAGAGCGGTCCCAGAGTGTAGTCCTAGAGTGGTCCAGAGTGGTCCAGAGCGAGTCCCAAGCATGCGAGCGTCCAGACTGAGTCCAGATGAGTCCAGAGTGAGTCCAGAGTCGGGTCCAAAGAGAGTCAGAGTGAGGTCGCAGAAGTGCTGATCCAGAGCTGAATGTCCCAGGCGAGGGCTCCAGAGTGTGAGTCCATGTGATTCAGATGTCTCCAGATGAGATCCAGTTTGTACGTTCCCTAGAGTGTGGGTCCGGAAGTAGTTCGTACCAGAAGCCCAGAATTCCACAAGGCAGAGGGCGAAGTCCAGGCGAGCCAGAATAGCCCGTAAGAGGCCGACTAGTCAACACGGGAGCGGCAAGTCCCGCAACGCAAGAAACCAAAGTGACCACCTAGAAGCCTGAACTGTCCTTAAACGGGAGCCGAGTGACATGGACCGCTGGGGAGCTTCTCAGGAGCGGTCAGGAGCAAGGCGCCAACGGTGAGTCACGTCCTAGCAGCGGCCTCGAATATAACATCGCTGACGCATACGTCAGAAGCACGGACAAAGACGTCAGAAGGCACGGACAGGACGTCAGGACCCACCACGCGCACATGCACGCCGGTTGCAGGAGCACGCGAGACCTGCCGCACCGACCCCAGGGCAGGAGACGCGTGCAGAAGCACGGACAGGAGCGATACTACCGAAGAGCACATGCACCGAAGATCCAGAGGACGGTACAGGAGCCACGGCAGGAGCAGGGGCGTTATAAATCGGCTACCAGGAAGCACGGAGACAAGACAACCACGGTCAGACGGTAGCCGCACCCAAATACGGACAGGAGAACAAGCAAAAGACATCCCAGACCGAAGCCTATCGGCAAGGCGCGTTGAGGCTGCTGGTGTCGCAGCGCGGGTGCGAGTACCACAGCGGCGACGCATCCATAGCTATCTCGTTGATGCAACCGAACCCGTGGTTTTGGCAGAGTGTGATGATACCAACCGGTCTCTGGATTCGAAGACACGGGGCGCCGGCATGGCTAAAAAGGGACTCTGCACTGAGGCCGAAAGCGATGTCTGAGAAGCGAGAGCGACAACCGACCTAGGAAGCGGAACTTGTTTCTGTGCGCAGCACCGCACAACCAACAGGTAATCCCTTCTCTTCGTATTGAGTCTGCGTTTAGTCCTAAATGACGCGCGATGGAGCTGCCACCGAGCCGGTTCTTTAATCGTGAGGCTTAACTGATGCCGACCAAAGTCGGTTCCCGTAAGCCCGATCTAGAGACGGCAACCGCACCAAAGATCCTTGTACTCCGTGCTCGGTGACCTACACTCCGCGTCGAGCGCCCTGTTCTATATGCGCCGCATTCTTTAGCGCATCGCCGCGTTTCCCCGTGGCAGCGAGGGAGCAGATCACGCCACACCGTTTGAAGAGTAACCGGACCGCTTCAGAAACAGTGGCAAAGCCTAGCATGCGCGTTGAACCCTAAGTCGGGGCGGCGGATCCATCAGGCGACGTGAACTGCGCACAGCGTGACGGTTCAAACGTGTGATCCAGGGAGTGACTTAGCCGTGTTCTTGACAGTTCTTCTCTCTGTGGTTTTTATAAGCTGTTCATGACAGTAATGAGACCTGTGCTTCAGAACATGTGCGTGAACTGAATCACTCTGATGAAATGGGACGTTTGTAGTGAAAGGTGCACAGTTTGACTTCCCAGATGGCACTTACGCCACAGTGTCGATTCTGATCAGGATTTTTGATTGTCCCAAACAGTGTAGTGAAGTGTTACAGGCCTAAATAACATCAGTAGTGAGTTTTGTAGGCCAGTCCAGTGGAGTAGAGGTGGAGAACATTTGACAGAACATTTTGACTAACTTTTGAACCCCAAAACCTCAGTGATATTCTTGCAGTTTTGATGGTTTCCTTTGCAAAACATTTACGAACCTACAACATATTTTACCTTTGGATCACTTAAATGTTTGCTAAAATATTTTGGTCAATATTGCACAAGTGATGATCTTTTAGCAACCCTTATTGTCCGGGGCTCTGGCGTTCAGATATGGAGGTCAGGAGAAGTGTGAAGTTCTGTCAAAGGAACCCACGAAGCCAAAGCTGTGAACTCTGACGCCCTTGGACTGGTAAAGCAGGCCTTATCGATCGTGAATAAACACCAACTGCAAGAAAGCTGCTCATAATGAACTCTGTGTCCTTGTTAGTTGCACATATGCCTGAGATACAGAGTATATATCTGTAATCCACACACACTGGCCTTTTAGCAGATACCGCCATATATTTATGTAGTTTAACCTTTAGTTCACCAGGTAAAACAAACAATTTACAAGTTTCGGTCCCCAAAGATTCTCAGAGGTTCTCAGAATAGAGACTCAAACTAAACTCTGAATTTGAATGAAGGGATGACATGTAAATTACTTCCATAAAGTATTTTTTGATATGCATTACTGCTCTATAACATAATTACTGGAACAGACTTACACTTAGCCTTAGAAGACAATAGCTTATCTGCAGGAGAAGGATGTTTAGGTCACCAGCGTTTCCACAGGTAAAATAGGGGCCACTGGGAGAAATGTTATTTTATTATTTGTTTGATTGGGACAGATGCAACAAACGTAGATGAACAGAAATCTGATGCAGGTATCACAGCGTTTACCCCAGTCCCCAAAGGACTTTTGACACGAAAGGCTGCTAAACGAGTCTAACAACAATAGAAAAGGAGAAAGCAGAGCACCAGAGCAATTTGCTTGAACTAAAATACGCATCAGTCATTAGTAAAACACTGACACTAGTCCTTAAAATGTCCTTTAGCTCACATTTAACAGCAGAAAGAGAACGCCGACTCCAGTTTTAGAGAGTTTTGAGCCATTAACTGCAGCAAATTGAAATGACACAAGGCCACAAGAGGACTTGGCCTTTCGGGGCGTTTAGTGTGAGGAGCTGTTTCTGCGAGGAGCAAGTGTTGTCTCGGGAAGAAAACTCTGGTTGTAGCAGCTGATGAGCCAGTGCGTGTTGGGACGGGACAGCGGTGTGGGCCAGTTCGCCTCAGAGTGGAGCAAGGTTTCTTTCGCAAGCAGACGCTAGACAATGTCCCCAGAGTCAAACAGTGCAAGGACAGACATTTCAACAACGAGGGGCTGAAATAGTAAAGGAGCGGCTTCTCTGCCTTGCTTTTGTCTGTAACATAGTGATGTGAAGATAGATTATGCAGTATAACCTTGCACACATACACCGCTCACCTCATGCGCGCTTATGTGAGCAGTGACACATTGCATAAGGCTGGAAATGACCCGACCATAAGCGCCTGTAGTCATCAGAAACAACTTCTGCTCTCACTTTCTATTCTGCACATTTCCTTCGTTCTCTGGAGCAAAAGGATCTTCTCAAAAATATTACTGATTGTGTAAAATATTAGAATATTAGAACTATTAGAAGTACCTCAATGCAAGTTTTCTATCCTCGCATGTGTCTAATTTGTATCTCTCTATAAGGGAGGGAGAGAGAACAAAAAAATTATGAAATCACTTTCTAATTTCTATATTACCCTTGGTCCAGAGAGACTGACTAAATGAGTGAATGTTTTGTGCATTTAGCCTTAGAAAGTGTTAGATTTTGGTGAAAGTGAGTCCTGTTGCTTTTTGGGGTTGGTCATAATCAAACGGTAACTTGATGAGGCACATCTTGCTGCTGTGTTCCTGGACAAGACACTTTTATTTGGACTAACTTGTCCCCTCTACCCAGCCCCGCCACTTCCTGTTGGTTCTTTCCATGTTATTACTTTCCACTAAATCCAAACCTAATCCACCAGGAGTGATTCCATCCCGTACACTTTACTCTCAGCCCTCGCACTCTTAGGTGGACCATTCATCTGTGCCAATCATGTTCTGAAACTTGTTGGTGGTCCACCTAACATGTTCTGATACTTGTTGGTGGTCCACCTAACATGTTCTGATACTTGTTGGTGGTCCACCTAACATGTTCTGATACTTGTTGGTGGTCCACCTAACATGTTCTGATACTTGTTGGTGGTCCACCTAACTTTCTGATACTTGTTGGTGGTCCACCTAACATGTTCTGATACTTGTTGGTGGTCCACCTGTTCTGACACCTGTTGTTTTGAGTGCAGCAAAGTCGTGTTTTTGTTCCGTCTTATGCTGCGTGTCATTTGGCTAACCCAAACATTGTTTATTGTGTCTTTATTGTTTCACGTGTTGGACCCATGTCACGTGCGTATTTATGACAAAAGCAAGACTGTATTTCTTGTGTGTCAAAAATATGCCCTATTTATTTTATTTATTTATTTATTTCTGGGACAGTGCATATTAATTAAAATTTCTGTAAATATGCCTTGAAACGGGAATAATAAAAGTAGCGGTGGTTGTGGTGGTGGTGGTGGTGGTGGTGGTAGTAGTAGTGGTAGTACAGCAATTACTTGATGACATGGCACAGACTCATCAATCATCCAGTGACAGTTCTCAAACACAACAAGAGAGCAAATGCACACACGTCACAGATACACAGCAGGAGGGGGCAGTAGTGAGCCCCCTCCTGTGTAATTAGTGTTTATGTTATACCACTTTTGATCAGAAATGGTAAAAGCCGTATAAGGAGCTCAGTAGTTGCTGCTTAAAGGGGCATGACAGACGTCTTGTAAAGCGAGGGTGAAAAAGAGACCCGTGTGTCCTGTCTGCGTCGAATTAGAGCGTTTGATTCTCTGTGAAACAGGAAGTGAGCTGTTAGCATGCTCTTTGTT